>CM027586.2:2071188-2671188 GCA_015852605.2 Populus deltoides
CCAAAACATAGGATTCTTTTATTGAAGCTTTTCCTCAGATTTTTGTTTCCTCTCCCTGTCTTTCTAGGGTTCAAATAGTGGCAAACAGGGCAGTATTTAACTTTCATGTTACAATCACATGGAGAGACACTTTGTGTGTTATAATCAGTTTTAGAGAATGAGTACATTGTTCTGATCACCGACCTCTTCTTTGCCTATTTCAACTCCATAGATGGGGCAACACTCCACTTGACGAGGGCCGGATGTGTGGGAGCAAGAAATTGATCAAGCTGCTAGAAGAAGCAAAATCTTCTCAGAAATTGGAATTCCATTATAGCACCCATGAGACCACAGGTATTTCTAATACTCTGTGGACAGCTTCTATTATGCTCATAGAAACTGAAATTTTCTTGATTCACATGACCAAAAAGCTGGCAAAATGGATTCCAAACAGATTGTTGAGAAAGATTTATGAAATAATTATAAAAAAGAATAATTAATATAATGGTAATGTAAAGAACTGTCAGTGGGGAAAAGATTTAGTTGAAAATTTTAAGAACAGTGGTCAAATTTAAGGGAGAGGGCTGTGTATGATGGTTCGGTCTGCTCAAGGATGTCATGCTTATTTTATGTAGATGCACTGGACCAGACTTGAATTTTGAACTGGGATGATTTCTCCGATCATATCTTGATTGGGTAGTCTAAAATGTATGATATAGAACATGGTTGTTCTGCTTGAACCTTGTCTAATGAAGCAATTGTTGGTGATTGATCTAGCAACTCAAACATTTGAGATGCCTATCACAGCGAAGAGATGGGCATCTCTTATTGTTAATGCTTGAATTTAGATGCCTAAGAACAGGATATATATTTTGTCTTAGTAAAGTTAATGACAACTACTGTTGCCAATTGCAGAAAAAGTACTCCCAAAGAAATGTACAATTTTCCCTTTCCATCCATGGGCAGAAGAACAGAGAAGACCTGGAGTGGTGTTATGGGTCCCAAACACCATGGAAGAGCTTGTAAAAGCAGCATCAGAGCAGCTACAGTTTCCTGATGGTTCTTGTATATTGTCAGAAGATGCAGGTAAAATTCTTGATGTAAACATGATTGATGGTGGCCAGAAGTTGTATCTAACTAGTGATCAAACACATTACTTATCTTGAATGTTGTGCAGTATCGTAGCCTAGTTTTGTATCATCTCTGTATCTGAGTTTTTGTTCCTGCTGCGTGCCTACATTCATAGAAGTTAAATAAATGCTTCTCATATTCATTAGAATTTCAGATTCTGCAAAGATATGCTTCAAAGACTTCATTCTATGCGCTGAGGTTTACACTATATAACATGGCAATAGCAACATTTAAGCCCTTGGAAACTTATTTCAACAGCAGTCGGCACCAAAACTCTTCAAGAACATCACTAAATGTGTTGTTCTGTGCCATAATTACAATTACCAGTGCTGACAGAGTTAAGAACACTATTAACAAGTAAAACACAGGTCACTCATGAGAAAAATAAAATAAGAACCTCCTACTATAGTGCAAAGCTGCTAAAGCCCAAAGTGAAGAATACTCTTATCCCATCTACCCAGAAATATTATCTTAATCAGTAGAGGAAATAAGCAGAAAAGCTCTTCTGCAAGTTTAAGTTCGTGTGGTGTACTAGGTGTTAAAATAACAAGAAGACGACTTGTTCAACCAATCTGCATATTTTACATTTCACTCTCAGCACATCAAAGAAATTTATTACACGGATTCAGTTGAAATGAAGCTTTCAACTTGACTAATTAGTATTAAACTCGATCGTGCATTGACTTTGCTACCCTCAAGTTATTTCTAGCTCTAAGCTATAAGAAAACATTAAAAAACCGGCACACAAGTGGTTGAAATATGAAGTTGGATATCACAAAGTTACATGGCCACTTGACCAGTGTGACAGGCCACAATAGTAGATACTATTAAGCTATCTTCAACAAGGTTCAGTAGAGATACAAAAATCTGCTATGCTCCACGGACGTGTTGAATTTGCTGGAAATGCTTCTGGGCTGCTCTGTTACTAGCTGCTGCTTGATGATCATTGACCTCATCTCTCAACAAGGCAGTATCACGAGTCACTGCTGCGCTTGCTGATGTTGAGTCATAAGATCTGAAAAGGTGAAAAAGAGTTCCTACTACGCATCCCAAAAGGGGAATAGAAGAACATGTTTCTATGGCTTGCCTGACATCCATAACCATAGCTTTTGTGTGCTGATCAAAATTTGGTGCCCAAAATTGCAAGAAAGACTTTTTGATCGAAATGCTCAGAAAGACTTTGGGAGAAGCTAGGATGTAGGGTTTTAGAGTGAAGGTATTGAAACATCTCCTATGTGTATATATACACACACACACCCCCCCTACAATGCGTGGATATCAAGTCACAAAGAGACGCAATATTCTTGCAAAAATGTGAAGCCTACAAAAACTGACTAGGTGGAAACCCAAGTGAAGAAACACACGACTTGACCTCCACAACATAGGAATTTTCAAATTTTCCATTGGATGTAAATGTGGCAAGCTCTCCCATTTGTTACCTTTTGATCATTGCATGCTGACTGCTTCATCTCATGACTACTTAGACTGGCAGGTGAAAAAAATAATTAACGCTTAATTAAAGAAGGAAATTAGTAAGAAATCACTCTTGAGAGGAGCTTGAATACCTTTTTGACCTGGGCAAAAGACAGATACCAAACATTCAAATCTACCTTCATAAATTTCTTGGCAATTTCGTATGTCATAAACTTTATCCTTTGTTTAATTGCTTTGATTATTTTACTGTGAAGTGAATGAGATTAATTTCCTATAATATGATTTGCACTTTAGGCTTTTCCACATGATCTTTGCATAGCTTTATATTTTTTAAAGGTGTGTCTCGATCGATCCAAGCTTGGTGTTTACATGATCCTATAATATGTATTGTGTTGCCTTTAACATGTCATGTGTTATATTCGTAAATATATTTTGATGTTTTTGATACATTAATTTTAAAAATTAAAAAAAATATATTTTAATATATTTTTAATTAAAAAATATTTTTAAAATAGCATTCAATAATATTTGTTTTTGCTGTTGGACCGTGTTTTTTTAAAAAAATTAGTTTTTTTAAATTATTTTTTTATATTTTTAAATTATTTTGATATGCTGATATTAAACATTAATTTTAAAAAATAAAAAATATGTATTTTATTTTTAAACAAAAAAAAATATTTTTAAGAAAATTTTATCAATAATTAATTATTGTATTTAACTCTTTAAGGAAATAATTAATCTTAATATATCAAGTTTGGGCCCATCATGTTGTGGCCCATCTCCAAAACAATACGAGTACCAAGCAAGACACCATATTCGACATCAGATTCTCACCGTCCAGCCGCCGCATCTCTAACTACCTTAACCGTCAATCGGAGTCCAGCAGTCCAGATTAATCCTTAACTCATTACCCGTTTCACAGCCGTCGGATCACTAACAAACCAAAACCTATAAGTGTCCATAATACCCCTGATCCAACACTCAGAGAACCCAAACAAACAGTAAGATCTCTCCTCAACAAGAACATTATCGTCCAAATATACTTTTTTTCAAAATTTCCAGCGGGAACTAACTAACAAACTCTCCATACTGTTGAGAGAGTCCCTCTTGTATCTCTCTCGATTACTCTTTTAGCAAGAGAAAACTTAAAGAACCAGAAACATTGCTGAAAGAGGGAGAGAGGACCAAAGTGGGTTTTCATTGAAAATGTCAATACCAAATCTTGAAAATTGCAAGAAAAGGAAAAGATGGCCAAAACTCTACGATTTCAACACATTTTGTGAACCGGATTGCCCCATTAATCCTAGGGGTCCTTTCCGCGATAACATGCGGCTTTTTCTTCAACAATGTGCAGAACCTGAAGATTATAAAGTAGAGGGCATGTCCATTTGGTGTACTTTGCTTGTTATTGAAAGTAAAAACTTTGTTGTTCCACTTTACACCATTGAAGAAGATGTTAAGGAGTCAGTTAGACCCTTTTGTGATCTGTGCAGATGCAACGGTAAAGCCTGAATCTTTTTTTTTTGTTGTTGTTTATGTGATTTCTGAAATTGAGTTTCTTTGATTGAGTTTTGTAATGGGATTTTGTTGCTTTTGGGTTCGGGATTTTGGATTTGAGAAATGTAGTGGTTTCTGTGTTAGATTTTGGAAATTTAGTTTGTGTTCTATGGTGGGTTTTCTATGTTTTTGGATTCGTGGCTTGAGAAAGTCGGTATCTTTTGATTAATTGGTAGGTTAATTTGAGATTTGGATCTTAATCTTGGGATTGATGTTTTATTCCTATTCATATTCTGCTGAATTTGATTCTATGGAGCTTGAAATGGCTAATCCTGACCTGGGGTTTTCTGTATGATTAATTTCTGGTACCTTACATTGGATTTTTTGCTATTCTTATCTGGGGTTCTTAAGTTATGGCTATTGTAGTTTCCTGGTTAAAATTCTTCTGTGTTTGATTTTAATTTATTGTCAATATGTGGTTTAGGTTGGAGTCACAATTCTGTTTCCAAAAGAAAGTATCATATGATAATACCAGTTGATAGCGAGTGGAGTCAGAAATTGGAGGATGGCGTTTGTGATCTACAGACACATCTCTTGCATGGGTTGATTCACTGTAATGGTTTTGGTCATTTACTATGCATAAATGGGAGAGAAGGGGGTTCCAAGTATCTTTGTGGCCGGGAAATCATGGATCTTTGGGATCGTATTTGTGCATGTCTTCGAACTAGGTAATCACAATTTGTACTGAAATTCAGGTTTTTTTGTAGTTAAGCAGTGGCTTAATGGAATCTGAATTTTAGAAATTTGCTTTCCTTTTTAGGAAAATCACTGTTGAGGATGTATCAAAGAAGCGGTCCATGGATCTTCGCCTTCTTTATGGGATTGCATATGGACATCCATGGTTTGGTAGATGGGGATACAAGTTTTGCCATGGAAGCTTTGGTGTGACAGAGCCCATATACTTCAAAGCAATTGAAATTCTGAGCTCTATGGAACTTGAGAAGATCATTCAAGATTTCAGTGACACGAGCCTGAGCAAAAGCATAAAGCAGATAGTTCACTACTACAAAGACCTGAGTCCAACCCAGCTGATCACATTCAAAGATCTTCTTCGTTTCATGCTTGCCATCAGATCCTGTCCCTGTGTATGGAAGAAACAAAGCATGACTGCCACCACCACTTCAAAGCCTCCTATCAATATTGTTCTCCGGAGAAAGCCACTCATAAAGGAGAAATGTATGAAGTACAGAAATTTTAGCTCGTTGGTTGGTACAATGGACAGCAGATGGCCTACAAGAAGACTGCAATATGCAGCTGAAGTGATTGTGGATGCATTGAAAGCAAAGAAGGAGGACAAACACAGTCAAGAAGGAATGACTAGACAAGACGTGAGAGATGCAGCTCGAATGCACATTGGTGATACAGGCTTGCTTGATTATGTTCTGAAATCAATGAACAATGTGGTTGTTGGAAAGTATGTTGTCCAGAGGGCAGTTAACCCAAAAACAAGGATTCTCGAATACTCAATTGACGAGTTTGGCGACGGGATTATCCCTGTCAAGTCTGAACCAGAATCTGAAACAGTTCCGGCACAACCTCTTTTGCCTGGAGCTGATGTTAATGCTGATGTGGTCTTTGTATACGAGAATGTGCTGTTTAACTACCCAGAATCAGAATTGGTTGAAGTAGCAACTCAGGCAATTCTAGACAGCAAGCATTTTGTGAAGGAGTGGCCTTTTAGGGTTGAGAATGACCAGCTGTTGACTTTCATATGCCAAGTGATGCCAACTTGGAATGATCTTGAAGCTAAATTTCACAGGAAAGCTCCTCCTGGCGAGATTATCGTGCTTCCATTGCATGCTTCTGTGCTGGAACTAAAGCAAGAAGCAGAAAGTGCATTGCGAGACACATACTGCATGCTGGAGAGGTTTGTTGTTATAGAGATAGAACACATGGAAAACCTAGATGATAAGGACTTGCTGTGTAAATTTGTCGAATCCGGTGCAGAGATTTTTGTGAAAGGGTATGGCATGGACATAAATTCTCAGTTGAGGTATGAAGGTGGGTCAGATAACTGGAAAGTAAGATGTGAATGTGGGGCTTGTGACGATGATGGGGAGAGAATGGTAGAATGTGACATTTGTGAGGTGTGGCAACACACACGCTGTAATGGAATTGATGATGCTGATACAGTACCACAATTGTTCATTTGTTCTGGATGCTGTGATTCTCTACTGCCAGGAAAAACTGAAACTCACCAGAGATTTGAGAGTTCTGATGATTTGTTGATGATTCCTGCAGCAATTGGATATGGAGCAGAGGCTGCAGAGCCTTTTTACCAAGGTACAAATCTCTCTTTCTATGGTTCTCTGAGTCTGCAAAAGTTTGCTGGTATACAGAGTAGTTTGGATTGCTTTTTTTCTTCTGATGATTTGCTGATGATTCCTGCAGCAATTGGATATGGAGCAGAGGCTGCAGAGCCTTTTTACCAAGGTACAAATCTCTCTTTCTATGGTTCTCTGAGTCTGCAATAGTTTGCTGGTATACAGAGTAGTTTGGATTACTTTTTTTCTTCCTAGAGCACAACTATGGGGCAAATTAGAAAGTGGGAAGAATCCAGATTGTCAGTTTTTGGTGGTTTAATAACGAACTGGCCTGGTGCCTTTGTTTGGGTGCTTGATTAGAGTTCCAATATTTTTCAAAAAAATAAAAAAGAAATAACTGCTGAAGATTTCTCAACTTATAATTAACTATTGATTGAATCAAGGTTAATATTTGTCATGTTTGCAGCTTGAATGCGCTTTGACAATGACGCTTTGGTTGATATGAGCTGAAATATCAATGAACAGTGTTGGAAGGTATATTCCAGCCAGCCTCTAGTGCCTGGAGCTGATATCTATGCTGATGTGGTTTTTTATAAATGATGATGAACTTTTCGACAACCCAGAATCAGAAATTGGTTCAATCAGCAACCCAGGCGATTTAGGACATCAAGGAATTCCACTGATCAATGAGTGTTAGGTAAGGACTAACATGCTTTTATATGGTCTTTTTTTTATACCTTAACCTGAGAATCACACAGCATGATTCTTGTACACAAACAACATGAAAGAGGTTTTGTACAATTTGTAAGTGGATGATACAAAATAAAATGCAAAGGATACAGAATGAGATTGGCTACGTGTTCTTTTGTGGATGACAAGTGATGGCCTTCTTTTCAAATCTCTGACTCACGTACAGATTAGCATACAGATTATTTCGAACCATAAGAATGGTTGCAACTTTTCCATGATGCAGGGAACAAGACAGATTGTCTGGTATAATTCGCATTTCTTGTCAGATGCATATTCAGGTGCAGAATATATTTACCACTCACATGTTCATCCAACAAGCTAACAAGCCCTATCTAACTTTGAGCTTGGTTTGAGCACCTTAAACTCAATATGTTGCTATTTCAATCATAAAAGTTTCTTGCATTCCCCGATTTAGTACTGCAAATATAATGCCAACTTAATTCCTATTGTTTTTGTTCGCTACATATTTGAACACTTTGTTTTCAAGCTTTTGCAGTTACAAGCTTCTTTTGAAATAGATACAATCCCTAGCATAACACTTAAAGAAGTAAATACAGCCCTATCTCCCGCTTCTGTTTGCTACACATTTTCTGTCAATTGTACGAATTTATTGCTGAGAGAATGCTATTAATCAATATGCATAATTCATTCTCGAAGCCCTAACAGTTTCTTTCTTGCATAAATCTGTAGCTTAATAATCACTGCAGTAGTTATTCCCCATGATATATGTACTGTGCACACCAGGAATTTGTGCAGGCTGCAAAGAACATTCTCTTTGGTCAATATTTTTTCCTTTCTGTAAATGCCTTCACTGTTTCAAGATGGAGAGCAGTCATAATCTATTTGATACTTCTTCTTCTTCTTATGGTTAGCTTTGAAGAGCCTGTAAAATGCCACCCCTGCTACTAAATCACCTAATTCTGTTAATTATGAGATGTTGACTGTGTTTTCGCAAATCCTTCACCTGTAACTTGTTACATTTTATTGTTTCTGAAATAGTAGTTCTGTCAATTGCTAGCAACTTGTACAATACCACCTATGGACTACATCATGAACCATGAATATATATTATCTTAGTTGCCTGTTGCTACTGCATCATTGCTGTGGTATTATCACATTGTCATTGCTGCTATTCTAGTTCCTGCATGCACTAAGGATGCCGTGAGGCCATTCTATTGACACTTCCCCATGTTAAAAAAATTGGGGATTTAAGCATTTGATGCTATGAAAACCTTTATGATTAAGAAACAACCTGAATAATATGTTAGCATAACCAAACATATAGCTATTGTGACAAAAAGAAACGGAACCACAGTACATATTACGTAAAATTAAAAGCAAAAAAAGAAAAGAAAAGAAAATCTACCATTCATATTATTCATGCTCTGATAAGATCCCTCATTAAATTTCTCCAAAATAAAATAAACAAAAGAAAAGTTTAAATAACAAAGACTAATAAAGAAATTAAATTACTAGCAAATTTAAATCACCAAGAATTCTTCAATGGCTTCTCTAACAAAGCTGAGAGGTACATTTCTCTAAGCTCTGCTCCACGATCAAGCTTTTTTCCCACCACCCATTTCAACTTGATGAATCCAATGCTCTCAATGAGTGGCTTGTAAACATCCAAAAATTGATCTTCCACGCAGAAGAAATGATCAAGCCAAAACAGCCCGCCAGGCCTAAGCACTCTATAGATATCAAACATCAAGAAATGAAGCAAAGTTGAAGGAATCCAGTTACTCAAAACATGCATAGAGTGAACAATGTCCAAAGTGTTGTCAAAGAATGGCAGCCTTTGTGATATGCTTATGTACAAAGGCATAACACCTCTTGAAGCAATGAAGTTGTTGAAGGGACCATTCAAGTTCATTGAAGTTGTTATAATGGTGATGTTCCTTTCCCTCATCCTTACAGCAAATGTAGCCACACCACCACCAATGTCAAGCCCAATTCGGATTGTTCCAGGCTTCTTTGTTGCAAGAACTTCATCGATTGTGAAATCAAGTGACCCTTCAATGCTTTGTCTTGAAGCCCACCTATTCTTTTCTCTACCGTGTAAATCAAAGCAGTCTTTACAATCATCAAAACCCTTTTGAGTTTTCACTCTGTTGATTAGACAAGTGTAGTCCTTGCAAGTATAAGCTGTCCACACAACTGAAGAATTGGGTGGGGTGGTCCAAAGACTAGTTGGAAGCGGGTAGGGCTCAACATAGTCAGGCTGAGCAGCAGGGCGGCAACGGCGGCGAGGGAGAGGTTCACAGCCTTTGAGGAGGAGTTTTTGTGCAAATAGTTCATCATCAGGACAGGATCCATTAACTTTGTAGGACATAAAACGACTAAGTTCATCAGGAAACCGAGTGCAGGCTTGGCCTACAGGAGGATAGAAGGTATCAGAATCAAAATTTGTGTTGAAACCAAGTGGGAGAACTTGGCCTGAAGAGAAGGCAAGAAATTCTGATGGGAGGTCTATTGTTGCTTGTGGGGTATCAGGATTTCCTGTGCCATCTGAGTCAGTAGTGCTGGGACTACTTCTTGTAGTGAATGTGGTGGTACTTGAGATGGGGTTGAGAGAGCAGGAAGAGGAGGAGTAGAAGGTAGAGGAGATGAATAGAGTGAGGAGATTTGTTGACAAGAGAAGGAAGAGGTAGAAGAGATTGGTGGAGAGAGACTTGGGTTGATCAGGAGAATCCATTTTGGGGGTTTTGGTTTACTTTTGATCTTCCTAACCAATCACTTTGTGTTGAAGCTAATAGCAGTGACTTAGTGAGGTTTAGAGTAGGAAATGGGCATGGCGTTTCAATCTATCTAGATGTTCCTAGGGCATTTAGAACAAAAAAAGAAAAAAAAAAGGAGTAGATAGACCTGATAAATAAACAATAAGGTTTCCAATGACATGGATCAATAGTCAAATAACATGGATGGTTTAATCTTGGGGAAGCTCATTGATGTCACCATCTTGAATATATTTCCTGAAGCAACATAATGATATACCAGTGTAGCAGGTGAAATGTCATCAACGAGAGATGCTCTATGAAGTCAAACTTCATAAAATAGTGCTGCTTCTGCTGCAGCCTGGTTCTTCTAAACTGTGATTTGAGACCTTGGAGATGTGTAAAGGTGGAATGATTGTGGCTCCATATGAACATGGAGTGGGCAAATTTGAGGCCTGTAAGGCTAGAAAGATACCAAGGAATTCAATGATCAACACTAGCTACCCTAATATTGAAATCCTTTTTACTGGGAATCAGCTGATTTCGTTGGAATGCGCACACACAATGGCAAGATTCATCACATGCATGCCCGAAACTTGTGCATCTAATCTATTACAACTCAAGAGATTTAGAGTAGAAAATCATAAATCTTTCTAAAATTCTTTGCTTACTATCCACTCATTCATTCACTGTAATCAATGCCCTTGTTTCCGCATCGCGAACCAAATATTTTGGCACAAGTTGCAAGATCGGTAGCTTCATGGATCAATTAGCAACTTGACAATGAATTTGTACACACTTTACTACTTGGTCTTTGAGCTCTTCCATGAATTTAATGTTTAGATAAAGATATTTGAAAAACCCAAGATTTACATTAACAAAAGATTTATTTTTTCGTCTTTTTTGTTTAGCTAGTTGGATAGGACGTAACTGTGGGATTTGTTGAAGTTTAACTTGAAGTGGGGAAAGCTTTTTTTTTTTTTTTCAAGAGGTTCAGTTGACCTTTTTTTTTTTGGAATAATGTTTTTATTATATAAATTTTTTTAAAATAACCCATCAACAAATTCTTTTTATCAAAATTTAAAAGTTGATATGCAAAAATTGATACAAAAATATTTGTTTTGCTTTAAAAGAAGAAAATAAACATTAATAACTTCATTTTTTCTATAAATATTTGATTGGAATATCTCTAAATGAAGTTTCAATATAGTTTTCTTGAAGTTCCTTTTTCTTATTAAAAAAAAAAAGGTCTTTTTTAGAAGGAGATTAAATTGTAGAAATTTTATTTATAAAATTTAGATTAATCTAATAAATTAATTCAAGATTTGACTGAATTAGAACATGAACTAACATGAGTTTAAAAAAAATAAAATAAAAAGTAAATCGGTTGAAAACTTAGAACAACAATTCATGACTCGGTTGATCAAAATTAAAAATCTATTAACTTGTTTTTGAAAAAACAAACATACGGAAACTACATCAATCTAATCCTTTAAAAATGTATTTTTTAGAATAATTCAGATTGAGTCTCCCACCTGTGAATCAAATATTTGTCCCAAATAGATTCTCTCGCACCCGGTTTTATAAGAAACTTAACAGTTACATTGTTTTACACGATTAAAGCAATAGAGCTAGGAAAATCCAGATACATTCAAAGTCAACAAATCTAGCTAGTAAAAATGAAGATTTTAATTAGAAATAAAAAGTAAGAAGAACTAGACTTTGACCATGGATCTAATTGCCTGCTCGATCCAATCTAGCCCAGGACTTCTTAAACAAGCTTAAAACCAACACATATTGAGGGCAAAATAGCTTTGAAGATTGCAAGCCCAGATACCTGGTTTTAGCCTTCTAAGTCTCCTCGATGCGGTTCTTTTCCGGCTTGCTTGATGTCATCACTTCTTTAGAGACCCAAGAACGCACCTACCATATTCTATCTGAGTAAAAAAATCAAAGAAATAATTAAATCAAAAAAATTAAGAAAAAATAATTAAAAAGATCAAAAATAAAAACCGATCAAATCGATTAAAATTTTAAAAAAACCGACCAATTCAGTTTATAAGCCTAAAACCCAAAAAATCAGAAAAAAACCGAGCCAAACCAGAAAAAAACCGAGTCAAACCAAAAAAATGAACCAAAAAAAACCGAGCCAAACCAAGTCAAATCTAAAAACCGAGCCAAACTAATTTGAACCGGTTTTTGTCCTAAAAAATCAAACCGAACCAAAACTGATTGGTTTGAACCGATTTCAGTTTTTTTAAAAAAATTCAGATTAGTTTTTTTTATATAAAAATCAAACCAGATCGAAAATAACTAATCCTGATACAACCTTCTTCCCGTCAAACTACAAAAAAAAAAAAAAAATCAGTACAAGACAAAGCAGAGCGGGAGATCCATCTTTCTTTCTTTTTCTTTTTAATTAGTATTAGTGTTCGGTTCTGGCTCAACTAATTTTATAGATTTTAAAATTAAAAAGAATATAAATATCTAGTAACCCTACATACTCAAAGCCTAATTAAATTAGCTTCTCCTCAAGTTGATCCATCTTTCTTTTGGTGAGGTAGATAGATCCGTCAACTATCCCATATTAACAGCAAGTGCCACCTTGCTATGCGACAAAAGCTTTGACAGCAACAACAGTCTCTACTCCCACAAAAACAAATGAAAGAAGTCCTGGGGCCAGTGCGAGTTCAATAATTCGGTGCCGTCAGCTCAACTCCAACCAGCCTGACAAGTATGACTTAACAGGTAGAGCAAATAAAATTCATGCCAGACAGCTAGAGTGTTTATATACAAAAAAATTAATATGAAATAGGGTTAATTAAGTTTAGGTTCAGATGGTAATAATAAATTCAAGCATGGATAGAGCATATATATATATATCAATAAATCTCAATATTCTAATTATTGATTTTTGAGTAATTTGTACACAATTGAATGAATTCAAAATCTTCTATGTATCTGTTTGTATTTTCTTGCCTAAACTGTTTGAGAAACACGAAATCAGTATGATCTTTTGAGATACTTGAAATCTGCTGTAGAATCAAAACAATCTAACCTAACTCTACAAAGATTCAGCAGTTTTAGCAACTCTTTAAGCTTCTCTTTTGTGCTCTCGCCACAACCCACTTGCAGTAAGACCAATAATTTCTGAAAAGCACCCACTTGAAGTGCCTCAACTACCACACCTCCTTCAGCATCATCATCCTCTGGTCTGTGTTGAGAATTCTTGAAGAGCTTCCAGAGAATGGAGACTGACAATTCTGATGCCAAACCTGATACTTTCAAGATTTTCTTGATCAAAACAGCAACAATTAGAGCATTCTCATAGGCCTTTTCTCTCCCTTTTTTGCAATCACAAATATGGTCCAGAACACCTAATGCCTTCTCACATATGCTTTTATCTCCATCAACAAGAATCTCTACGATCACTGACACCAAACCCATTTCCACAAACATTGGTATCATCTTCTCATTGAGGCTTGATGGTGAAGTCATGTAGAAAATTGCCATCAATGAAGCCTTGGTAGCAGTAGGGCAAATAGGCTCCTTGATCAACTTAACCAGTGCTGCAAACACGCCTTCAATCCCCACCAAGGCACTCACATGTTTTTGATCCAAAGCAAGAAGATTTTTAAGCACCAAAGCTGCATTTTGCCTTGCTGAAAGATCTCCACTCTTCAAGAACCATACCAAACAATTCAAAGACCTAACCGACCCAAGCTTACTTTGGCCTTCTTCACCAAGTGGAAACATCCATACCAAAACCGATAAAATCTCTCCCAGCAAATCCTCATCTTTCCCCACTGAAACACTTGCGAAGGACTCGAAACAAGCCGACAAGACACAACCAGCCCCATTCTCCACAATACACCTCTTGTTGCGCTCACTCTCTTTACCCCAGTTCTTGATCTTCCTAACCAATTCCCGACACTTCTTTTGCTCCCCACGTCGAGTTGCATCATTAACCCTCTTACAAGTCTCCGAAACGTCATAGGGTGTCACTGGAACGCGAGGCGTAGGAATCCTCTCGACACCATAAGAACGGTTCTCCACGCACCAATCTTGAATCATCTTTCTTATGGAATGATTTGGTATCTGATCATAGCTTGCTAACGCCTGGTTTGTAACCGGACACGTTAGGTTGCCCTCTTCAATCCATTTTTCAATGCTTTCTCTGTCGTATGTGATTCCTGTCGACAATGTGACAGGATCTTTCATCAAGTCAAGAGAAATCGGACAGCAGAAGTGCCTAGGATTCGAGATTTCCATGTCTGAATTGATTTCTTGGCTTGGAATCTTGTTTTTCTTCGAATTTCTTCTTGATCTCCAGGAAAGTATCATTGTATATGCTTGAATTTCTCTAGTTATGTCAAGGTCTGTAAGGTATGTTTTGGGTTTTGCTTGTGGGCTAGAGAATACGATGATAGAATTCTTGTGAAGTGGTGATGTCTTTATATGGTGGTCATTTTTCTTGGTGGTCAAAGCTAGGTAAGAGCTGGACAGAAGACTTCAAAAATGAAGAAAGCGTGGACGGTTTGCTGAATTGGAAACGTGGAATGTTGACTGTTGAACGAGGGAATAATGCAGTGTGTAAAGAGCGTTAAGAATATCCGGAGAAGGGGTTGATACTTGATAGCTGAGGGTCTCAGTCAAATTAAGCAGCAGGTGGACCTGCTTGGTTTCTTAAGGCATAAGTTCCATGAAAACATGAAAATATGGATGATAGTTATTAAATCCGACTTGGTTACGTGTAAGATTTTAGTGGTGGTGGTTTAAAGTATTTTTTATTTATAAATATATTAAAATAAAATTTTTTTAATTTTTTAAAATTATTTTTGACATCAGAATATCAACAAGATCTACAAACATAAAAAGTATTTTATTTTAAAAAAATTAAAATCCGAAAGATCGATTTGCACCTTCAAGCAACCTTGCAATTGATCTCGGCAAGTTCAAGGATGAGATGAGTTGATCCAGTGAACTAATTCAATATAATTTTTTTATTTTATAAAAAAAAAAAATAATATCATTTAAAAAATATAAATAGTTTTCTTGAAATAACTAGATTCACAAGTTAATCTGAGTTCTTTACTTAAATCACACCAAATTAATTCTCGTAAAATGTACTCTAACCCAACCAACCTGTGTTTGGATCCTGGGTTAACCCTGCAGTTCAGGGCAAGTTTACAAGAGTACAATGGGCAACCCTTTCCTAACTCATGGTTTGTACAGGTGGAGCTCATATTATTATCTAGTCATTGTAGTTGAATAGAATTGATTGATTAGTCCTTGTTGTTTTGGATAACATATGTTTAATCCCTCTGTATTTGTTATCTAATTCATTTACAACTTAATCCTTTCTTTTATGTGTAATATTTAAAAAAAATAAAAAGAAAATATTTCTCTATTTTTTTAAATTATTACAGCATTTAATAAGAATAAAACTGTATGATAATAAATCTTAAATTTTTCAAAAAATATATATTTTAAGCAAAAAAACACAATAAGTAAGAGTTACACAATGAAATTTACTGTAAGGCTTTTATAATTAAAAAAAATAAAAGAAAAAAATCAAATATATTTTTAGGATCTTATGGAAAAATAAGATAAGACATGACTTATTTGGAAGAAAAACTTGATTAATTTTGAGAAAGGACTAAATTATAATTAATTCATAATTAAAGGAATGGTTTATGGCCCATGGGCCTGCTCAATTGTAGTTTGGAAAGTGATATAAGTTACCAGTCTTTGAGCCCAAATAAAAGAAGAGTTCTACCTATGCTTAATAGTTTGGATCGTTAGGATCCAAAGACGTTGACTACTATTGGGTCCTAACATAGAAAAGAGGACCTTCTCTCTCTCTCTCTCTCTCTCTCTCTCTCTCTCTCTCTCTCTCTATCTCTCTCTCTATATATATATATATATATATATATATATATATATATATAAGATTTGGTATAAGTGTTGGTCTGGGAACACGGTAAAACTCGAATTTCTAAGAAATGGGAAGCGGAAAATGCATCGGAACGTGGTACAACGCGTGTTCTTAAAAATGAAAAGTGCTTTTTCTTGCTTTTTTTTTTTTCCTTTTTTAACACGGTCTATTTGGTTATAATTAATGTTCTTAAATAGTATTTAAATACTGTTTTGGAATAGAAAAAATAAAAATATGTGGTTAAAAAATTAAAGATAAAAACAAAAAAAATAAATTTGTCTCAAAAATATTTTTAGAGTGAATTTATATACTTAAAAAAAAATATGGAGAGAATACGTCTTTAGATATAATATTTATTATTTTTATCCATAAAATATTTATGTAAAATTTTTTTAATTTTAAAATTATTGAACTAAGAAAAATAAAAATAACTATTATAATAATTTTAAAATATAATAGGAAGATTTAGCTAAGATAATACATGGCTTATAATTAACAACTTCTCACATTTTCTTTTGTACGTAAATTCTCTAATATTTTAATTTTCCTTTCCTATAATCTAAACCTCTTGAGATCTTATGATATGTTTGATAGAATATAGAAATTAGTTCTCTAAATTTTAATTTTTCTTAAGTGAAGCCTCTCATGATATGTTTAGTAGCATCTTGTAAACAAAATTGTGGAGGAGAGTGATGAAACGTTTTTTTTTTTTTTTTTTTGCATTACGTGTGAGTGATATTTTCCGAAGAAAATCTTGCAAAGAGGGTTCAATTTTGTTGTATTACCCAACTAAAATACATAGATTTTATTTTTATTTTATTTTCGCATCGACAAAGACATTAGCATGTCCTGATGTATAGGTCCACGCATGAGAGATTTAGGGCATAAAGAATGAAAATAACCCAATAGACAAGTGACAGATGCCTTGGGAAACTAAGAGGTGGAACGTGAACCCCACGTTAGGGCAGACAACTACAGCACAGCACTTGCATATGCTTCCCCTGTAAAGAAAGACAAAGTCCTAACTCGGTGCCCTCCTCCTCTGTTTTCATGGATGGGGAAACCTTTTTTCTGATTTCTCTGCATGTTACTTGTTTCGCTTATCCAATATATTTCTTGTCCTTTTCTTTTCCGAACAAAACAAATTATATTGCATTTATTTTGAATCTAATGCACTGAAACATACACGAACTCTGTTTCTTTTCCAGTGAAAAGATAGCTGTTAAACTCGTTCCAAAATAAATAAAATAAATAAAATTTTGATGGATAATATTTTGGCCACGATGGCTCTTAGCCGCTCATGAATTTAACCTTTCGATGCGATAACTGGAGCACTTTTCCAGAACAGATCCCAAACATTTTAGGTTCAGTTTGCAAGCTGTCGTATGATTGCATGTAGGAAAAAAGAAAATTAAAAGTTGATAGTTGCTGTTTCCAAGGAACAAACCTTTACACAACATTTTTCTTGGAAAAGGCATCATCTTTGCCCTGCCATGGAGCTTTACTTTCTTTTTCTTGCCTTGTTTTTACAATGAAAGCTTTCTCATTGCCGTCTCAGTTCTTTGTGATTGTCTTTTCCAAAAAATTAAAGTCATCATCATCATCACAAACTGCAATTGATTGGAAATGGGGTCTGGAACTTTATGAGAAAGGAGGTGATGCTGTCCTTGAAATTAAAAATGGACAGAGAAAGGAGCCAAAACTGTGGATAGGATGGAGATGACAAAAGCAAAAACAATACCACTCCAGCTAATCTGAAAACACCAAGACATTGCATGTGCTCAATGTCTGGATGGTAAATGATGACAGCATTTTTATTTTTTAGTGAATCTGATCTAATGGAAGGGTTGTTTACACACCAAAATTGGAAGGAATGCAAAATGGACATGTGGCTTTGCTGTCCATCGACAAGCAAGAAGTTTTGTAGAGATAACTGAGAATTGAAGAACTGAAGACGTTTTTTTTCCCTAAAAACCTATCTCATTTCATTTTCAAAACCTCTAATTCAAGTGAAGAACATCCAAACTACATTTCCAATAAGAAAAAAAAGAGAGAGAGACAATGGGATGAGACTAAAACATGAAAGAATTAGGAGTCAGACAAGTTTATAAAGAAAACAGCAAAGAAGCTGCAAATAGAATGAATATTGAAAAGCACCATCACCACCATTTACAAACACCACACTCATCTTCCATCAGCTGATGTAAATGACTCAGCAAACCCATATGGGCGTGCAGGTATGCTGGTCTGAGTATTGTCTAAGCTGGGAAGGAGTGAAGAAGAAGAATCCATGTTGCTTCTACCTTCATAAGCTTGCCACTTCTTAAGTGCCTGCGGCAAGGACATTTCAAGGTCAATACCATATATGTCTTCAGAACTTTGGTCGGTTGGTTTCCAGAGCTCCACCAGAGAAGAGAGAACATTCACAGTATGACCCATGTCTGGCCTTTGATACGGTTCCCTTGCGCAGCAATGACCTGCCAACTCTGCAACGGTGCTGATGCTAGCAAGTGTCTCCTCATTTAGGTCAATTGTGGGATCGATGGCCTTCCGGAATGTGTCCTTGTTCAGGTGCATTCTGCGGAACCATGTTACAAGATGCAAGCTCTCTTCAGGTTGCCTCTCATCAAGAGCTTTTCTACCCGTTATAAGCTCCATCAATATCACTCCGAAACTGAAGACATCAACTTTAGTTGTCACTCGACCAGTAACTGCAAACATATCGCCCAAAAACAAGAGTTGAAGTGAAAATGTGAATTAAGAGAGAAATCAGGAGATTGATGAACACAAATAACAAATCAACAACAAAACAAAAATACACAATTTGAACAGGAGATTGATGAACCTTTTTTGGTAGTTAACACGGTATTGTTGTGCATTTGTGTGAAGTTTGTGATGAGAACAATCTCAGAGTAATAGCAGTCAATATATAAGAATACGTGACCTAACTATATGTTTCCCCTAATCTCTATCGAAAAACTAGAACTCGAACATATACAAAAGTCCAAACATACGGTAGCCTTGAAAGAATTTAAACATTAATTGAAGGGTAAAGCAACTAGAGGAAATGGTACCTGCGTATTCCGGTGCCAAGTATCCGAAAGTTCCGGCAATTCTAGTTTCAATAGAGCCTTTACCCTCTGGTGCAAGACGCACAAGACCAAAGTCTGCAACCTTAGCCCTCATATCATCCCCAAGAAGAATGTTTGAAGGCTTCAAGTCCCTGTGTATAAAGCTTTGATGAGCCAAACCATGAAGGTACTCAACACCTCTTGCCACATCCAAGGCTATAGTCAACCTCCTTGTCCACTCTAGTGGTTTCAATCCTTCTTCTGCCCAGTTGAAGATATGTCTACTGAGTGTCCCTTGTGGCATATATTCATACACAAGAAGCTTCTCATTACCATCCAAGCAGTACCCAAGAAGAGCAACGAGATGTCGGTGCCTAACCTTGGTCAAAACAGCAATCTCAGACTTGAACTCAGTTAGTCCCTTACCACTTATGACACCCGACTCCATCCTCTTCACAGCAATCTTTGTACCATCATGCAACTCACCTTTGTAGACCACTCCAAAACCTCCCCATCCCAATATATTTTCTTCACTGAAATTGTTTGTAACATTCCGTAACACTTGAATAGAAATGACCATGTTCCCAGCCTCAACCATTTGAATGTCACCTTGTTCACTTGCAGGAATAGTATGTGTTTCGCTAATAGCACCAACACTGATACTTGAGCCAGCAACTGTAATCTTCACACTCTCATTATCAGACCCAGAATGGCGAGGATGAATCACCATTTCATTCGGACTCTGTACTCTGCTAAACCGCTTTTGTTTCTTCTTGTATAGACAGAAAACCAACAAGCCGATCAAGGACAACAGGAAAACACCCCCAATTACCGAAAATATAATTACTACAATCAAAGTAGAAGAGTTCTTGCCACTTTTTCTTGAACTACCGCCACTTCCAGAGCCAGTATTCGCCGATGGACTTGCAGATGGTGATTCCGAAGATGTAGAACTATTCACATCCTTCCCTATATTTGGATTACCATTAGTGTTAACAATCACATTACTGGTAAAGGCTGGAACTCTCCCATACAGGTGATTGTTTGACACATCAAGCACTTTAAGTCCGGGTAAGGTAGTAATTTCTTGTGGAATCGAACCTGTGAGGTTGTTATTTGCAAGAACCAATCTTTCCAATGACTTAACCGAAGCAAAATCTGGAGAAATCGAGCCTGTTAGCCCCATCTTCTCAAAGTTGACAACTGTGATGTTCCCGTTATTGCAAGTAATTCCAATCCAATCAGCACATGGATCATTCCCCTTCCAACTATCCGCCAACCTTTGCGGATAATCCATTGATTTCACAATCGAAAGCAATGTGTTAACTCGCGAATCACACAAACCAGGAGTTGGCAGACAGAATCTGTTCGAATCCTTAACCATATCCACAGAAACTGAGCTCTTAAACACGGGCATTGGTCCTTGAAGCAAATTATTCGACAAGTTCACAAACTTTAATGACTCAAGGTTAACCAAAGACTCAGGAACAAGGCCAGTAAATGAATTATCTCTTAAACTTAAGCTCTCTAAATCTTTCAAACCCGAGAAGTCAGGTAAGGGACCCGAAAACCCATTAGAATGCAACCAAACTTCTCTTAACAAAGTCATGTTCTGAATAACATCAATGCCACCACTAAGTTTCTGCCCATTAAGCCACAAAGACTGAACTTGTGACCCCGAAAAACTTGCAGGCAACTCACCTTCAAGATCATTGAAAGCTAACCTCAAGATGGTTAGACCCGGAAAAGAATCCGGGCCAAAAAAACCCGGTATTGACCCGGATATATTAGCTGAGTTTGCAGAGAAATTCTGCAAAGCAGAAGCATTTTTTATACTTTCTGGTATGACCCAATTGGAAAACGGGTTGTTATCGATCTCCACAGATTGAAGTGAAGATAAACCAGTGAAAAAGTCACTAGGGACTGAAATGAACTTATTGTCACTTAGAAGGATCACTTGTAATGAACTTAACCCGTTTAAACTTGGCAAAGGACCGGAAATGTTGTTATACTGAAGCTCTAAACGTTCAAGTTGAGCAAGGTTTCGGAGATTTGAAGGGAGTGTACCTTGAAGGTTTTGGCGTCCAATTTGGATCCTGGTGACCCGCTTTTCGTCCGAACATACTACATGGTTCCAGTTGCATGGATCTGGATCGGACCATCCAAGTGAATCTGGCACGTTGAGGCTTTTTTTGAGAGAGAACATAACTTCAGCATCTGGGCTTGTTTGAGAGTTTGCAAAATGAAAGATTGAAGAAAACCCAACAAGGAAAACTAGTAAAAGTTTCGTTCTCCGATGGCTTCTTCTCTTCATCTTTACAGAGAAGAGAAGATGAAGCAAAAGAAGGTGCTGTTTTTGAAGCAAAAGAAGTAAACTTTCTAAGTGAAATGCATTGGCTTATAGTTCTTGATAGAAAAGAAAAGAAGAGCTAATGAATTCAATAACCAAAGAAGGGGGAAGAGTTTCTTCTTCTTCTTTTTCTTTTTTCTCTTTTTTGGGTTGTATTTTTGGCTGCAAAATGAGTAAACTTTTCAAGGAAAATGCATGTGCTTATAGTTACACACAAGAGAGGGAAAAGACGAAAGAAAGAACAAGAAGAAAAGGTCCAATTTGGGGAACCTAGGAGAGTAGGAGGGAGGGAGAGGAGTTGGCATTGTTGGGACTTGGGAGTGGAGTGAGTAAGAAGGAAGAGAGGGAGGTGTAGCCTGTAATTGAAAGGCAAAGCACATGCAAGAAGGGGTCCACATATCTGAGAATCTTAAGGCTGTCAACAACAGAGGTTAAAAAAGGCTAGAAGTTGTAAGAGAGTGGCTTGTAGTTTCAGTTTTGGATTCCTGTTCTAGGCACACAAGGCAGGTGCATGATTTGCATAAGCTGGCAATGTCAATTGTCTTTTATCTAAATTTTGCATTCCTTGTATGCTGTCTTGACAGAAGAGGTACTTTGCCTGTTTGAGCAGAATTTTGAAAGTTGAGGTGGCATATGGTCATAGGGCTCATGCAAGCTAGCCATAATCAGGGCACATGGATTCTATTTTACCCTAAATATTTAAAGGTCTAGGATTCAAGCTTATATTGTTAAGGTCACAGCTCCCATGCATGTTTTGTTCCGCCGCGTTTTGAGATGAGATTGAAATTATATTTTTTTTAAATTAAAATTTTATTTTTATTAAAAATTATTTTATTTATATTTTTATATTGTTTTGATATGTTAATTTCAAAAATAATTTTTAAAAAATAAAAAAAATATTATTTTAATATATTTCTATATAAAAAATACTTTCATCTAAAAACCTCCCCACACACATATATATATATATATATATATATATCAACTTCTCAAAATGGCATTGTTTTAGTAATTTAGATAAAAATAACTTTGACGGAAAGCAATGAAAAATCCTTAGAAATATATAGGGAAGGTTCTAAGAAAAATATAGCTTAAGGGAAGGGAATATGGCTCAATGGAGCAATTTGATTGATGAATATCTGACTCCATGGAGATCTGCTTGGGGAAATATTTAGTTTGAAAACACATTTAAGAATTTGTGTATAGTTAGAGGATATTTTGAGGTTTGCTCCTTTTTTTTCCATTAAGATTGAATTTGGTTAGTATCATACGATAGAAGTGATATATATAAAAGAATTATAAATTTATTTGATTGAAAGAATAAAAATATAAAATAATTGTTTAAGAATGAATTTTTATATTTTCAAAATAAAAACTATTTTAAAAAATATTTTCTTCATTCTATGTTTTTTTTTATCCCGAGATAATAATTATCTGTTATCTAAAACCCAGAATAAATAATAAATAATAAACATAGAATAAAACAATAATTTTTTATAATTTGTTCTATTTTTAACACATTTAGTTAACGTTAGATTTTACTCGATTTGCTTATAGATTGAGATAGATTGTAACCTCACACTTGAGTTGTCTTATCCTAGATGTATGATAATCTTATACATCTCATTCGGATAAGAAGGATTTATCTTTTTTGAAATTGATTTGATAAGAAAAAATAATTTATATATATTTTTTATTTTTGTGATTGAGACTTGACACCTTTCATCCGTGTCCTGATGAAAGAGCTTTGGCAAGGGAACATCATTTGATTTGATGTGCAATGAGAGAGCTATGGCCTTTCAGCCACAAACAAGGACACTAATTGATTAGAACTTTGTCCATATTATCACTTTCTTGATCATGCATGTTCTATATAGTTCTACCAGATGTTGAAAATAATTCCCATCTCTTAATTAATCTTTTATTTTACCCTTTTGCTAACCTTGATCGACAAGATCAGTACTGATGAATTTCAACAGAAGATTTTAATATAGAGAGGACCTTGATAGCTAGGGTTGGTGTTATTAAATTGTAATGGAGAGATCCCTCTACAGAGCCGCCCTGGAAAGAAGAAAGTTCCATGCTTTTCTCCATGGCTTAGCAGCTGCATGTGCATTGATCATATGATTCCACCAAATACATGGCCAAAAGGACCTTGAGAGAGCTGAAAGTGTTAATATTTGGCTGCTTTTGAGTGCAGGAAGGTGCGAGCTTTGTCATCTCTCAGATATGGATACTGCCGATTTGCATTAGTAACCTCTCAAATATTGTCTTGTCTTTCATTTTATGTTCTTTTCCTCTTTTTATTGGCCTCTGCGTTGTGAGGCCATTAACCTTATCTTTAGCTAGCAAGCAAGCCATGAACAGGTAAGGTTTCGTTGTGCACAAGATTTTCATCTCAAGAGAAAATCTTTTCGAACTTCCTATTCACATTGCCCTCACAAGTTGACATATCCCCACATAAGAAGGGAGGGGTTTGTCTGAACCTGTTACTGAGTAGTGAGTACACATGCATATCAATGTTTCGTTCTTGCATTGATTTGATTGAGAATACCTTTTTAACCTAGCAAATGGCTATAGAAAATATTACTTCTTTTCTTCCACCAATTCTATTTTCTAAAATGGGCCATCATGTCTGATGTTGGAATTTCATTTATTATGGGCCTTATGCCAGCATCTTTAGTCAGCTACGAGACCCAATACAAGCCCAATATTTGGGGCCAGCATGTTAGGATTTGTTGTCATTTTCAAGGGTGTTCAATCTATTATCTATGACTGCCCATTAAGATTATAAAATTCAGCCTAGCTTGCTGGGTTGAACGAACTCGCCTCTGATTTGGATTGAGTTTTTAGATTTAATAACTTAGATTAAGATGGTAACACGAAATGAAAAGTCTTTTTAGAACTGCTAGGGTCAGATCTGCCTTCATTTTTGGTAGGTGCTCATTAGGCTGGGTTGTGAAACAAACAAGACTTCGATCGGAAACTCTTTCGAGGGCCGCAGAAATTTGATCGAAGAGTAATTAAAATTAGCTAAAATTAATTCAAATCATACACACATAAATGTTGTGAAACTCATAAAAAAAAAACCTCGTAAAAGAGAAGTTATTTAGTTGACTATATTCACAGAACAACGCGACCTTGAGGCTCTAACATATAGAACGATAAGAAATCACCAAGTATATTTGGAGTTATACCACTCTTTCATATAAATTATAATCCTATAATTCATTATAAAAATCATTCATGAATTCCACTTAGAAATACAACTCTAAATGTAAATGAATAATTCCTTGGAATAACATATATTGGAATTTGTTGCATAAGTTGACAGTACCAAGGGATTTCTTTCTGTGTCTATCTTGTGTTTCTCTGGGTGAATTTGGTCCCTTTTCGATGTTTATTTTCTTTGGGTCTAGCCTTTAAAAAGCGTAGCAAGTTGGGTTGGAGGAATCTCTTTAAAAATCCATCCCTTTCCCAATTCTCCTTTTTTCTCAAGGAACAGGTTCTTGAAACACCAACTCACTCGAGCCCATGATTCAAATGAACTCATCAACTTGTTCTTGTATTTAATTGACTGAATCTCTTGGATTAATCTACAGTTGACGTTGACGTAAACAACAACAAATTTGTTTTTGCTTTTTAAGGATTAGGGTATTTTACTCTCATATTCATTCACATACTAAAATAAAAATAAAGTATGTTTACTGAAAAAACATTAAATGGATATTTTTAGCAAGTTTCAATGATTTTGGCATAGCTAAGTTGCTCCATTAAAGTCTATGATAACATAAATCTTTAAATATTCACTCCTTTCATATGTGTGTATCACCCCAACACAACACACATGAAACTACAAAACTATTTTTATCTCGGATTGATTTTTTAAGTTGTGTTTTAAAATTATAATAATAATAATTTTAATTTTTACATGTTTTAATTAAACAATATTAGAATTGAGCGTTTTTATAAGGATATTTCAAGAATAAAAAATAATAAATATTGTATCTAAAAACATGTTCACTTTATATCACATGTTTTGAAAGTACAAAAATTCATTTCAAAATTATTTTAAAAACATATTTAATTTAATATTTTTATCCTTATCTCTTCAACCAAACATATTTTTATCTTTATTGTTTTTATTTTTTATATTTTAAGACAATAATCAAACGCTACTTAAAAAAATCAATAAGTACATATTATAATTTAAATTAAATATTTAATCATAGACTATGGTGTTGACTATTTAGTATTATTAAATATATCTCTGCATCACTAGAACTAGTATTGATGTTTTTTTAATAGTCAAACTATTCTTATACCAAATTTTGATGATGAAATATATATTTTTATTAGAATCCAAATGAGTCTTTCATATCCTTTTTCAAGTTTTGTTTATTCATAATTTTTTTTTGAGACCAAGATAATTAATAAGAAAATTTATATATTTGGAAGCATTTGGTATTGAAATATTCTATATTTTTTTCTAGAAAAAGAATTTAATTTTTTTTCCAACATTATATGTTTGACAAGACAAAAAAATCTTAATTTTTTGAGAATTTCACATGTCGTGAGATATTATATGGTTTGAAGAGTTAGGAGTATAATTCCCTTTCAAGATTAGGAGAAATTAAAATGTTGAGACGTTCAATTTTTTTATTTTATTTAAATGTACCTATATTTTATATTAAGTTAATCAATGTATCCTTGTGTACTAATTATAACACAAATGCTTTAGGTAACTAGCATGTAAATATATATGTATTTGCTAGTATATGAATTTGTCCATTTAATATATTAGTTAGTCCTTATTCTCTTATAATCTTTCAAGATACTCTTTTTAGTTTTGTAAATCATAAGTTAGTCCTTTAACTAGATTTGACTGTTAATTCTTTTATAAATATCCAAATTTCCCTTTTTAAATGGATTTTTTTTATATATTTTGTTTGTAGTTGGTGAAATTAAAAAATTTGACCAGAAATGAATGATATGTTTGAAGAAAAAAAAGAACACATAAATTGTCATGGAAAACTAATAGATCCTGGACATATCATTTACAGGGACTCAATATTCAGCATTTAAAAACAAAGGATGAATTTGTTATTTTGCTAAAACATAGGGACTAGATAATAGTTTAGTCAAAGAAATGGGACTTGGATATGCTTGGCGGGATGGGTGCTTGGTGGTGGGGGGCCACGAAAGGGTAATGTCTAGGCGGCTGTGGCAAAGGGCAAGAGCGGCTTCTCGGGAAGCACACCAAGCGGCGCCAACTTGAGACTGTCGGAAACTGCCATGAGTAAAACAAACTAACAAAGTCAGATGTTGGTGGGGACAATACTTGATCTCGAGCATAAGTGTCTCTTTGTTGTTGCATTGGTATTTGTTTTTCAAATAATCTTTTATTTAATATAATATTGAATTAATATTTTTTTAAAGTGTTTTTAATAATTTTAATTTGTTAATATTAAAAAAATAAAAAAAATTATTTTGATATATTTTTAATTAAAAATATTTTTAAAAAATATCTACATTACGTTACCAAACACATAATAAATAGGGATTATATATATATAATCAAAATATATTATATTGTATAATATTAGATTAGTGAACAATGATATTTAGTTCATCATCTTAAATGCATGCTAAATTATATAACACAAATCTAGAGTTTATAAATATTTAAAATTAGAGTTTATAAATATTTAAAATTATAAGCATGTAAAAACATAACTTCGTAAAAAAAATAATTTCAATATAAATAAAATAAAAAGAATTGTAGCAAATATACTAAACATATAATCAAACTTGTAATTGATATTAATTTAAAGTTTTAGCATGCATATCAATAATAAAAAATATTTATGTTTAAATAAAAATAAATGAATGTACTTACTTGTTAAAATATTTTAAAATAATAAAATTTTTGTTATTGTCAATGATTAATTATTTGTAATTAAAGTTTTATTGCTCTTCACTTGTACAACTAGGATATTTGCAATATATCTCTTAAGATTCCAACAACATTACTTTTAACTTAANTGCATTTTTAAATAAGATATTTGAAATAAAAAATATAAAATTCAAATATCTCTTATCAAGATGAATTTAAACTCTAGATTTGAGAGAAAAATCAAAGCTTAAAATGAAAAGAAAAAAATAAAATACGAGGCAAAGAAAAATCTAAAAAATTCATGTTAGAAACTCTTTTTTTATAATAAATTTTAAAAGTTAAAAGGTTGAATAATTAATTTCAACCATTATCAATCTTTAATTAACTTACTATAAATTAATAATTAAATCTAGAAAAATCAAGAGTTTTTTAAGTTAAAAATCCATTTTTTTTATATTAATTTCTTATTCACTTATAATTTATTTAGATCATGTTAATTAAACAAAATTTCAAATATATATATATATATATATATATATATATATATATATATATATATCTATTTTGAAAAGAGAGAAATTAATTCCAGAACAATTTCAAAAAGAAATTTATTTTATATTTTGTCTCTTTTACTTAACTAAACATATTGTGTTATAAAACACTAACCAAATATAATTAATTATTGTTAATGTTTGATAACATATTGAATTAATGCTTGTTTTGGTAGGACATCGACATGAACATCGTAGGAAAAACTGAGATGTTAACTTTGATTATATTTTATATAAAATATAAATAAATTAGATTTATAATATTTATTAATAATTAGATTGCAACTTCTTGGGAGGTGGCAACGACTACTAAGAAGTTATTAGTGTGTAATCGAGAAAGCCACTGTTCATTTCACATTATAGTCTTCAAATTAACATGTAGTCTCAAACTTATGAGATTAATCTTCATCCATTGCTAAAATTTCACTGCAATCATCTGCAAATTCCAAATCTTATTTTAAAAAAACATTTAGATGTTGCTAACATGTTTTTAAAAAGATAATGCTTGATAATAATTAGGTATTATTAAACAACCAAATATTGAAGAGCAAAATTGACAAAATCAATTAAAAAGAACAAAAAACAACTTGAGTTAACCTGTCAAACCTAAATCATGAGACCAGAATAATCCAATAAAAAATAGATAAAATATATATATATATCTAAATTCCTAATCAATCTAATGTTAAATGATGTAATTGAAAAAAAAATAACAATTAAAAAAAATAAAAAAAGATTCGAGTCAACTTGCCAAACCTCTGACTTAGATCACAAGATTGAGATAACATCATATAAAGTAAACTGAAATAAATTATAAAACTTAATTTCCAATCAACTAAAATATTGAAAGATAAAATTAAAACAAAATCAATTACAAAATAAAACCTAAAAAAACCCTAGTCAACTAGGTTGACATGCAAAACTCGTAAACATGAGATTGAGAAAATCTCATAAAAAATAAATAAAACTAAATTATGAACGTCAACCCTTAATAAATCTAATATTAAAAAATAAAATTAAAAATTTCAAAAAACATTGTTCCAATAAATAGTACTTTGTAAATATGAAAAGGATGATTCGCCCTTCTTAACTAGTTCTTGTTAATTAAATTATTTCTCACATTATATTGCGGGTCATACTAATTTTTTTAGGGGAGGAAGTCAAAGTTATAAGAAATTTTTTTGGTATTATTATTAAACTCAACTAAACGGGCCAAACTCAAACCTTCCAACTAACTCATTTCCTAGCCCTTTGTTTTAAAGTGTACAGGAGCTTGTTTTTCTTTTCTACAATTGATGACAAATGATAACATGAGCATGACAATATTTTTTCTAAGTGCAAGTACATTTTTACTCTCCTGTTGTGTTTGACTAGGCTGCATTTGAGGCTAGTTGGGTCATTTTATTTTTTTTCTTTTCTTGTATTGTTGTTTCTTCCTAGTTAGGCTTTTATTGGACTAGGTTAGGATTAAATTGAAAAATTATTAAAAAAATAATGAATAAAATTGAACTAAGAGAGAAAAAAAATATAAGAGTTATTAGAAAATTAAGTTTTAAATTAAAAAGATATTAAAGAATCATGAATTAAATTAAATAAAAGAGAAAACAATCATAGACAAAACACATGTGCCGACATGTAAAGAAAACCACAACACTATGGTGACACATGCAACTTCCTTTGAGCTTCTATGACAACCATTTTTTGTGTCGTTAAAATTATCTTGATAAGATCTTCTCTCAACTATGATGCATAGTGGAAGGAGTGGCTTCAACAACCTTTTTTTCTCTTTTTTTTTTTTACCTTTTCTAATTTCTTCTCCTTGTATGCCTTTTTTTCATGCCAATTCTATTAAAAATATAAAGGAGGGCTTCAATTTTTTAGAATGTAACCTTGATTTTTAATTTTTTAATTGTTATTTTTAACAATAATTAGAGTTTAATTTTACAAAATCGATCTACTATAAATAATGGAACGGTGTCCTAAAACTATGAATATGCTAGGAAATGCAAAATGAAAAAAAAATTTAAATAGAAAAGATGAAAATGTGATATAAAAAGATGAAATTGAAAAATTTTAATTAAAAAAAAAAGGCAAATGAGAAAATGCCAAAAATGGCATATGAAAGTAGCCAAAGAAATTGAAGAATTTACAGAACTTGGCATATTTCTACCATGACTTTACCATTAAAGAACTCCTTTCTCTTTTAGTTTCTTCAATAGATTGCTTCTCACATTACGCCGCGGGTCATGCAACTTTTTTTAGTGAAAAAATGTCAAAGTCACATGGAACTCACTAAACTCGACTAAAGTAGGCAAAACCTGAAACTTTTTTTTCTCTCTATAATTGATGACGTGTTAATTAGTATTTCAAAACACCAAAATCAAATAGTTAAACATTAGAACAACAATATTCCTTTTGAGGTGTGAGTATATTTTCGCTCTCCTATTGTGTTCTTCCAAGCTGCACTTGAGGCTGGTTGAGTTATTTTGTTTTTTTTTGTTGTAATTTTTTTCTAATTAGGTTTTTATTGGATCAGATTGGAAAAAATCAATATCAAATTGAAAAATCATTACAAAATCATAGACAAATTGAACCAAGAAAGAAAAAACATAAGAGTTATTAAAAAACCAGATTATAAATTATAAATTGAAGAGATATTAGATAGTCCAAGACTAAATTAAATAAGAAAGAAAAAAAGTATCTAGAACATTTAACATGTACACCAATGTACGAGGAAGTCTGTTGCATTATGTAGTGCGTGTGGTTTCTCTGAGCTATGATGATAGCTGTTATTAATGTTGTTGGAATCATCTCGATGAAGTATTTCTTCAACCATAATATATGATGATATAAGTAACTTTAATGATTTTTTTTTATTTTAATTTTTTTTCCTCGATTTTCATGATTGATATTTTAAAAATATCAAATGAGCTTTCATTTTTTGGAATGTAAATTTTGATTTTGATTTTCTTAATTTTTATTTTAAAAATAATTGTAGGTGAACTTTGATTGGGTTAAATATTCGATAATCAATATTTTTTCTTTTCTTTTTGGATAAAGTTGAGAATCGGACAATACCTAAGAATTTAATTTGAGATATCCCCAATTTCTCAGTAATCATGGCACCGAAAATTGTTCTTGTTCCTAGCATCTTTTTGACAATTTCATCACTTTTGGGATGATTTGTCGACACTGCATTGGTTTGACATGAGGGTCGACTATCACTTTTAATCACCATCAATACTTTATTACCTACTTTAATTAGTACTCGAAGTGACAATATTAATATTTTATGAGCATGTGTTTAGGTTTCTAATTGCCTAGATTATAGGCATAACATGAGCCTATCTCTTAGCTTCTTCGCATGGGTTGTAAAAAGAAAGCTCTATGCTTATCTTGTTGATTTACCATGTTTGATTTTCTCGACTAGTACCATGTACTATTTTCTTTGTTTATTAACCTCTTCACATGCACTTAAACTTGGTGTGCAATAATTTAGGTATGGTTGGATGCACTAACTTAGGTTTTGTTTGGTGTTGCGATATAATCATGTTTTAAATTTTAAATATTTTTAGTTTTTAAATATTTTTTTTTAATATTTTTAGATTGTTTTGATATGTATATATTAAAAATAAATTTTTAAAAATAAAAAATATATTATTTTGATGCATTTCTAAAAAAAATACTTTAAAAAATAATTTTTATCACACTTCCAAACAGGACCTTCTTACACATGTGTTTGGTGATACAGTGTAATATTTTTTTCTGTAAAGTGCTTCTGGATTGAAAAAGTATCAAAATAATTTTTTATATGAACACATTAAAAATTTAAAAAGACATAAAAAATAAAACACATCAGAAGGCATAACTGGCACTAAAGCAAGACCAATATTATTGTTAATACAAACTGATCTCTCTGCTCTCTATCTTCTGGGAGCTTTCTTCCAAGTTGGAGGCTGTGTAATTGTCAACATATGCTTGATAAATTAAGCTACAAGGGGTATCCGAGGTTCGTGCTTTGTGGTTCCGATGCTCGGAGGCTTTTATTTGAACTCTTTATTCCATATTTAATCTTAGGTTTGAGTACGTGGATATAAATTTGAGAGTCGAAAACATTTATTCTATTTTTTAATTGAGAATTTTAAAATCATTAATTAAAAGAATGTATTCTTTTAAATATATTAGGCTGTTGTAAATTAAAAACTTTATCCTTCTAAATATATTAGATTGCTATATATAGATTTAGTTAATATATAAATTGATCTGAAAATATTTTTTACCACTAAAACATTTAATCTACTTTCCAAGTTCTCAAGTCATCTTGTAATGAAACTAAGCGCACGAACTTTTGCTTCTGTTTTTTTCCTGAGCTTCCATGGCTTTTCATTCAGTAGCATATACTTAAAAGCTAATATCACATCTCCTTTTACCAGAGGCTATAATAATTTATAGCTTTTGAACTACATTTAGTAGCAACTTTCCGAAACAGACCCCCTACGAACTGGCTGTAGAAGGGAATTATCTTACTCTCTAATTAACTAATGTTTGATAAACAAAAATAGCCTGTAAGGTCAGTGTGCACAGCCCAGATACTCTAACATAACATGAACTCCATTAAAATCAAATGGGAAGGTCAGTGTGCACAGCCCAGATAAAATAGCCTGTAAGTGAGGAGTTTTATAGCTAACAAAAAGTACCTGAGAACATAGAACAACATATAATGGATTCCTACCATGAATATAATAGCAATTGATCAGTTCCTCCTCTCTGGAATCAACAAAATCTATCCAAGGAGCCGCTTTGAAGACTAAAAAAATGTAAAGAAGGAACAATAATGCAGAATAGAATAACGGGTACAGTTGCAAGGAACATTTGCTTTTAGATTTATGGTAGGTTAGGGTCTTAGGGAAGTTAAAGAAATAAAAAAAGAAAAGAAAGAAGAGAGAGTGCTTGTTGCCATGGCATTTGTATTTAAATTTGTCTAACCTCTATTTGATTCGCAATCTCAAACGAACAGTAAAAATTCTTTTTTAAAACCCCTGTTATAAAAAAGTTATAATTTATAATTTTGTTTTTTCAAACAAGTTAAATGCAAAACACACATTCATTATAGTTAAGCTAGACTTGCTTGCACAGGAAAGTAGACGGTGAATCTGATGAACGAAGAGTACTTGAGTGACCCCATGCATCCTGGATTTATCTGCATAAGCTCTTATAGCGGAAAGAAAGAATCTTTTGTGGGACTAACGACTAATTCTCTTTTGCTTTGTTCTAGCTGTAGACATGCTCTTATCCCAGTTGTAGTAGCGAGTAGTACTTGTGTTTTGCAGGCAGTTGAGTTGATTGCCATAGGAAGTTGCTCAAAAATCAACAAAAACATAACCAAGTACATTGGCCAAGACTTTGTGACAGTTTAGTTGGGAGACTATGGAGTCATATGCCACACATGCTTTTTCTTGCTTTTGTAATTTTGGTTAAATTAGTCCAAACACAACAAAACCTTTTCTCTGACTTATCCCTCGCCACTGTCCCCCCCACTCTCTCTTCTCACCTTTGCTTTCCCATAATTAAACATCAGCACCCACCATCTCTCCATCTCTCTCTCTCTCTCTCTCTCTCTCTCTCTCTTTCCATTTCATTTTCCATTATCATTTCTCTACTTGTGTTGCAAAAACAAGGAAATCCACGAGCCTGTTTTGTCTTGTGATGATCATCAACCAATCATTCAGGGCAAAGCACTAGTTAGATAGCAAGGTAGCCAGATGTTTCTAATTTCTAAGCAGTATCCTCACTCGTGATTTCCCGAAGCTAGCTTGGTAGCAGCAGTTGGTTCTACTTGCTATTCAGGATGGTAAAGCTCTACATGCTATCTTATTCATTCTCTTTGTACTAGCTTTTGTTTAGCTTTGCTGTTTTTTTAATGCCAAGAAGGTGTGTGGCTCTTGATGATTGATATCCCTTGATGTTCCTGTTCTTTCCCTACCTCTATCTTGGTCTTTTATGTGGCTGGGATCTCTTCTTGCGGTTTTGATGGTTGCTCTACCTAATTCAGCTCATTAAAAGGCAGCCTACATTTAAAAGAGAGTTTAGCTTATTTATTCATCAGTTTTTCTTGGTAACAGTACATGATTCTGGTTCTGCAAACATAAGCTTTGTTGTTCTTTTCAATAGGAAAATGGCAGAATGCTTAATTTTAGGACCTTTTTGGGGCTGAATGCAGGCTACTTGCTTGATTGAGTTCATAAATACCACCAAGGAACTGAATTAATTGTGATGAATTCTATGTTGATCAATATTCATGATATGCATAAAAGCATACACAACCTTCCCTTCCTTCAAGTAAGACTGCTGCTTCTGCTAGCTCATATATACTAAACTAGGGTCTCTTCGTAGCTAATTGGACTTATTCCCACCAAATTTGAATGCCTGCTTATATTCATAAAAGAACCAAATAAGTCTCCAATCTTAACAGAGTTTTAGGTTGACCTTTTTGTGTTTCATCAGACAGGGTTCTGTGCTTTCCTTTCCTTCAACTTAATTTTGGTCCTTAATTTTGACTTGGGACATGATATCGCTTTAGTAACATGAAAATTTCTGCTTCCTGTTCTGTTTTTGTAAGAGAGTTTGGAATCAATGAGATTTGAAGAGTAGCTTATTTCCGTTGTTTCTATATATTTTGTCTGGATTATGAAGCTTGATCTCTTTATATCCTTCCAGTTAATTTTATGGTCACCACATTTTTGTTTAGATAAATGAATACCAGTTAAGGAGAGTGTCCTGTCCCTTCCATTGTCCTTATCATTGTCCACTATGTATAATCGTGGAGGAAACATGGCCTCATAATAAGCTCACAGTGGGACCACTGAAGTGGAGGTAGGACAAAAAAGGCCTAATCTTTCTGTGTTTGAATGCATCAACTCACTCAGGTTCGATTATGATGGTACAAGTTCGATGATGCTTTTTAGAATCTTAGGTTTTACTCCAAACAATATTAATGAATTCACCTTCGATCAGTGAACAGAATGTCAACTTGGTAAAGTTTATGAATCACTTGGATAGTAGGGTGTTGCTATGCTTGTTATAAGAATCTCCTTGTCCAAGCGATTTATATGCTGAGGAAATGATCATCGATGATTTCCTAGCCTCAAACTTCAGATTGTTCTTGTTGTCTTCCTTGTTGTGCTATCTATTTTTTCTTTCACTGTCTGTTGGTAAAAGTTTAACTGTGAAACACCATTCACTCACTACACCGAATTCTGCAGGTTGAAAACATCTAGTTTCCAGAGTCTGAATCTGACTACCGCTTGGCAACTATACATGTGAAGTGTTTGCTAGAAGTAATATCTTCAAAGATGAAACCTATTATTGATCTTGAAGTTGAGGCATCATCAGAAAATGTTTCTGATGTTAGCAGCCAAGTGGCTTCCAACTTATCAAACCAAGAAACTTCTGCAGGTCCCTCCAATGAAAGCCTCACTAACTCTTCTTTTCTCAAAAATGCCATAGCAACTCAATCCGGTTCAGAAACGGTTTCTCTTGACTTAAAACTTTGCTTCAATGATGATGAGTTAGGGGGAAGGGACTCGATGGGACTCTCATTGTCAAGCACAAGCGAAAGTAGCAACGATCCTGCATCGCGCACTACAGCTGAAGCAATACCACGAGTTTTTTCTTGCAATTACTGTCAGCGCAAATTCTTCAGCTCTCAGGCACTTGGTGGACACCAAAATGCTCACAAGAGAGAAAGGACATTAGCAAAGCGTGCAATAAGAATGGGTATTTTCTCGGAAAGGTATGCCAGCCTAGCATCTTTGCCTCTGCATGGATCCTCATTTCGATCGCTGGGAATCAAGGCACATTCTTCAGTTCACCAAAGTTTTGCACAACCAGTAAGGCCACAAGACATAAGTAGCAGTGCAAGATTTGATCATGGATACGTGGGTCTGCCAATATTTATGGAGGAGGAAGAGGCAGAGTTGGTATGGCCAGGTAGTTTTCGACAGGTAGCTGTGGCAGACGACGCTCATCAAAGTTTTGTACTTGCACGAAGCTCAAACATGAATTTTTTGGGGGCAACTCCATTGGTGAACTCGGACGATTCTGCCCCAGATCTCACACTAAAACTTTAAGACTTTCAGGACTTCGGTTGCAGTTTTCCTGTTCCGATATCATCTCTTGTATAACAAGCTGTGCAATGGACCATGGCTGAGCTTGTATGTCAGTGTATAAGAGCTTCTCGAGGATTATTTTGGAGATTTTGTGTTTGTTATATCTATGTGATTGATCTTCTCAATTTTCAGTAATTGCTAATTAATACCGATTGTAGTTTGATTATGTATTCTGTCTCTCATTTCCAATCCCAGTGGATCATTTAGGATTCAACTTTCAACAGATGCTTATGGAACACTTGCAGAAACTACTCCCGTAATTTTCACTACCGCCCGTGGTGCCTGTGACAAATTACATTTCTTGCGACGAATGGGGAGTGCATAGTTCATGTTAGGGAACTGTCTTGTAACTGTCCATAAATTATCACGACAGCAGAAAGCATTATTGCTGGGTAAAATCTGCAGCAGAAGTAAAGAAACGAAAATAGACGGAAAAACCTGCAAGCATCATTTTAATTTGCATGATATTCGAATTTATGAACATAAACTATTGAACAAAGATAACAACAAATCACAACGTAGAGATGGAGACCAACCATATGCCCAACAAACATCAAGATGTAATCTCTAGAAACTCCCATTTGTTTGAGCTATTCTGTTGGGAGATGCTCATGCTCGAGGAGATGCATGGGTTCTTACGTTCGCATGAGGCCTGCTCACACAAGGACTTGCATAAAATGAAATCACTTCCAACAAATATCCCTCCACAAACTTTCCTTCCCGCAAAAGTATTTAACAATTTTAGTGGGATATTTAGAGCTTGAAGCTTAGCTTTTTTGGCTCAATTATGGAGAAGCAAACAAAGCAATGAGAGCCCAAACACAATTACCACTTGTCCGAAGTTGAACCATGAGATCTAATAATAGTTTTTTTTAGAGAGATGTCTGGCCTCCACATTAGCATTGGGCTTGCACTCATAAGATTGTTGTGCCCTTCCATGAAAAAAATAAGAGGATGAGTTGGGTAGTTTGATGTTTTTGAATGACCCATTAATTGTTTGTCTGAGGGATATTTGAATTTTTTTTTAATTTTTTATGAATATTAAAATAACTAAAATAAAATACCATTGGGATAATTTTTTAAAGAAAAACTGCTGGTGAAAGGAATTTAAGGGTTTTTATTTTTTTTCAAATAAAGTAAAAGGACATCTTTACCCTTAGAATCCAAAAAAATAAAACATCAATTAGATGCCTTTTATATTTTTCACTTTAGTATTTTTTTTTGTTAATTATAACAGTAATTTGATTATTTTCATTTAATTAATATATTTTAAAATTCAAAAAGATATTGGCACGTGAGAGGTGTGCGACACCTCCTGATAACAAAACTTGCCCTTTTAACAGGTCGTTGAAAGCGATGCCGGCTCTTTTTTTTTTTCTCTCAGTGAGGTGTTTGTTGGTATTGGTTGAATTGTTTGTCATTGATGAGCATTTTTTTTCTTTTTCTTTAAAAAATATAACTTAGTCATCTTTATTTTTTGCATTTTAATTTCAGTACTTATTCTTTTGAATTCTATTTTTTGCTCTTTTTTCTTTTACAAAAAGTTTTATTTATTTTTTATTTAGTCATTTAATTCTAATTTGTCATGTATTATTTTTTCAATTTAATCCTTATTCTTTTGATTTCTAATTTTTTTTGACTATTTTGTTAAAGTTTTATTAGTTTTCAATTTTATCATTCAATCAATGTTTATGGTTTATTAGTATTATTTTTTTAAATTTAAGTCTTATTTTTTTTATTTTCTTTTGTTGAAGTTATTTTTATTTTTAATTTAACTCTTCAATTAAGAGTTTTTGGTTGTCTTTTAATTTATTTTTTATTTTGATTATCATCTTTATTTTTTTATTTTTTTTTTTTATCTTAGATTATTTTATATCATTATTATTCTAAAAAATTTTATTCTCTAATATTTAATTTGATTGAATTCATCATCATGAACTACAATCATGCTAGAAGCTCATGCTCTCTTCCAGTCCCATAACATTGAATTTGCCAAATTTATTAAATTTTCAATCAAGTTTTTTCTCTTCCAGCCTATACGTACTATAATGGATCCTTTAAATTCAACTCATTCGTATAATAATTCATTTATAGTCAAGGTAAAACAAACGTGTCAAATTATCTTAACTTTTGGGTCAAACCAAACCTAATGTTTGAAGGTTTTTATTTTATTTTATTTGAGCATCTTAATCTATATATATAGATTACAATGATAATAAAAAAATTTAAAAGAACTCCATCATCCAATTATATACGACAACCATCACCCATAGTTATCAGAACCAATCTACAAATTGACCAGGTTAAGAAGTTAGTTTATGAGTTACAGGGATTAATTCAAATTAATTCAGAAAAATTTTAAAAAAATACTTGAAGTTTTAATATTTTATATAAAAAATTAAGAAAAAATCCATGTGAATATAGGCTAAACATTTTATAAATAATAAAGTTTAAAAGATTATTTCAAAAAGTTTTGTATCCCACAATGAAAAGACACTATGTTAATATGTTATCTTTTAAGTTAAAATATTTGAACTAAATAAGTTTTTTTATCTCACATTGAAAATACATAACTTTTTTCTTATGAATAAAGAATATATATACTAAAGGGTTTCAAATCTCACTTTAAAAAAATATTTTTTTTCTTGTTAACATAAAGTATATATATTAAAGGATTTTAAATTCTACATTGAAAAAATAAAATATTTTTCTAGTATTTATATAGTAAACTTTGAAAAGAATTAATAACTAACTAAAAAAAATATAAAAAGAATTTTTTGGTAGGAGAAAAACTATATTTGAAAAAAAAAACTGAGTCTCATCCGAGTTTTATCGAGTCTTTCACATCATGAGTCAATCAGATTTTGCTATATTTTTACTTACCCTGATCTTTCACGTTACCCGGACAGGTGGAGCTCACCAAATTAGTCTAGTCTAGGTGTAATAACTGTACCCTCACCCCTCAATTTTTTTAACCTTGCGTACGTGTATTTCTATTTCCATGGCTTATTGTTATTTTGTTGGACTAAAAGGTGGCGATGTGATAGTTTAATTTTTTTTAATTGAAATATCCAGATTAATATCCGTACTCTCGCGCCCATGCCCACAGAAGTTTCTCATACAAAAACAGAGTAAGTCATAGATTTTTAAACCAGGGAGCATGGCTCTAAGCAATTGTAACGAGTGAAATTCGATCCTGAAATTAAAAGGGAGCATAAGCCCAAGATCTTTACCACTAAACTATCCCCTTGAGTTTCAGTCTAAAAAATAATGTTATAATATGTAATCCAAGACATTACAAAACTAATTAACTCTGTACAAATTAATTTGACCTCACAAACACCTCATTACCACAAAAATAAAATAAAATTATAAGCAGCTCTTTTGCAGATTACAGCTGCCATCTTTGAACAAGAGCACCAGTGGCATGAGAAAATCCATTTGTAAACGTAAGTCATTATGGATCATAGGAAGAGTAAGTACATGTTTGAAATTGTGATGTGGTATTTTTTTAAAAAATAAAATATTTTTTTCTTGAAAATATATTAATATATATATATATATATATATTATTTTAATAATATTAAAATATCAAAATCATAAAAAAAATTAAAAAACAACTTTATTTAATGTTTTCTCAAGATAAACATATATTTAAAAAAACATCTAAAGGCGAAAGTTCACCGCATTCTCAAATATGGTATAAATTAATCTTATGTGTTTCCTTGGCAGAGCAAACATTAATTAATGTAGAAAAGTAGCTTCTTGGTATGCAAGACTAGTTTCTTGGCATGCAAGATTAAGGAATTAAAAAACAATATTACTAATTGATCACTAAATGACTTCTACCACATACAGTTGTGAGCTACGTGGTGAATACTATAAGAGATGGTACTAGGAACATGGGGAGATTGACGGTCGGAGTTAATAGAGAGTGAAGCACTAGAAACATGGGGAGTTCAAGGTCCGACATTTTATGTTTCTTGGTGCTCTGTGCAAGTTTTCTAGTCCCAATAAGCTGCCACAGTTGCTCTCATGGTGCTTTATTTATCTTCGGAGATTCCCTTTATGATGCTGGGAATAATATTTATCTCAACACTAACATTCCCAAACTAAATATCTTTCCATATGGGGAGACATATTTTAAGCATCCCACAGGAAGGGCTAGTGATGGTCGATTAATTCCAGATTTTATTTGTAAGTACAGTACTTTGCAATTTTTCTTCTCCCTTTTAATTTCTGCTCTTTTCTTTCTGTTTTGAATTTCTATATTGATCACTAGTTAATTAATAGATTCTTTTCTCATAAGCCAATTATTGACTGGTTTGATTTGTGAAAAAATACTCTAAAAATTGTAGGAGAAAAAATGAAGCTGAATGTATTATGGAGAATAAGTAGATATTGAGGGAAAGATTTGATCAAGGAACATATTGAGGATTCGTACTGTCTCTCTTATCATACTGAAACTTGGCATCATAGTGTTTTAGACAGAGGTAGAACAAAATAAATGGGGGCCCGTGAGAAAATTACAAGGATTTATACATTAGGTCAAGGTAAAATAACTGGAGTTTTGGGTGCCCTGTTTGTATTTTTAGTTTAAAGACTCCCAAATCTAAGACTCAAATTCAGCTTTATGAAAAATTTGGAGGGCCAAGGTTCCTTCAAAGCAAGTCTACATGCCACGCCCAATTCCTACCGCATCCTTCAAATCTAGTTCGTTTTTGTTTGTTCTTTACAACTTATTATTACTGACACGATATGTTTCTGGCAAAATGATTCTTGAACTTTGTTGCAGCTGAATTTGCAAAGCTACCATTAATTCCACTATATTTACAACCCGGCAACCATCAATTCACAGATGGAGTCAACTTTGCATCAGGGGGAGCTGGTGCGCTCGTTGAAACTAATCAAGGACTGGTATGTGCTCCTACTGCTAAATCATTCCTGCCTGTTGGACTGGATTTAGCTTGAATTAATCTGTGTGCATAAACCTGAATTCATATAAAGTTATCCATCTCTTAAGTTGCATGATTACTTATACTATATATATTTTTTCATTTTTCCCGATTGTTCCTTCATAGATTATGGACCTTAAAACTCAATTAAGTAATTTCAAGAATATGGAGAAGCAGCTAAGGCAAAAACTAGGAGCTTCAGAAGTAAAGACTTTGTTATCCACAGCTGTTTACATGTTCAGCATTGGAACTAACGACTACTTGGTACCTTTCACGTCAAACTCCACTGTGCTTCAATCCTACTCCAAAAAGGAGTATGTCAAGATGGTAATTGGCAACATAACAACCGTGATCCAAGTAATTAACATGTTCAGACCATATGAATTAATTCTTTATTTCATTTTCTTCCCCAAGTTCATCAAACTAAGATTGCATTAATTTAATTTGGTGTCTCAGGAAATTTATAAGATAGGGGGAAGGAAATTTGGACTATCAAAGTTGCTTCCTTTAGGTTGTCCACCAATCTCTAGAGCACTAGAAATAGTCAGAACAGGTGGCTCTGGCTGCATGGAAGAAGTTACAGTGCTTGCAAAACTACACAACAGAGCACTCCCTAAAGCTCTCAAAGAGCTTAAGAGCCAACTAAAAGGATATACCTATTCAATTTTTGATGCCTACACTGCAGGAACTGCAATTTTCAATAACCCTTCAAAATATGGTGAAGCCTCTAGCTTACAGAGTTTCCTTTATCTTCTGATATGATGTGAGGACTATCTGATTCCATTTTAACATTTTTGTGTGAAGGTTTCGAAGAGGTGAAAATGGCATGCTGTGGCAGTGGTCCATTGAGAGCTTCCATTACTTGCGGCCAGAAAGTATACCAACTGTGCGATAACGTTAGCGAATATTTCTTCTTTGATGGAATTCATCCAACCGAAAAGGCCAACTATCAATTTGCAAAGCTAATGTGGGATGGGAGTCCTAAAATCGTCAAGCCTTACAACCTGAAGACACTGTTCGAGAAATAGTTCGAAACTTATTCCCAGACAGGAGATGACTTTGATTACCCGTTCTGCACCTCGAATATGACTGAATTTCATGCTTCAAAGCCAAGTTGATTCAGACTTTAGACTCTACCACTGAATTCTAGAATTGAATTGCTTGAATTGTATTTGTATCGGACAATAAAATTTCTTTTGATAATTTGAAAAACTTCATCATGAGTTCTGAGTTGTTGAGGAAACAATATCACTTGAGGACAATCCTAGAAACAAATCAAACTTCTACACAAAAAATCATTAAAGGTATAAAGAGGCTCAAAACCAGATTGCCTCCTTTGAAGCTAAATTCAAGCAAATAAATAACCCTAATATTTTAATCAGTTGCATGATTTAGAACTAGAGATTAAAGATGGCTTGGGGAAGTTCGAGCAATTAATTGGAGAATCCTTTTATTTTTATTATTGTTTGTTTCTCATTTCGACTTGTTTGTCTCACGCTTAACAAAGAATGATACTTGCATTTGAAGCCATCAATTTGATGATAAAATCATTTTTAATGTAAAGCTCATCATTTGAATTGCAATTTTCTTTTTAATAGTATTTTATTTTAGAGAGTAAAGTCTATCAATTCGATGATAATTTATTTTTTGTATAATCTTTTTATTTCAAATAAAGCCTATTAGTTTAATGATAAATTTTTTTCATGTGATATTTTTTTTCTCAAATTATGTTTTTGATTTAAGTAAAGCTCATCAATTCAGTGATAATTTTCTCTTAAAATACATTTTTATTTCAAATAAAGTCCATCAGTTTAATGAAAATTTTCTCTCAAAAGACATTTTATTTCAAACAAAACTCATTAATACGATGACAAGAATAATTTTCTTTCAAATTTTCCATCGAGTAAATTCCATCACTTGGATGGATTTTTTTTTTCAACTGGCAATTTTTCAAGTGAAGTCTATAATTTCGATGACAATTTTCTTTTCAATAGCATTTAATAGATTTGGATTCCAATTTGATCATTTTATTTTTTATCTGACGAATCCCAAGTTAATCTTGTTATTTTTGTTTATGTGTATCCCAAATTGAACCCTTCATTTACATGGATCTTAAGTTGATCATATCATTTTTTATCTGACGAATCCCAAATTGATCCTATTATTTTTATTTGTGTGAATTTCAAGTTGATCCCTTTATTTATATGGATTCCAAGTCAATCCTTTTATTTCTCATATAATGAATCATCTCAAGTTGATTTTTTTTTATTTATATAGATTCGAAATTGATCTTTCCATTTCTCATCCAACAAATCCCAAGTTAACAAATTGATCATTTTCTTTTGCTCTATTGTGGCATTATTCGACACCATGAATAGCTTTCAAGAAAGAAAATCCCTCTTTTCATGTGATATATTTTTTTTCTTTATAATTTTTCTACATAAAGTTAAATGAAAATGATTTTTTTAAAATTCTTTATATAGTGAGTATTGTAAAGAGAGAACAATTGTCATAACTTATCTTATTTTTTATCTTTTTTCTCAAATATAAAATAAATAATAAATTAAAGAAATTAAAATTTGATTTGAAAATTGGAAATTATAGTTTTTATTTTTTTATTTAAAGATTAAAAATTGAAAATCGAAAAGGTTTGAAAATAAAAGATAGAGGGGCTTAGTTTCGGAGTGAAGGGGGAGAGAAAATTCCAAGGGGAAAATCAGAAGAAAATTTTGAGAAAGAATATGAGGAAAAAAAGAGAGAAGAGATTGATGAGAGCCTAGAGAGAAAATATAGACAAAGAAAAAGAAAAATAAAAAGAAAAGGAAACAATAGAAAACCATTAAAAAAAAATCTTATGTACTAAAAACAAGAAAAAAAGCCGCCCCCTTTCGTTTTTCTTTGACCAGGGTCCAGAATCCATGAATGCCCCACTCAACACCAACTCATCCACAAAACACCACCCAGCCTCTAGAGCCTTAATCCCCGACGAGAAAAATCATCTCCGCCCGAATTTACCCACAAACAACCATCAACCGAAAACCAGCAGCAACTCCTCTTCCCCACTGACCAGAAGCAGCCAACAGAAACTATTACAGACCCACCGTACCATTGCTCACTTAGTTTTTGTCTACGTATTATAGGGAGATTGAGGATCAGAGTTAATAGAGAGTGAAGAACTAGAAACACGGGGAGTTCAAGGTCCGACATTTTATGTTTCTTGGTGCTCTGTGCAAGTTTTCTAGTCCCAATAAGCTGCCACAGTTACTCTCATGATGCTTTATTTATCTTCGGAGATTCCTTTTATGATTCTGGGAATAATATCTATCTCAACACTAACATTCCCAAACTAAATATCTTTCCATATGGAGAGACATATTTTAAGCATCCCACAGGAAGGGCTAGTGATGGTCGATTAATTCCAGATTTTATTTGTAAGTACAGTACTTTGCAATTTTTCTTCTCCCTTTTAATTTCTGCTCTTTTCTTTCTGTTTTGAAATAGATTGTTGGATATATATAAAATTGAATTTCCATATGAAGCCCATTTGTATTTTTAACTGAAGTTTTGGGTGCCCTGCTTGTATTTTTAATTTTAACACTCCCAAGTCTAAGACTCAAATTCAGCTTTATGAAAAATTTGGAGGGCCAAGGTTCCTTCAAAGCAAGTCTACATGCCACGCCCAATTCCTACCGCATCCTTAAAATCTAGTTCGTTTTCAAACTTAATATTACTGACACAATATGTTTGTGGCAAAATGATTCTTGTAACTTTGTTGTAGCTGAATTTGCAAAGCTACCATTAATTCCACTATATTTACAACCCGGAAACAATCAATTCACAAATGGAGTCAACTTTGCATCAGGCGGAGCTGGTGCTCTCGTTGAAACTAATCAAGGACTGGTATGTGCTCCTTTTGCTAAATTATTCCTGCCTGTTGGACTGGATTTAGCTTGAATAAATCTGTGTGCATAAACCTGAATTCATATAAAGTTATCCATCTCTTAAGTTGCATGATTATTTATACTATTTTTTTTTCATTTTTCCCGCTTGTTCCTTCATAGATTATGGACCTTAAAACTCAATTAAGTAATTTCAAGAATATGGAGAAGCAGCTAAGGCAAAAACTAGGAGCTTCAGAAGTTAAGACATTGTTATCCACAGCTGTTTACATGTTCAGCATTGGAAGCAACGACTACTTGGTACCTTTCATCACAAACTCCACTGTGCTTCAATCCTACTCCAAAAAAGAGTATGTCAAGATGGTTATTGGCAACATAACAACCGTGATCCAAGTAATTAACATGTTCGGACCATATGAAGTAATTCTTTATTTCATTTTCTTCCCCAAGTTCATCAAACTAAGATTGCATTAATTTTGGTGTCTCAGGAAATTTATAAGATAGGGGGAAGGAAATTTGGGCTGTCAAAGTTGCTTCCTTTAGGTTGTCCACCAATCTCTCGAGCACTAGAAATAGTCAGAACAGGTGGCTCTGGCTGCATGGAAGAAGTTACACTGCTTTCAAAACTACACAACAGAGCACTCCCTAAAGCTCTCAAAGAGCTTAAGAGCCAACTAAAAGGATGTACCTATTCAATTTTTGATGCCTACACTGCAGGAACTGCAATTTTCAATAACCCTTCAAAATATGGTGAAGCCTCTAGCTTACAGAGTTTCCTTTATCTTCTGATATGATGTGAGGACTATCTGATTCCAATTTCACATTTTTGTGTGAAGGTTTCGAAGAGGTGAAAATGGCATGCTGTGGCAGTGGTCCATTGAGAGCTTCCATTACTTGCGGCCAGAAAGTATACCAACTGTGCGATAACGTTAGCGAATATTTCTTCTTTGATGGAATTCATCCAACCGAAAAGGCCAACTATCAATTTGCAAAGCTAATGTGGGATGGGAGTCCTGAAATCGTCAAGCCTTACAACCTGAAGACACTGTTCGAGAAATAGCTCAACTTATTCCCAGACAGGAAATGACTTTGTTTACCCGTTCTGCACCTGGAATATGACTGAATTTCATTTTCTTGCTTCGAAGCTAAGTTGATTCAGGCTTTAGACTCTAGCACTGAACCTAGAATTGTATTTGTATCGGACAATAAAATTTCTTATGACATTGAGATTCGTAAGTTTCTTACTAATAAATGAGCAAGATCAATATACGTGAAGCAAGAATACGATGATCTTTTTAAAGCCAAAACTCTCATTCGGAATAAAACCTCTTAGCTTTTCATTTCATTAGAATCCATGTGAGCCATGCATTTTCAAAAGCAGTCAAAATTTTGGGACAAACAACCAACGCCCATGCCAGAAAAACTTCAAAAATTGTATCTTTGTACTTGAATAACATGGTTTTTGTCTTTCACCGAGAAATGAGTTTTGGACTTTGTTTCAAATTTACATCCCCACGATTTTATTTTATTGATTGGACCTACTTCAACAAGATGGCTAAGATTTGTGATTTGATACTTGTTGTTATTCATTTATGGATTCCCACATAAAAAATAAGAAAATATAAAAAAATATATCAAAAAAATATTCGGAAGAAATGTAAACAATAATAGGAACAAGAAAAGTATGCTGGAATGCCCTTAAAATAACGAGAAATTGATTGAGGAAGTTTAAAAATATAAAAATTAAAATTTGACAGTATATTTTTGACTGATAAGAGTCTATTGACAAGGAAAATTCAATTTGAGAAAAGAAAGTCCAAAATTATATGTTTATGAACTCAATTAAATTTTAATGAAGGTGTAATTGAATTTATGGAGGGTTTGATAGCAAGAAACAATTGTTTTTAAGTCAATCTGGTCTTTATTTGGAAGCAATTAAAGTTCAGGGGTCAAATTATAATTTACCTAAGGACTTAGCTACAAAATGTTAGAACTTGAGTGACCAAACTGAAAGTGGCCATTTCACATCCCAAAACGGCGCCGTTTTAAATGACATTATTCATCATCTTCTTCATTGCACCAGGGAACCGTTTCAGCAGAGGAAACAACTAGCCCCAGCTTCTAATACTGAAACGTATGGCATTTATTCGGCTATAAAGCCAGAGAAAGAAACGCCTGCTAAGCGTCCACGAAAGAGACGCCGACCGTTACCGAAAACGCCTGCATCCTTTAACTATAAAAGCAGAGGAGGGACCGAACCAAAGAGAACAGCGGAGGAGGGAGAAAGAGAGAACATAGAGGGAAAAAGAAAAGGAAAACACAGAGAAGGGAGGGGAGGAAAAAGGCAGAAAGAAAAACGGGGAGGCAGAGTGAGCAGGACAGGAGAGAAAGTGGGGAGCAGTAAAAAAAGAAAACAGAGAGGGAGTAATAGAGGAGAACAAAGGGAAAGAAGAGGAAAAACAGAGGAATGGGAGAGAAAAAGAGTGAGTACAGGGAGAATAAAAAAGAAACAGAGGGAGACACGAAGGAGAACTGGGCAACATAGGGAGACGGTAACAGAGGAACAAAGGAACAGAAGCAAGAGAATAAAAAAGAAACAGAGGGAGACACGAAGGAGAACTGGGCAACATAGGGAGACGGTAACAGAGGAACAAAGGAACAGAAGCAAGAGAAACCCAACAGCAACCAGCATCCATCGCTGCTGTCCCTTGACCTGCAGAACCAGAGGCAAGGAAATAAAAAAAAAAAAGAAACCGAAGCAAAGGAAGAAACACAGAGAGAAAGTCCAGAAGAACAAAAAGAACGCAAGAAACTAAGACCAGAATTGTCATCATCTTCAGTTTTCTAGAAACCAGGTGCGTTCGTTTTCGTTACTCTTTTATCTACGAAGGTAATTTAATTACCTTCACACTGTTCATGCACGCGTTAAACAAATTCATGTGTGCCTGGTCCCTCAACCAGCCGGGTCATTGGCTTGGGCCAGTGACACGGCTGGGCTTGTTGGGTCCAGCCCATCCACATGGGCCGAGCTGGGCCCAGTTTCAAAAAAAAAAATTCTTCAAAATTATTTTTTTTAAAATAAAATAATATGTGATTTTTCCTGGTATTTTTCTATTAAATTTTGCTTAGTATTGGTTTGTATTTTTATAGCGTAAAGATACAAATCCAGTATTAAAATACTCAGTTTTCGTCAAAATATTGAAAAATAAAAAAATATAATATTTTTTTTCAAACATACGACTAAGTATCTCAAAAAAAATTATATTATATTTTCATACAATAAAAATTAGGTATTAGCATGCATTTTGGCTTTAATTACTAATTTATTAAAGTCACAAGAACTAGGTCAACATTTCAAAAATTCTAAAAAAATAAATTTTGTTTTCTTTTAATGTTAAGAATCACGAGCTTATACGTAAGACGTATTCTCGATATTAAACAGATAGATTTCTTTAAGTGACATAGAATAGTTAAGTTTTACCCGATAAGATAAGATTCTCCTTATCAAGGAGAAATTTTCTTAAACCGTAGACAGACCAACAATTAGAAACCACAACAACACCTTAGTATATATCAGACAATTAAACAATGCAGCCAACCTTAGGTAGGGTGGGGTGATAATATCTTTCATTTACGCAATTAGTCTTTGTACCCGATCTCTGAGACAAGTTAGGGTTTCTAGTGACCAAAATATTAGGTGTCTACTCCCATTCATGCTTTCCACAGATAAGAAATAAGAATTCCTTGCCTCTCTATTTTTCTCGATTTTTTCCAGAATACCATCATCTAGGATTTGAGAGTGGACTTTGATCACTGCGACGCCGCACACGTGCGACAGTCCTAAAATAAGAAAGAGGTAGATTTCATAAATAAAATGTTTCAAAATAAAATCTTTATCATTTGACTGAGTTTGCATATTTCTTGGCCAAAACAATTATGGTGATGCACGTGTCTCGATATGGCGTGACTTCTACAAAAAATAAACACATTTAGATGAGTTGGGACAATTATGCTTGTTTGAATCCATGACAATTACAATAATTAAATGATAATCTGAAAAACTTCATCATGAGTTATGAGTTGTTGAGGAAACAATCTTATCATGATATGGATGAAAAGTAAGCAAAGAATATGAACAATATCACTTGGGGACAATCCTACAAGCAAATCAAACTTCTACACAAAAAAATCATTAACACATGTCAAAGTCAAGGCAGAAAGGTATAAAGATTGCCTGCTTTGAAGCTAAATGCAAGCAAATAAATGACCCTAATGTTTTAATCAGTTGCATGATTTAGAACTAGGCATGGGGAAGTTCGAGCAATTAATTGGACAATCCTTTTATTTTTAATATTGTTTGTTTCTCATTTTGACTTGTTTGTCTCAAGCCTAACAAAGAAGGATACATCAATTTGGTGACAAAATCATTTTTATTTAACTCTAAAATATATTAGTTTGATGACAATTTCTTTCAAATAATATTTTTGGTTTCAAGTAAAACCCGATGGAAAATTTTCTTTAAATGGAAACTTTTCAAGCATAGCCTATCAATCAAATGTCAACAACAATTTTCCTTCAAATCTTGTTTCAAGTAAAGCTCATCATTTCAATTGCAATTTTCTTTCTAATAGTATTTTATTTTAAAGTAAATTCTATTAATTTGATGACAATTTGCTTTTTATATAATATTTTTATTTCAAGTAAAGCCTATTAGTTTAACGACAAATTTCCTTCATGTAATTTTTTTTTAAATTATATTTTCGTCATCAATTCAGTGATAGTTTTCTCTTAAAAAATATTTTTTTATTTCAAGTAAAGTCCATTAGTCTGATAAAGTTTTTTTTAAAAGACATTTTATTTCAAACAAAGCTAATCAATATATGGCAACAACAATTTTCTTTCAAATTTTCCATCGAGTAAATTCCATCACTTTGATGGAATTTTTTTTTCAATTGGCAATTTTTCAAGTGAAGTCTATAATTCCGATGACAATTTTCTTTTCAATAGCATTTAATAGATTTATATTCCAAGTTGATCCCTTTATTTGTTTTTATGGATCTCAAGTTGATCCCTTTAATTACATGGATTCCAAGTTGATTCTTTTATTCAACATTTTTCAAGTTGATCCCATCATTTTTGTTTAAGTGGATTCCAAGTTATTAATCCCTTCATTTACATGAATTACAAGCTGATCCTTTTATTCGACATATCTCAAATTGATATTGTCATTTTTGTTTACGTGGATTCCAAGTTAATCCCTTCATTTACATGGATTCTAAGTACACGTAAATAGAGAAACTGAAATTGACCGAATCAGGGATCAAATTAAAAAAATATGAAATTTATTGATCAATTGAGGGTCAAAATACACAAATTCAAAACCAAGGACTAAAGTGAAAAGGGCAGTCAACTTTAGGGCCGGCGATTGAAGTTGGTAGGGATGCAATTGAATTGATTTTTAAAATCAAAATTGCATTTGAGGACTTAAATGAACAAAGGACGAATTGAGGACTGATTTGGAAGTTGATGTGTTTTGGCACCATTTTTTATTTAAATGAATCGGCGTGTTTTATCTAAAACGACATTGTTTCATGTTAAAAAAAAAAAAACAAAATAGTGTCGTTTTAAACGACATTGTTCCTTCTTCTTCTTCCTAGGACGTGCAACAGTGGAAGATAAAGTTTTTATTTTTTCTTCTTTATTTCTTCTTGTCCCTCTCTCCCTCCCTCCCCCGTGTGCTCTATCAAAATAACACCACGACTGAGCAAAAGAAAGTAATCAATTTGGGATCTAGACAAATAAAAATGATAAAATCAACTTGTAATTTGTTGGATGAAAAACGAAATGAACAACTTCATATCCATGTAAATGAAATGATTAACTTGGGATGATTTATTAAATGAAAAATAAAAATATCAACTTGAAAATCATATAAATAAAGAGATAAACTTAGAATCTACACAAATAAAAATTATAGGATCAACTTGGGATCCTTTTGATAAAAAATGAAAGAATCAACTTTGAATTTATGTTAATGAAAGATTCAACTTGAGATTCACATAAACAAAAATGACGGGATCAACTTCGAATCTGTCAAATGAAAAATAAAATGTTAATTTAGGATCCATGTAAATAAAGTGATCAACTTGGAATCCACATAAATGAAAATGACAAGATCAACTTGGAATATCTTAGATAAAAAATTAAAAGATCAACTTTGAATCTATGTAAATGAAAGGATTAACCTTGGATCTACATAAACAAAAATGATTGGATAAACTTGGGATATGTTGGATAAAAAGATCAACCTGTAATCCATGTAAATGAAGAGATTAACTTGGAATCCATGTAAGCAAAAATGATTGGATCAACTTAGGATGTGTTAGATAAAAGAATCATGGAATCTATGTAAATGAAGGGATTGACTTGGGATCCACACAAATAAAAATGAAACTATCAACTTGGGATCCAAATCTATTAAATGCTATTGGAAAGAAAATTGACATCTGAAATATAGATTTCACTTGAAAAATTGCCAATTGAAAAAAAAAAATTGCCATCAAACTAATGGCGATTTACTCAATGGAAAATTTAAAAGAAAAATATTTTTGCTATTAGACTGATGGGTTTTGTTTGAAATAAAATGTTTTTTTGAGGGAAAATAGTCACTAGACTAATAAACTTTACTTGAAATAAAAATATCATTTAAGAAAAAACTATCATCGATGTTGCTACCCAATTTTTGACCCGTGTTTTTGATAAATTTACAGAAAAAACCAAAAAATAGCAAAAAAACAATAAAAACCCCAAAAAATGCATTTTTGATATATTTGCATCGTTTTTAGCATTTTCAACATCATCTCAAAAGAATTAAAATTTTCAAAGGAATTTGGAACGCGTTCAATTTTTAACGCGTAAATTTTATGATCACTGATTTTCCTTATTGAGTTGATGTTGATATTGCTCGTTTTCAAAAATACAAAAAAATAAGAAAAATTAAAATTTATAAAAAAAAGAGAAAAAGAAAAGGAAAGGAAAAGTTGAGGGACTAGTTTGAAAACCTAGCAAAACTTTTCCTATAAATACTAAGCTACAGTGAACACAAAGGGGGAGAAATTTACACGGCGGGAGAAAATTCATAGACGACGGAGAGAATTTTGGGAGGACCCGGGAGGGGAAAGAAAAAAACCTAAAATCTATCTTCTCTACAGCCGCCCCCCCGACCTTGAAAAAAAACCCACAAGCGCCGTTCTTCCCCCTTTGCCTTGCAAAAGGCACACCAGAGACCTCCCCCCTAAAAACAGAACCAGAGAACCAAAGCTTTCCCCCTCCTCCTCTGGTTTTCTCCCCTCAATCGGGCCCAACTCCCGCAGACAAAAAAAAGAAAACCAGCCAAGGCCACAACAGCCACAAAATCGCAGGAGCTCCCCTCTCTGGTTTCCCCCATATCCTCAACGACCTCCATCTTCCCCAGCCCATTTCCCCACAGAGAAGCCTCTCTTTCCTCGTTGAGCCGCCGCTCTCCCTCTCCAAGCAGGCGACCACCTCCTCCCCAGCTCTGGATTTCGGTCTCCCACCCTCACGAGAGCTGTCCTCTTGGGTTCCCCTCCATCTTCTTTCTCCCTTCAGCCCTTCCACCGACAGTAACAGAGGTGTCTCCGCCTCAACACCGGTGGAAACCTCTGCTTGCCTCACTGCCGACCAAAGGAGGGGTCGACGATCTACCCGATCCAGCGGGTATCCGACCGCGTGAGTCGCCGGTGAGCGCTCCACACTCAACAGCAGATCGGCCACCGGGGAAGATGAAAGAAGAACGGGACAGGTCTGAGAAGGAGAAGACAAAATAAAAACTACTGCTTGTTGTGTTTTCTTGACTTTGCAGGTGGCGTTACTTCACATCGCCGATGCAGAAAGGGAGAGGAGTAGAAAACGTCCCAGATCGGTCTGCTTCTGGGACGTGAACCCAGAAATGTTGTGTTTTTCCTGCGGCGGCGCGTGAACCCACGCGCCGCCAGTGGCGGTGGCGAGTGGAGGAGACGCGCCACCATCGGCCCCGCGCCCCAAACCTTCCAAGACTGCTCCGGCCTTCCCCTGCGCATCTTGTAGATTTTTGGGGTTTTTATTTTGTAATTTTTGAATTGTATTTGATTTATTTTGAAGTTTTGTTATTTGTTTTACATGTAAAAAAGAATGTATAAGAGAAATAATAATAAGAAAAGAGATGGGTGTGTGTGTTTGTATTGTTATTTATGTTATTGAATTATAAAAATTAAAAAGACAAAAAAAAGAATTAAGTGTTTAGTTTGAATATGGTTAAATATCTCGAGGATAAATAAAATTATGTTATATTTTCCAAGAAAATGTAAGAACATGTTTCTACATATATTCTGGGATTTAATAACTGATTTATTAAAGTCTTACGAATTTGACTAATATTTCAAATTTTCAAATCACATCAAACCACAAAGCAGCTTATCTCAGGTAGGGTGTGCTAGGGGTGCTAATATCTTTCCTAGTCACAACCAGTCCTTTACTTTTGAATATCTGACAAAGACCAGTGCACATGGGTTTTCTAGTAGCCCTTAATTAAATATTAGATGGCGACTCTCAAAGATTCCAAATCAAGGAAATAAATGGAAAATCACCGAATCACCGTGCGAGGGACGCTACAATCGAATTGATGGACTTTACTTGAATCAATCGAGAACGTAATTTCTCATTTGACTATTAGGCTTTACTTGAAATAAATATGTTATCTAAAAGCATACTGTCATCGAATTGATAGAATTTACTCTATCAATCCACCTCATCAAGAGGAAAAGAAGTCGGTATCGCTTTCAACATAAGTTGAAAGGACAGTTTTGTTATCATGAGATATCGCACACCTCCTACACTCTAAGCACCAAAGTCTTTTTGAATTTTAAAATATTTTAATTAAATAAAAAGATAAAATTATCCCTAATAGTTATGAAATTAACAAAAAAAAAAAAAAAACCAAACTAAAAATAACAGGAGACCCTTAAATTGATGTTTTATTTTTTTAGATTCTAAGGGTAAAGATATCTGACATTGGATGTTTCTGAATTCCCTTGACATTGGAATTTTTTACTATATTTTAAAAAATAAAAAGCCTTAAATTCCCTTGACCGGCAATTTTTTTTAAAAATTGATCCAAAAATGATGTTTCTGAATCAATTGTTTTGAGTATGCGGAGGACGGCAATCAATGATTGTGTTGTAGTTTCAGGATCTTTAGCGAAGCGTAGATCGAAGCTTTATCTGACATTGGATCAGCAGAGATTTGGCCCGGTTTTGGATTTGCTGCGGAGAAATTGTCTTGAGGAGGATAGGACGAGTGAAGTTTATGATTTATGGAAAACTGTGAAGGATCACCTTCTTTTGCCGTTGACCATAAACTTTCTGAGAAGACTGTTGTGACTCTTCCGCCTTGCTTTATGCGTCTACCACCTGATTTAAAGCTCAAGATTTTGGAGTTACTTCCTGCACTGATGTAGCTAGAATGGCATGCGTTAGCTCGAGGATGCAGAGTTTGTGTTCGAACAACGATTTATGGAAACGGGGGTTTTCGGAGGAGTTTGGACGGGCGCTTAAAGCAGAAATTTTGGTAATTGGAAAAACAGACTAAGAAGAACAATACCAAGGAGACAAGACCGGCGTCCTACCTGCAGGATTTCTTCGACTTCAGAGACTCTTGAACTTCCCAATTCAGGCCTTCTCTCTCGATTCTGAATAATTACTATATGGAGAAGGAGATCAGTCGTAGCTCAAGCAACTGCAAGTTTCTAGATATTAATGTTTTCTGCTAGATCTTATAGTATGATGAAATCCCCTTTAGATCACATAAATTTCGGTGTTTATTTGTCATGTGGTAGGACACCAGCTCTTACTCGTGATTGTAACTATTTTGATTGTTAATTAGTTTTTTCAATAGTTTATGTTCATAATTCAACGATCTTGCAAATCAGTATGGTGCTTGGAGGGTTTTCTGTCTATTTTCATCGGTAAACTTTCGTTTGAAAGATATGATAGAGTAAAGCTTGAAAAACACTCTTGTCTCTGCTGGTATATTACTTTATCATGATTATGTCTTAGTTCAAGTACTGAATCAGTGTTTATGATTTCTCTGAAACAGAGAAGGAAGTTAAAAAATGAACAAGTAATTCTTTGGCTCCATTACAATGCATTCAGTATATATGCTATCCTTAGACTACGGCCTCTTTATGAACATTTACAAGACAATTTCCCGACAGGAACAATACCCACTCACCATTTTTTAAAGAATAGTAAGTTATAAATGAGTCTTTCTACTGACAATTTTATTTCCCAAATCAGGCCGCCTCTGCTGGCATTGAATAATTAGTATAAAGAGAAGGAAACTGTACACATGAGTGGTAAATATCTCATGTTGAGAAGGAATGAAAATGCTAAGATGTTTATATATAAGATAGATCCATAACCCATCATTTGTCTAGGTTTTTGGATAGAGGTAATGTCCATTATTGTATGCAAAATCTTATGAGTGCAAGCCCAAATCTAGAGTTCAGTGGTAGAGTCTAAAGCCTGAATCAACTTAGCTTCGAGGCATGAAATTCAGTCATATTCGAGGTGCAGAACGGGTAATCAAAGTCATCTCCCGTCTGGAAATAAGTTTTGAGCTATTTCTCGAACAATGTCTTTAGGTTGTACGGCTTGACTATTTTAGGACTCCAGTAACAGTGTCAAATGTGCACGAGGTGGACGCTTCGGCAGGCTGTTCAAAACAGGGCCTAAGGGTGCTAGCAGCCATGCCAACAGTGGGAGAAATCAGCAACGCAGATTTATGCAGCTGTAGGTTCGTCAAAGGAAAAATCGGCAGCGTAGATTGTTGACGAACATGGGCTTGACGATGGAATGTCCAAGCCAGGCAGGAAAACTCGTCAGGGGCTTAGGCTGACGAGAACAGGGGTTGTCGAGGAATTCGGCAGCGAAGACATTGGCAGCCTGCACGCAGATGCGAATTCGGCAGCGCGCAGCAGCTTGTGCAAGTCAGGGGCTCGACTTGGCACGATCTGAAACTTGGACGAAGGACTGTCCAATGCATGTGAGTGACTCAACAGATGACGCAACAAGAGCTGACAGATGGGGCTGCCAGGTGGACATGCAGAACATGGGTTAGTGGCAGTTATGGATATCCAAGATCATGGGATCATGGGGGCTGAAAACGTGGAGGCTGACCAGGGGTTGCTCTCAACCTACTAAGATCATGGGGGAAAACTACCCACTACTTGGTAGATAATGGGGCCACCATGTTCATGGGTGAACATGGGTGAGATAGTGTCCCACTACTTCCTTAAAAGTAGGAATGGGGGGTGTGCCTTGTAAATGCTTGTCTATAAATACTTGTTGTAGCTCTTGGTTGAGGGGGCGGCATGTATGGACATGTAGCTGCATCCTTGGGGTATGTTCGGCATGTAGGGGCATACAAGAACATGTAGAGAGCACTAGGTAGAGATAGCTTGGTGTAGCATGCAATCTTTGTGCATAGCACACATACGGATTTGTGTATAGTTTCCTTTGTGTACGAGATCAATAAAGATTGGGAAAGAGTTCCTGTAAAGCTTGTTGTGCACTTTGATTATCTTATTCTACTTGTGTCTTCCGCTTGCTTAGTTACTAAACAAACACGAGTGAGATTGGCGAGGGAAGACTGAGTCTAGTGAGGGACTAGGCTGCCGCACAGGTTTATTCAAGAGCGAAAAATTACCCCGTGACAACTCCCATCCCACATTAGCTTTGCAAATTGATAGTTGGCCTTGATAGTTGGCCTTTTCGGTTGGATGAATTCTATCAAAGAAGAAATATTCGCTAACGTTATCGCGCAGTTGGTATACTTTCTGGCCGCAAGTAATGGAAGCTCTCAATGGACCACTGCCACAGCATGCCATTTTCACCTCTTCTAATAAATTATTCGTCGCTAAAGTTGATTCTTTCATTTTTTATTAGAAGGATCCCAAGTTGATCATGTAATTTTTGTTTGTGTAAATTCTAAGTTGATCTCTTTATTAATTTATATGATTTTCAAGTTGATATTTTTATTTTTCATTTAATAAATCATCCCAAGTTAATCATTTCATTTACATGGATATGAAGTTGATCATTTCGTTTTTCATCCAACAAATTACAAGTTGATTTTATCATTTTTATTTGTCTAGATCCCAAATTGATTACTTTCTTTTGCTCAGTCGTGGCGTTATTTGACACCATGTTTAGCCTTCATTAAAGAAAATCCCTCTTTTCCTGTGGTTTTTTTTACGATTTTTCTACACAAAGTTAAATGAATATGATTTTTAAAATGTCTTTATATAGTGAGTATTGTAAAAAGAGGATAATTGTTGTAATTTATTTCTAGATGTTTTTTCAAACAAAAAATAAAATAAAACTTAAAAATTTGATTTAAAAATCAGAAATTATATATATATATTTAAAATTTTGATTTAAAGATAAAAAATTGAAAATTGAAAAGGTTTGAAAATGAAAGATAACATTTTTATTACAATTGAGGGGGCGCATTTCAAACAGTTTTCTATTGTTTCTTTTTTCTTTTTCTTGGAATTCTCTTATCTTTTATTATTATTTTCTAACATACCATTCATTTAAAAGATTTTTAAACTTGAAATTTATATAAACTCACACTATCATGTACTTAATTTTTATTAAATAAATAAAAATAATGAGATTTTAACTTGTGATCACTTGGTTATCAAAGCTGTCCTTATCAAATAAATAAGGATGGTAAAATTCTAATTCGTGATCACTTGATCATCAAAGCTCTGATACCATATTAAAAAATTATCTCAATCCAATAATTTAAGCTATTTAACGAGGTGTTAAGATATGATTTATATTATTCTATAAATATCATTAAAAAAAAATATCTACTAAAAACCAGAACAAAAGCCACCACCTTTCGTTTTTCTTTGACCAGAATCTATGAATGCCATTGAAACTTCAGAACCTCCTTCCTCTCACAGCTCCCGCCAAATCAATAACCCCACTCAACACCAACTCATCCACAAAGCACCACCCAGCCTCTTGAACTTTAATCCCCAACGAGAAAAATCATCTCCGCCCGAATTTACCCACAAACAACCATCAACCCAAAACCAGCAGCAACTCCTCTTCCCCACTGACCAGAAGCAGCCAACAGAAACTATTACGGACCCACCCTACCATTGCTCACTTCTTTTTTGTCTATGTATAAAGAGGAGATTGAGGATCAGATTTAATAGAGAGTGAAGCACTAAAAACATGGGGAGTTCAAGGTCCAGCATTTTATGTTTCTTGATGCTCTGTGCAACTTTTCTAGTCCCAACAAGCTGCCACAGTTACTCTCATGGTGCTTTATTTATCTTTGGAGATTCCTTTTATGATGCTGGGAATAATATTTATCTCAACACTAGCAACACTAGCCTTGCCAAACTAAATATCTTTCCATATGGAGAGACATATTTTAAGCATCCCACAGGAAGGGTCAGTGATGGTCGATTAATTCCAGATTTTATTGGTAAGTACAATACTTGGCAATTTTTCTTCTCCCTTTTTTTAATTTCTGCTCTTTTCTTTCTGTTTTGAAATAGATTGTTGGATATATATATATTGAATTTCCATATCACGGATTAGCGGGTCATCAAATTAATCTGTTAGGTTGTTGTTATGATTAACTATGATATAATGAAATTAGGTCAAAGTAAATTAACTGCAGTTTGGGGGCCCTGTTTGTATTTTTAATTTAAAGACTCCCAAGTCTAAGACTCAAATTCAGCTTTATGAAAAATCTGGGGGGCCAAGGTTCCTTCAAAGCAAGTCTACATGCCACGCACAATTCCAACCGCATCCTTAAAATCTAGTTCGTTTTCGTTTGTTCTTTACAGCTTATTATTACTGACACAATATGTTTTTGGCAAAATGATTCTTGTAACTTTGTTGCAGCTGAATTTGCAAAGCTACCATTAATTCCACCATATTTACAACCCGGCAACCATCAATTCACAAATGGAGTCAACTTTGCATCAGGGGGAGCTGGTGCTCTCGTTGAAAATAATCAAGGACCGGTATGTACTCCATTGCTAAATTTTTCCTACCTGTTGGACTGGATTTAGCTTAAGTAAATCTGTGTGCATAAACCTGAATTCATATAAAGTTATCCATCTCTTAAGTTGCATGATTACTTATACTATATTTGTTTTTCATTTTTCCCGCTTGTTCCTTCATAGATTATGGGCCTTAAAATTCAATTACGTAATTTCAAGAATATGGAGAAGCAGCTAAGGAAAAAACTAGGAGCTTCAGAAGTCAAGACATTGTTATCCACAGCTGTTTACATGTTCAGCATTGGAAGCAACGACTACTTGGTACCTTTCATCACAAACTCCACTCTGCTTCAATCCTACTCCAAAAAAGAGTATGTCAAGATGGTTATTGGCAACATAACAACCGTGATCCAAGTAATTAACATGTTCCGACCACATGAATTAATTCTTTATTTCATTTTCTTCCCCAAGTTCATCAAACTAAGATTGCATTAATTTTGGTGTCTCAGGAAATTTATAAGATAGGGGGAAGGAAATTTGGCCTATCAAAGTTGATTCCTTTGGGTTGTTTTCCATTCTCTCGAGCACAAAAACTATCCAGCACAGGTGGCTCTGGCTGCATGGAAGAATTTACGCTGCTGGCAAAACTACACAATAGAGCACTCCTTGAAGCTCTTAAAGAGCTTAAGAAGAGCCAACTAAAAGGATATACTTATTCAATTTTTGATGCCTACACTGCAGCAACTGCAATTTTCAATAACCCTTCAAAATATGGTGAAGCCTCTAGCTGACATTGTTTCCTTTATCTGCTAATATGATGTTAGGACTATCTGATTCCAATTCTACATTTTTGTGTGAAGGTTTCGAAGAGGTGAAAATGGCATGCTGTGGCAGTGGTCCATTGAGAGGCTCCTTGCTTGCTTGCGGCCTGAAAGTATACCAACTGTGCGATAACGTTAGCCAATATTTCTTCTTTGATGAACTTCATCCAACCGAAAAGGCCAACTATCAGTTTGCAAAGCTAATGTGGGATGGGAGTCCTAAAATCGTCAAGCCTTACAACCTGAAGACACTGTTCAAGAAATAGCTCAAAACTTATTCCCGGACAGGAGATGACTTTGATTACCCGTTCTGCACCTGGAATATGACTGAATTTCATGCTTCGAAGCTAAGTAGATTCAGGCTTTAGACTCTACCACTGAACTCTAGTACTGAAGCGTGCTTGAATTTTGTTGTGCAACCTTAAAACAGCTTTAATTATCTGATTCACCTTTACATTTAAGCAGAATTTCACCATGCACACCAACAAATTCAAGATCAGACAACCTATCTGACTATGTTACTGATTTGTCTTAAACTGAAATAATTTTACATGGTCGAATCTAATGTGCTATTAAATTCACATCAAATGTTAGGCCCAAAAGGAGTGTATAACTAAGTGGAAATCATAAACGAGAACTTAAGAAATTGGGTTAATATGGAAACCAAGTCCGAACGCTTTATTTCGAGCCTTTCGGGTTGCCCAACACTATTTTCGAGCCTTTATATTTCTTTACCCGCTATGATCCATTTGACATTGCTCGTCGAACCAGAAAAAGGGAGAGAAAAAAATATATATCCCATCAACGATCTCTTCTTCTTCCATATGTTTGTGTGTGTTCGAGCCAAAACAACGAAAGAGGGAAAGTGGAAACCTCTTGAGAAATGAAACCGAAGAGTAATTAATTGAACAATCATTAATTTTCCAAATTAAATTAATGCATCATGTCTCTTCACTTTACTTAGTTGAAGGGGAATGATCAGAAATAAATAAAGCAAAAGACTCGAAATATTCAGAATTGGAAATACCAGACCTTCTTTAAAATGGTGCAAGCAGTTTGCATCTCTCAAAACAATCTCCCTTCCCGTCATTCTTGACAATCTATGAAAACACGAAAATTATCTGTAGTCCTGGTGTACATAATTGCTAGCTGTCACATACCCACATTCCTCTCATTTTTATTTTTTTTCATTCATCCGCATCTAAATTATAAATTTTATTGGGTTTAATATATTTTTAAATATTAGTTTTTATTTAATTACATGATAATAAAAATAAGAACTCACAAAACTAGAGGTTGAAAGATGAAATAAAAACAATTAATGCAAAATTTCAATAAAAATAAATATTAAAGTATAAAATTAAAAAAAAATAACAGGTTTAATGGCCCAATAGGCCAATGGTTTTTTTTTTCCTTTTTTTAAGTTGTTTTCCCCTTATTTCTTATTAATAAAAACGATGAATGCTGAAAAATCATCTCATATGCTTCCAAAAAAATATTTTACATTTGTTATGTTGAAATGATAGTGAATTTTTTTATTTATTTTTTATTTTTTATGATCAGGTATCTTTGAATTAGTTTTCTTACATAGATACTTTTGAGTGAGCTAGTGTTATCTATGTATACAAAAAAAAGAAAAAAAAACAAATCCTCTGACCACCAAGATTTTTAGGGACTATCTACAAAGAGAGGTTAACATGATATAATCCAAGGGTGTAATTATATATTATTATTAATTTTAGATTCTCTTGCCTGTAATTAAATGTGTTTTGGTGCTTGGCCCAATAAGAAATGTATAAGTTGCCAAAGGATCTTCACAGTTTAAGCCCATCATCTGGTGTAGTGTATTCTCTGACTATAGCTTCGTGGAATGCTAATTAATTCTCCCTTGGAGTTATAAATAATAGTTTATGTTTCCTATAAACTACTCTCTCTTTTTATCTATGAAAAATACAGCGTGAAGAGGAAGGAAGGCTAAAAACAGAAGAAGAACCTGCAGAAACTTCTCTAGCCATTGAAAGCTCCACCTCCACAAGAGAGGAAATTTGGGACAAAATTAATCTTTGCTTGCTCTTGATCAGGACAGTCATGATCTCAGGGCAATACCATTAGAAAAGTAGAGCGGCCACTAATTCAAGTACCATTATAAAATGTAGAGTTTCGTGGGTGAGTTAGATGGGATTTCTTCATTAATTAATTACCACTTTCCTGGTTCTGAACTCTTTTATTTGCTGAATTTTTAATGCAACTGCATGCGTATTGTACAGGGATGACGATGGACCAATCTTGTTATCTGGTTTGGATATATTAATTTCTAACAAATCAGTCTTCGATTTGATCCATTGACGGCTTTTGATATCGTAAGCTAGCTTCTGTCTTTGAGACCTCGAACCCTATCCTTCTGTGAGGAGGGAACAAGATTTTGACCATCGCGTGTCCTTTTGTTTTGTAAGAAATAACAAACAATTTTCATGCATGGAAACTTCATCATTATTCCTTGACAAGGATTTGAACTGGAAATTCAAATGATAATTAAACTACAAGGATATACTAACATGAAAAACACAAGGACAAGATGCATAATTATCATGAAAAATTTAAAACTCAAGGATAAAATTAATCAGATATAAAACTTTCCCAAACCATATAAATGTGATCCCTCAAAGCAGATGGAATATTAGAAAATAATTTAAAATTATTCAAGAAACGTCATATAATAATTTAATAACCAATCTTTCAAGATTATATAGCTGTAGAACGTTATTATATATCAATCTTAATAACAACATCTGGTTACTAGAATCTATGTCTTTCTTTCTATTCTTTGAAGATTATTCATTCTGGTTTTATATTAAGCCTATTATCCATAGTCAAGGCGAAAAACTTCCATATTGCAACATTTTCCAACACGTGTTTCTTCAATTTATATACATGTTGTGTTGTGTTAAATGCTAATCATCTCTGGATTCTCCTCCATCATCGTGGACTCCAATATTTCCTTCGGAAAATCGTACATATTACCAACTAGTGTCCTTTTCAAACATGAACTCGTCGGTGCCTTTGGTTATAAGTTCTGTAAAATCCCAATATTTCTAAATCATTGATTGCTAGTCATCTCATATGTACTCGATTTCATGTTACTTGAACCAAAAGAATGCATAAACCTAAACCTTATTGGTCATTAGGAAGACCCTAAAATTGGGGAAAATAACTTGTTCAAATCCAACCAATTGCATTAATGGTATTCATCAACTAATTTCGTTTACTTTCCGCCACCAAAATACCTACCATTCCAATTTCAGTGTCATTTTTCTTTTATTTGTGAATTTGGGATTTTCAATGGTACCTTTTTGGATCCAATTTGTAAGTGGTCCAACTTGAACCGTGTCAGCTCAGAACTGTTTAGTTACAAGTAAAGAAAATTTGGATCGATTCAAAATTGCTCCCTATCCAAGAAACTTCAAAATGGTCAAATTTGGGTGATTAAAATGTTAGAAATTTGATGAAAATGCCAAACACCATGAAGGGCTAGAAATCTATAAATAACTCCACAACCCCCTTGGGAGATTGCAAGGCTTCAACACTGAACTACATTTGAGTATACTAGCTATCTCTCAAGCTCTCAGAAAGTTTAGGCTAAATCTCTCTAACTCTTCCACTTATAGGTCTCTTGATTCCCTCTTTACATTTTTAGAATTTGTTTATCAATATGGTTAATATGCAAACTCCAAGATCTCCTCTTCAACGTCCAGCTCATGGAAACCAAATCACTGTCCTTAGCATCGATGGAGGTGGAATAAGAGGCATTATACCAGGAACTATCCTTGCCTTTTTAGAGTCTGAGCTTCAGGTAGAAAAGAAACAGGGCTCTTTTAACACGTATACTAATGCATGTCAAATAGAAATGCAAGATCTTGCATGCTTGTGTTTCTGGGCTAAGAAAAAGAAATTAAGTTGAAAGCATGACCTAATTTTAGTACTTAATAGTTTCACGTGCATCGGTGTGTACGTATATATAGAATTGTAATGTTCGTTTATTTTGTATCTGTTTTTCTCTGATCCTATGGGGTTGTTATTTTTGCCTCCTACGGGCTCTAATGTATTTGCTTAAGTTTTATCTCCAGCATGCATCACTGATTAGTTTTTCTCTCAAATTTACAGAAGCTGGATGGTGCCGATGCAAGGCTTGCAGACTACTTTGATGTGATTTCAGGGACTAGCACTGGTGGACTCGTGACTGCTATGCTAGCTGCACCGAATAAACAAAACCGCCCTTTGTTTGCTGCTAAAGACATTAATGAATTTTACCTTGAGAACTGCCCTAAAATATTTCCTCAAGACAGGTAATAAGTAATGCTGATGATGAATTATTTCATTATAACTATTTTTTATTTATCAAGATACTAATTTAAGTACTGTCTGCCAATAGCTCTCCATTTTCTTCAGTTGCAAATCTGGTAAACACTTTGAGAGGGCCAAGGTATGATGGCAACTTCTTGCATAGTATTGTCAAAGAAAAGTTGGGAGATACACGGTTGCACCAGACATTGACAAATATTGTGATCCCAACTTTTGACATCAAGCGCCTCCAGCCAACTATCTTTTCTAGCTATAAGGTGAAGAATAACCCATCAACGGATGCCCTTCTGTCCGATATATGCATTGGAACATCAGCTGCCCCGACTTATCTCCCTGCCCATTATTTTGAAACCAAAGATCGATCAGGCAAAGTTAGAGAATTTAATCTTATAGATGGTGGTGTGGCAGCAAACAATCCAGTATGTTTATGATTTCCTTAGCATCTTGAAATTTCATAACTTAATATTACTTACCTAAAGAATCTTATACCATTCATTTCTTTTTGGAATTTGATCAGACTTTAGTTGCCATAAGTGAAGTTTCAAAAGCAATCAATCGGGAGAGTCCTGACTTTTTCCGTATAAACGCAATGGAATATGGCCGATTTCTAGTCCTGTCACTAGGCACTGGTACAGCAAAATCAGAAGGAAAGTATGACGCAGATGAAGCAGCCAAGTGGGGTATCTTAGGATGGTTTACTAGTGATCATTCTACTCCATTAGTGGATGTGTTTACACAAGCTAGTGGTGACATGGTTGATTTTCATATTTCCACTGTTTTTCAAGCCCTTAACTCTGAGGAAAATTATCTTCGAATCCAGGTGCTTATTTACCATGCTAATGTTGTCATCCAATGCATGTATTTATTCATGAAGCAAAGTGGGGAAATGTAACAATATAATACGTGTGAAAAATCAATGCAGGATGACACACTGACCGGAACACTTTCATCTGTGGATGTTGCCACGAAAGAGAATTTGGAGAATCTTGTAAAAGTGGGCGAGGAATTGTTGAAGAAGCAAGTTTCAAGGGTGAATTTGGCTACTGGAGTTTTTGAACCTATCAATAAGATGACTAATGAAGAGGCTCTCAGAAAGTATAAATGAATGAATAATACTCCTTAATTGTTTCATCTTGATTATTCTTTTATTTATTTATTTCTTAAGGTTTTTGTTTTGTTGGTGCAGGATGGCTAAATTACTCTCAAAGGAGAAGCATCTTCGTGCGGCTAAGTCAGCTGTTGGAAATAAGATTGGCGGATGTAGTTGTACTTAATTGTTTACTTTGTAAAATAGTATTCCAATAAAGATGCCATGCACGTGGAATCCCGATTCATGATTTTTCTTTTTTGCAACCAGAATGATTTTTTTTCCAGCAAAAGCTGATTTTTAATAGTATTCAGTAATTACCCAGTGTTTCTTAGGGAAAAAACAAGAACCAATTGATAAAGTTTCTCCTCAGTCAATTTTTAAACAAATCACTCGTATATGGATTTGTATATTCATTAAAAAAAAATTCTTTTTTATGTTCTCTAGGATTTGAATCCTTTAAACTGGGAATAATCCGTTCATCAACCTGATTAAGTTTCAAGTGTCTTCAATAACATAGATATATAGATGGATATTCTTTTAAATTCATTTTATTATCATCATTACTCAAATCTATTTTATCAAAATAACCTAATTGCTATATTATACGTACTTGAAGCGGTTTTGAAAAAATAACTATTAAAATTTGATCATTGTAAATAATGTAAAAGGGTAACTAAAATTGAAAAAAAATAAATTTCTAGGTCAATAAAAAAAGAACTTTTGAGGATCAAATTGAAATAAACTATCATAACCCAATTTTTTATCCTTAGTTTTTATATATATTTCAAAAAAATAAAAAAAATCCCAAAACAAAGTGTCTTTTCAATAATTCTAATCAATTTAAAAAGTCAATTAGCTCTTAAATAAAAAATAAAGTTGAAATTTGAAGTTAAATTAGTTAAAATTGCATAATTTTAGAAAACAAGAACTTGTAAATTGTAAAAAAGCAGAGAAATTAAAGATTTTAATTAATTCACTTTGGGATGAAATTAAAAATAAAATCTAAGATTAAATCCTTATTGGAAGATCCAAGCTATATGGTTTTAAATTTGTGTATTTTGATCCTTAATTGATCAATAAATATTTTATTATTATTTGACTCTTGATTTGGTTATCAATTCTAGCCCTAATATTCACCTACCTTTTCCAGTTTGATCTTTGATTTTGAATTTTTTTCAATTAAATCTTTAATTTCTCATAAAATTTTAATATTTATGCAATTAACCCTCTTATTTGACCAAATTAACTTCTAAAAATTACAATTCAACCCTCATACTTTAATTTCTTCTACTTAGAGCTTAAATTAACTTTTTAAAATCAATTTTTCTTTCAATTAAGCCCTCAATAAATTTTAATAAACCTTGAAGAATTCTAATTGAGTCCTTAAGCATTCAATTTTGAATTTTTCTCCTTAAATTGATTTTTCTTTGTTAATAGAACTTTTATCAGTCGAAAATACACTGTCAAACTTTTTTATTTTTTTTACTTTTATTTTATATATTTGATATGAAAATTCAGTTGTTGATTATTAAAATGTCTAAATAGATTTGTAACATAACTTTATAACATTTATGATTTTTATTTTATCTTTCAATCATATAAAATATGAACTGACTATTTTGGTATTTTTTTTTTAAATTGCTTTAACAATTATAATTTTGTTTAAGCAGAAAGAATTCTTCCAATCAAGAACATGACGTTGGTTAAAATAAATAAGAGATGCGTTGATAGAAAGATTTATTTTTTAAAAAATTAAAACAACTGTATTTTTGGATTTAATAACAATATACCATAGAATTTCCTGAGATCTGAAAAAAATTTAGGTCGCTCCTAGCATAGCATGGGCATATATACAACTAGTATAAACTTATTTTATGATAGCTATTTAATATTATGTATATTCCAAAATGCCGAATTTTATTGTAGCCGGGTTGTGGGAAGGTCCTAGGGAAGTGATTGAGGCATCCTTCAAATCTTGTGCAGCAAACGTGAGGGACTTTTTGTTTTTTCGTCTTCATTTGGGTAAGTTAGCATGGAAAAGTTGAAATTAGACATTTGAATCATACGTAGGTGTTGCCTTTTCCTTACCCAAGCAATTAGAAAACCAGAAGCGAGTTAACCGAAAAGAATAATATATATGGAAAGACTTGCAGTTGAGACTGACTTGTAGTTTAGAATGATTAGGTGATATTGCAACATATCGAATTGATTTTTGGGTTAACAACCAATATAGGTCCAACTTCATTCATCCCCAATGGATTGAAAATATTTCTTTAGTAAATTGCTGCTCTTTCTTGTCAATCAAGCACTTAAGTGGAGTTAATATGCTTTAATTAAAATAAAATAAAATAAAATATTATTTTAAAATACGTGAAATTTAATTCATAAAAGGCTGCGACGTGCACCTAATACAAAAAATATATATATAAAAATTGATAGTGTATTACTAGAATAATAATCAAAATTCATATGCTAGTTCAAATAGAAACCAAAATTAATCTAATTTTTGAATGGGATTGTTAGATTGAATAATAAATTTACAAGTTAATTTTATAAACAAAAAGTCGTGGTGAAGTTCTTAAGAAATATTCAATCAATTCATTATATATTCCCATTCTTCTTAAGATTAAAATATAATAATAGAAAATAATATCTTGATAATAATATAGACTCTCTTCTCTTGATTCAAATACAATTGATTGTGTGTGTGTGTGTGTGTGTGTATGGGATTGAATTCCAAATAATTTATGTTATTTCATTGATCTTCGAAACATCAATCTACGTCAATTTCTTGTGCAAGATTGATCAAACTTCACAAATTAAGGAAGCTTAAGCACGGCAGTTATGATCATATCAAGACAATTGAAGACTTTGCTTAAGATTAATTATTGTATTCGATCCATTGAAATTTAGGCATGGTATGTACGGAATTTGGGAAGATGTTCTATAGACGCCAACAAAATGAATGGAAGGTGACGGTGTTTAATGAAAAAGTCGCAATGATCAAATTGATAATCACACGCACATTCTAAGTGTGATAATCAATTTAATTTTCCTTAAATGCATTATTAATATATTCATGGCTAAGACACGTGTCATGAAGCAGCCATTGCGCGCATATATGATGACGAAGGGGAAGCCAAACTGGTCCCGATTACTGTGGAGCCTTGGCACCACCATTGCCTAACTGGTCCTTTGTTCTCTGGGCTCATTCACACACAAAGCTATTAAAAATCCGAGCTCCTATCCTAGAAGGTGATTTCAATGGTATATAGCTTGGAAACGAGCAATTCAGCTTTGTCCGCTTTTCTGCTTCCCTAGACCTTTTTATCTATGGCTTGGAAACGAATCTCTTTTACACGTATAATCCTAAGCTTAATCAGGCGATTGGAAACTTGAATTCAAATTATAACGAAAGAAAAAACCTAGGTTTTTTCCGATTCTAACTTTAGACTTTGAAACCATGGGGAAAAAAAATCTGTTTATTAGATTCTGAAAATTCATAAAACTGACTGAAAAGTAATACTCTTTATAAAGTTGTTAAATTAATTGACCGGTCTATATAGAAAAATCAAATCAAAACTAACTAGAAAAAATAAGAATGGAATCCAAAAATAATAAGGAAAAATTTTAAAAATTTCTAGGTCAAATTTGAGCGTATTCCTAACCCTGGTGAGCACTATTAGGCAAACCTATAGGAAAAACTGACAAAATTTTAATCCTATTTAATAATCAAATAAAATATATTAATTGTTTTTATAAAAAAAATCTTGTTTGATATGTTTAAATTTCTTTTTAAAAGTTTATCTTTTTTTATTTAATCCACTAAATATATCCACTAAATATTTTAGAAATCTCAAATTATAATTAAATTTTCTGCTTGTGTATCTTGTTGCACAATAGGCTCAGCTTGGCAGCGTACTTCCTAACCACAGCATTATAATTACATAAATTAATTAAGGGCAAAAACTCATATAAGTTTACTCAGTACATATAATTAATTTATCAATTAAATATAATTAATTTATCATCTAAATGTCTCAAGTACCAATCTTATCAATATTTTGGGTTCGCACTGTATATCTTTCCTTAATTTCTATTCAAATAATTAGAGAGAACATTAACAATACATATGCTTTCCTTAATTTTAAGATGGGAAATTAAATGCTACCTTTCCCTCCCATTTAGCTTGTGCTAGATGAGGTACAGAGTAAATATTAAAAAAATAATATAAATTATATATTTTTTATTTTATTTAATAATTTAAATATTTTAATTAAATTAATTTTTTAACTTGATATTAGAGATTGATAACCAAACAGTCATAAGTTTTAATTTTAATAATTTTTATTTTTTTAATTAAAATCTAATTAATAATACAAGGTGATGTATATATGCCTTTGTAAGTTTAGTTCAAAAGGTTTTTATTTGAGAGAATATATTAGAAAATAATATAAATTATATCTTGAAATCTCACGTAATGACTTAAATTTTTAGATTGAAAATATTTTTTGATAGACAAAATTTGCTTAGTTATATATAATTTATCTTAACTTATCTGAAATTGAAAGCATTGGTTCAATATTTTCATGTCTAAGACAAGAGATGAAAATAGAAGAAAAAAGATAACATTTATCTTTATATTCAAAACTGTCCTAAAAATACATTTGTTAACACTTTAATTTGTTAATAAACACATGATTTTTAGCACATGCACCCTACAAAATTATCCTAAAAATATATGAACCTCTTTTAAGGCCGCTTGTGTCATGTTTCCTTTTGAAAATTATAAATCGATGACTTTGCCTCAATGACTTTTTCCATCCATGAAGTTGTCTCTTCTCTTGTTGCTAACTTCTGCAAAACCCCAGTTGATGTAATTGATTACTTCTCATGTCATAACTTCTCACTTCCTAATCAACCAACAATTTACTTTTACCCTTTGACCCAATTTGTAAGTTGTCTAACTTGAATCGTGTCAGCTAAGAACTGTGTAGCGATAAGTACAGAAAAATTCAGATCCATTCAAAATTGTTCCCCATCCAAGAAACTTCAAGATGGTCAAATTTGGTATGTAAATTCTTAGGAATTTTTTAAGAACTCCAAAAAAAATCATGAAGGACAGAAGTCTATAAATACCTCCACATCTCCTTTGGGAGATTGCAAGGTTTTAACACTTGAATACATTTGAGTACAAGCTATCTCTCAGGCTCTCCGAAAGTTTAAGCTAAACCCTCTCAACTCTATCTTCTACTTCTTGGACTCTTTACATTTTGAGCATTTCTTTATCAATCTGGCGAACATGCAAACTCCATCATCACCTCCTCAACCTCCAACACATGTAAACCAAATCACCATTCTTAGCATCGATGGAGGTGGAATAAGAGGAATTATACCAGGAACTATCCTTGCCTTTCTAGAGTCTGAGCTTCAGGTAGACAAGAAAACTGGGCTCTTTCAGCACGTATACTAATGCATGTCAAATAGGCATGCAAGATATTGCATTCTTTTTCATCATCATATATACTAAAACAAAAAAAGAAATTAAGTTGAATGCCTGAAGTAAGGTTAACACTTAATAGTTTTACATGCATCTGTGTATGTATGTAGAAATGTAATGTTAGTTTATTTTTCACACACTGAAAGTTTTATCTCCTGTATGTATCATTGAGTAATTTCTTTCTGTTCAAATTTACAGAAGCTGGATGGTGCAGATGCAAGGCTTGCAGACTACTTTGATGTGATTTCAGGGACTAGCACTGGTGGCCTAGTGACGGCTATGCTAGCTGCACCGAATAAGCAAAACCGCCCTTTGTTTGCTGCTAAAGACATCAATGACTTCTACCTTGAGAACTGCCCTAAAATATTTCCTCAAGACAGGTGATAATTAATTCTGATGATGAATTATTGCATTACAACTGATTTTTATCCATGAAGATACTAATTTAACTATTGTGTGCTAATAGCTCTCCGTTTGCCTCGGCTGCAAATCTTGTCAAGACATTGAGAGGGCCAAAATATGACGGGAAATTCTTGCATAGCATTGTCAAGGAAAAGTTGGGAAATACACAGTTGCACCAGACATTGACAAATATTGTGATCCCAACTTTTGACATCAAGCGCCTCCAGCCAACTATCTTTTCTACCTATCAGGTGAAGAATAACCCATCAACGGATGCCCTTTTGTCTGATATCTGCATTGGAACTTCAGCTGCTCCGACTTATCTCCCTGCCTATTATTTTGAAACCAAAGATCCATCAGGCAAAGTTAGAGAATTCAATCTTATTGATGGTGGTGTGGCAGCAAACAATCCAGTATGTTTATGATTTATCAATCTTCAAACGCATCTTGAGCTTGTATAACTAAAGAATCTTATATCATTCATTTCTTTTGTAATTTGATCAGACTTTAGTTGCCATCAGTGAAGTTTCAAAAGCAATCAATCGGGAGGGACCTGACTCCTACCGCATGAACCCAATGGAATATGGCCGATTTCTAGTCCTGTCCCTGGGCACTGGTACAGCAAAATCAGAAGAAAAGTATGATGCAGAAGAAGCAGCAAAATGGGGTCTCTTGGGATGGTTGACTAGTGATCATTCTACTCCATTAGTGGATGTTTTCACACAAGCTAGTGCTGACATGGTTGATTTTCATATTTCCACTGTTTTTCAAGCCCTTAACTCCGAGGAAAATTATCTTCGAATTCAGGTGCTTATTTATCATGCTGATGTTGTCATCCAATATATTTATTCATGAAGCAAAGTGGGGAAATCTAACCTTATAATACGTGTGAAAAATTAATGCAGGACGACACATTGACGGGAACGCTTTCATCTGTGGATGTTGCCACAAAAGAGAATTTGGAGAATCTTGTGAAAGTGGGCGAGGAATTGTTGAAGAAACCAGTTTCAAGGGTGAATTTGGCTACCGGAGTCTTTGAACCTATTAATAAGATGACTAATGAAGAGGCTCTCAGAAAGTATAAATGAATGAATAATACTCTTTTGTTTCGTCTTGATTATTCTTTTATTTATTTATTTATTAAGTTTTTGTTTTGTTGGTGTAGGTTGGCTAAATTACTCTCAAAGGAGAAGCATTTTCGTGAGGCTAAGTTAGCTGTTGGAAATTAAAGCTACTACTCCAAAATGGACATGATTCATAGATAATTTGACTATTCATTTGTTGTTTTATTATTGAAAATTAAATTATTAGATGCAAATAAAATCTGGAAGAAATAATTTATTACTTTGTAAGATAGTCTTCGAATAAAGATGCTATGCACATGGCATCCTAGATTTGTAATATTATGTAATTCAATCAGACTATAAATATTTTATTTTTTCCAGGTAAAGCTGATTTTTATTTTATTTTTATTTTGTTCATACTATTTAATAATTACCTAGTTTTTCTTAGAAAAAAATAGCAAATTTTCATATCAACTTTTAATTGTTTATCGAAATCAAGTTTCTTCTCACATGGATTTGAAACAAGTCATCCACAATTGAATTTGTCTATTCACCAAAGAAAATACATACCTTATGTATATAATTCGAATCCTCTAAATGATAAGCAGGGAACATTCCAATATTGTGTCCAACTTTGGTTGGAGACACATTGCTCACCGCTGATTGCCTTTTCTTAATTCTTTTTCCTCTAATTACTAATATATTTCAGATTGTTGTATTGTCTTTTGTTTGTCCATAAATTTCAATTTAAATTCATTTCATAATTCTTTAAATTGATTTAATAGGTGCGATTGTCAAATGCCAATCTCATATCTAAATTCATAATATTAATAAATTAAACAATTATCTTGAAATTCTTCTTTTTTTTACATTTTTCTCTCTTTTCTCACTATCTTTTTCATGTTTTTTTTTTCTTTTCCGATACAAAATTTAGTGATAAGACTAGATTTAAATCTTGCGCTGAGGGCTAAACAGTTTTTTTTCAACTAAATTTTTATTTCAATTTTAAAAAAAGATTTAAAATAAAAATTAAATTTAAATAATAGAAACTAAACAAGAAGATCTCAATCATACTATACCACATTACCAAAAAAAAGCTTCAAAGGTAGAATTAATGGCCATCATGAACTGCAATCCAACATTAAATTTGCCATGCAAAAATTCAAAATTTTATCAATTTTTCGTCCAAGTTTTTCTCCTCCAGCTTATAATAAATTGAAACCCTCTCGTTTACATTTAACTCATCCGTATAATTAATAACTCATATTAAACCGTATTGCATGCTATGTGATTATCTAATTCAAACTTATTATTATTCAAGAAATTAGTTAAATTAGAAAGTTTTTTTTTTCATAGTTTAATAACCTAGATCATAGGGCTTGAAAAACTAGCGAGGGTTGATATTATTATTATTAGATTTATTTTTTAAAATTTTTTCATTTAATATTATTTTTTTAAATGAGTTTTGTAATTTTTTGTCTTTTCTATTGGGTTATAATCTTATGACTTAAACTCCAAGTTTGATGAGTTAAATTGGATTTACTCGACCCTTTCTATGAGATTGCTTAAAAAAAAAAGAAAATTATAATATTTTTTTATTCTGTTCTTCAAAATTTTATTTCATCATTTTATATTTAAATGACTGAGAATTGAGATATATTATGTTTCTTCTTGTGAGAAATTATTTTTTTATCAGGTTATTATGATTTTTTTTTATTTGATCTATTTATTATTGTTGTTTTCTTGTTATGATTTAATTTAAATAAAGCCAATTTTCTTAACCCGGTTTATAATTCAAATCATATTTAAAAAAAAACATTTTTATAATAACTGAATATCATCTTTTTATAGAAAAAAATTTAAGAACGGCAGGAGAACAGAACACGGTTACACAGTATATTATTATTTTCCATGGCTAATTGTTTACTTTGTTGTATTTTTTTATGTGAGGATGTGACAGTTTAAAATAATGTTTTAATATGTCATCCAAGACATTACAAAAATAATTGTATTCAAACTCAAATAATGCTACTTCTTCGAGTGGCTTTTGGTTATATATAATAATACTGCTACTTTGTTGGAGTGACTTCATTTTGCTTAGATAATTCTGTGTGCATAAAACTGAATTCATCTGAAGTTATATATCTCTTAATTGGCATGATTACTTGTACTAATTTTTTTCTTTCCTGTTTGTTCCTTCGAAGGTGATAGACCTTAAACACAATTAAGTAATTTCAAGAATATGGAGAAGCAGCTAGCTAAGGCAAAACTAGGAGCTTCAGAAGTTCAGACATTGTTATCCACAGCTGGTGACATTGTTATCCACAGCTGGTGACATGTTCAGCATTGGAAGCAACGAAGTTCCACTGTGCTTCAATCCTACTCCAAAAAAAAGAGTATGTCAAGATGGTTATTGGCAGCATAACAACAGTGATCCAAGTAATTAACATGTTAACACCATATGGATTAATTCTTTATTTCATTTTCTGATCTGATCTGATGATGACGACAAGAAATCTGGATTTCTGTATCTGCAGATTGGTTCTAAATGGCAATATTAGAATTGCTCGAAACAATCACCCTCCCCTTTACTCTTGACAATCAATGCAAACACGAAAATTATTTGTAGTCAATGTGCCTACACGCCCGCATGCATGCATTCCTCTCATTTCTCCATTTTCATCATGAAGCACAAAAACCTTCTCCATTTTATCAATCTTTTTCTACCCCATTTTATCAAAAAACTAAAACTTCTCTTACCCCCAAGATTTTGAGGGACTATCTACAAAGAGAGGTTGACGTGATGATCCAAGGGTGTAATTATATATATATATATATATATATTTTTTTCAGATTATCTTGCCTGTAATTAAATGTGTTTTGGTGCTTGGCCCAATAAGGAATGTATAAGTTGCCAAGGGATCTACACAGTTCAAGACCATCATCTGGTGGAGTGTATTCTCTGGACTTGGATCGCATTTCCTATGGCTTATTGGGAATGTTAATTAATTCTCACTTAGAGTCATAAATTACTGAAAAACTAAACCACGTGGCATTTTCCCTCTAGCGTCACTATAAATTGTAGCAGCGTGATTGATTTTTTTATTTTTTATCATTAAAGCTTTTTTTTTATTTAATCCTTTTATTATAAAATTGTTCTGATTTATTAAAGGAGGATAAATTTCAAAAACAGGAGATTAGAGTGAAAAACACAATAAACTTTGATGGTGTTTTTAAAATTAGCATGAAAAGTTAATTTTGATTCCCCTAAAAACTACTTTTCTCTTTGTGGCCAGTGAAAACACAATGAGTTACTTTCTTCGTATCTTTTTAATTACTGATAAATTTGGTGCCAATAAGTATAATATAAAAGTTTACTAGTTTTTTTTGTCTTAAAGAAAGTTTCTTTTAAAATGCAAGAGTAATTCCTTTACTTATTTCAAAATTAGTTTATTTCTACTCAATAACATTTACAATTTATTTTATTGTGAATAAATATATTTATAAATTAATTTGACCTAAAAATAGAAAAATAATTGGATAAAGCACATATTTTCCCAATTGGATCACCATTTATCAAACATTACCGAATTAATTCATGTCTTAAATTAGATTTATGAAAAAACAAATAGGTTGTGTTTTATTATTATAATAATTATTATTATTTTAAAGGCAACATCTTATAGCTAGAATTAATTGAGTGATGCCCAGATGATGGGCCCAATTGGAAGTTGTTTTTGTTTGCGTAGCCAATTGAGTAATAGGCACTACTTGGGGGACAAATCAGTAAGTATAAGTCAAACAAACACAGACTTTGACAATTGATTTTTCTTAATACCAAGATTTGTCTAAAGAAATGTAACTGCACTGACATGAACGCGTGTTTTCCAAAAAACGAAAAACAAAAGGAATTCCAAAGACACACACACATGTTTATTAGCATGCCTAATTAACAACAAATAAAAACATACGCATTATATTATATGCGTAAAGGAAGGAAATTTCCTTGCATGCTCTTGTTCTCGACAGCCATGATCTTGGGGCAATGCCATAAGAAAAGTAGAGCCACCATTTCAGCTACCATTAAAATATTTAGAGTTACGTGGCTAAGTTTGATGGACTTTTTTCATTAATTACTCACCACTTTCCTAGATTTGAACCTTTTTATTTGTTTGAAAGTAAAAGGGTTGAAGACATGTGTAGTATTTTTCTTTGGCCTTATCATAATACAGAAAAAAAAAAACCTTCTAGTACTTGCGACTAATTAAGTTGAGTGAATCTGTAAATAGTTTAAGTGGTTAAAGGTTGATGGGTTTGTCATAATGCCTCAGAAAAGTTTTATTATGTCCTTAGAAGGATAGCTGTGGATTTTTCTTGAGGAGAACATTATTAGGCAAATATAAAGATGGGCATGAAATATATACATGATTGTTTTTATTAAAATTCAGGTATCATATTAAAAATTTATTTCAATTTTTTTATTTAAAAATTTAACTTATTGAATGTGATTTTAATAATAATTTTATATTCAAATCTTTAACAACGTACATGCATGTCAAATTTATATAATCCTCGAGATCCCTAGTCAAGTTTTCTCAAGTATTTTGGCTTCGACATTAATTGTGCAAGTTTCTCCTCGGGATGTGGTGTCAAGGAAGTTCACGATATGCATGAAATTTTATGAGTATTAACGTGACGTGGTCATGTAAAGGAAAATTAAAGACTATGCTGTTTGATTTCCAAATCCAAAAGTTTTGAATGTTCTTAGCAAATACTATTCCTTGCATAACTCTCTGCTTCAACTTGAGCAATCTTCTGTTAATTGGTCTCTATTCGACGATCAGTTAACATTATCTTCAAGCACAGCCGGTCTAACTTAGAACAGCCATTAACTTAATTAGAAGAAACAAAAGAAGTACTGGGCAACACGAAACCTCATAGAACAAATTGTATCATGATGCTAAGAAATTAGCCAAAAATGTGCTGAAGGGCAAAAGAAAACACCAAGGAATATTGCAATTAATTATACTACTTAAAGATTTCGAAAGTATTTTTGTATCTATCCTAGAAAAGCAATTTAGATTTAATTTCCAACAAAGCAGTCTTCGATTTGATTCTCTACGGTCTTTGATACCGTAAGTTAGCGTCTTCTTCTTTGAGACCTCAAACCCTATCCTTCTGTGAGGCTGCTGGGAACAATATTTTGACCATCGCGTGTTCTTTTGTCTTGAAAAAATTAACAAACAATTTTCATGCATGAAAACTTCATGCTTGTGTGATATGTGGTGATGAAACAAACAGCCAGGTACTGAATATTCAGTTATAATTACTCCTTGACAAGGAATTGAACTGGAAATTCAAATGATAATTGTCATAAAAAAAACTATATGGATATACTGACATGAAAAACACAAGGACTTAGGTGACATGTATATATTAAAATATTCAACAATTTTTTTAATTGAAAGTATTTTTTTTTATCAAAATATACAAATTATGAAAAGCTCTTAGGTGACATGTATATATCTGCGACAAAAAAAAAAAAAAAGGGTATGTCACAAAGTTTCATTTCAGTACTTTTAATGTTCAAGAATCTTATTTTTGTTTAAAAACTTGGTTATTTAGGAAGTCTTTTTGGTCCTTATATTTTTATAAAAATTACAATTTAGTTTTTATGATAAATAACGTTTGAAATAAGATATCTATATTATTACTTTTCATTTGGATAAATCAGCATGTGAAAATATAGAAATCACTACAAAATTTAACAATTTTATCAACATTAAATTTTATGGGTGTTTACAGTACTACTAGTCTGTTAGTGATTATTTTACCACCAGATTTATAAAAAAAATTATCTATAAAAAAAATTTGTTTCATTCCATCAATAATTTCATCCTTTAGTTTCAGTGGCATTTTCCTTATCCATGCAATTAGAAAAACAAATGCTAGTTAACTAGAAAGAATAATATATGTTGCGAGACTTGCAGTTGAGACTACACGTGAATTGTAGTTTAGAATGATTAGGTTCGATGCAACATAGTGGCATGATTGATAGAAATCCCATTGGATTGAAAATATTTCTTTATTAGATTGATGCACTTTCTTGTTAATCAAGCACATTGAAATCATATGCTTTGATTCAAGCCCTAAATAATGAATCAAATGTCCGACTTCAAAATATATGAATTTCAATTCGTAAAAGGCGACGGTCTCATACAATAGAAAAACTAATATTAAAAAATTAATTGAAGCCACTATATCTTGCAATATTTTATGTCATGATATTACAACTAGTTGACCAAGAGATCATAAATTTAAATATTACTATCCCAATTCTAATTAATAAAAATTAACTATAATATAATGTGTGTTTGTTTAAATTTTAAATTCAAAAAGCTATTAAATTGATTAAATTCTTTATTATTAACAGGCAGTTATGATCCTATCAAGACAATTGAAGACTTTGCTTAAGATTAATTATTGTTTTCGATCCATTGAAATCACCTTTTAGGCACGGTGTGTATGGAAGTTCAGAAAAAATTCAAGAGACGCAAACAAAATGAAGCTTGGAAGGTGACGATGTAATGAAAAGTCGAAATGAGCAAATTGATAATCACACGCACATTCTAAGTGTGATAATCCAATTAATTCTCCTTGAATGCAATATTATATTAATGGTTTTGTTTGATCGGTCATCGGCTAAGACACGTATCATGAAGCTTGGTCGTTTGTTCTTTAGATTCATTCACCCACAAAGCTATTAAAAATCTGAGGTCCTATCCTTAAAGATGATTTCAATGATATAGTAAACCTCGACAAAGTAAATTCATCAAAAAGAAGTTCCTTCGGAAAATCATAAAGTTTGCCCAACTGCTTTTTCTGACATGAATTCGTCGGTGCCTTTGGTTATAACTTTTGCAAAATCCCATTTAATTTGATGGTAACAGGAGTTGTTTCTTCGAAAATAGTTGCTTGAACTCGTGAACCAAAAGAAAGCATTAAAGTAAACCTTAATGGCCATCAGGAATCAAATTGGGGAAAATAACATGTTCAAATCCAACCAGTTGCACTAATGATCTTCATCAACTAACTTATTTAACTTTGTGCTAGCAAAATACCTACCATTCTAATTTTAGTGTCTGCTTTCTTTGATTTGAGGATTTTGAATGTTCAATTGTACCCTTGGACCCAATTTGTAAGTGGTCCACCTTGAACCGTGTCAGCTAGGAACTGTTAGTGATAAGTACAGATAAGTTGGATCCATTCAAAATTGTTCCCGGCCCATCCAGGAAACTACAGGATGGTCAAATTTGGGTGAATAAGTGTTGGGAATTTGTTGAAAATTCCAAACACCATGAAGGGTTAGAGGTCTATAAATACCTCGGCATCCCCCTTTGGCAGATTGCAAGGTTACAACACTTAACTACATTTGAGTATACTAGCGATCTCTCATCAAGCTCCCAGAAAGTTTACGCTAAACCCCTTCCACTTACTAGGTCTCTTGATTCCCTCATTACATTTTCATCATTTGTTTTTAATATGCCTAACATGCAAACTCCAAGATCTCCCCTTCAACTTCCAACTCGTGGAAACCAGATCACTGTTCTTAGCATCGATGGAGGTGGAATAAGAGGCATTATACCAGGAACGATCCTTGCCTTTTTAGAGTCTGAGCTTCAGGTAGAAAAGAAAACGGGCTCTTTTAGCACGTATACTAATTAATGCATGTCAAATAGACATGCAAGATCTTGCGTGCTTTTGTGTTTTCGGGTTCATGATCATATATAATAATAAAAAAATTAAGTTGAATGCATGACGTAAGGTTAACACTAAATAGTTTTACATCCATCAACGTGTATATATATTGAATTGTAATGGTCGTTTATTTTTCACACACACAGTTTTATCTCTTGTTTGTATCACTGATTAGCTTTTCTATTCAAATTTACAGAAGCTGGATGGTGCAGATGCAAGGCTTGCGGATTACTTTGATGTGATTTCAGGGACTAGCACTGGCGGCCTCGTGACGGCTATGCTTGCTGCGCCGAATAAGCAAAACCGCCCCTTGTTTGCTGCTAAAGACATCAATGACTTCTACCTTGAGAACTGCCCTAAAATATTTCCTCAAGACAGGTAATAATTAATGCTGATGATGAATTATTGCATTACAACTGATTTTCATCCATGAAGATACTAATTTAAGTACTGTCTGCCAATAGCTCTAAATTTGCCTCGGCTGCAAATCTGGTAAAGACTCTGAGAGGACCAAAGTATGATGGCAAATTCTTGCATAGTATTGTCAAGGAAAAGTTGGGAGATACATGGTTGCACCAGACATTGACAAATATTGTGATCCCAACTTTTGACATCAAGCGCCTCCAGCCAACTATCTTTTCTAGCTATAATGTGAAGAATAACCCATCAACGGATGCCCTTTTGTCTGATATCTGCATTGGAACTTCAGCTGCCCCGACTTATCTTCCTGCCCATTATTTTGAAACCAAGGATCCATCGGGCAAAGTTAGAGATTTCAATCTTATTGATGGTGGTGTGGCAGCAAACAATCCAGTATGTTTATGATTTATCAATCTTCAAACACTTATTGACCTTCTATTAATAAAGAATCTTATATCTTTCATTTCTTTTGTTCAGACTTTAGTTGCCATCAGTGAAGTTTCAAAAGCAATCAATCGGGAGGGACCTGACTCCTACCGCATGAACCCCATGGAATATGGCCGATTTCTAGTCCTGTCCCTGGGCACTGGTACAGCAAAATCAGAAGAAAAGTATGATGCAGAAGAAGCGGCTAAATGGGGTCTCTTGGGATGGTTGACTAGTGATCATTCTACTCCATTAGTGGATGTTTTCACACAAGCTAGTGCTGACATGGTTGATTTTCATATTTCCACTGTTTTTCAAGCCCTCAACTCTGAGGAAAATTATCTTCGAATTCAGGTGCTTAATTATCATGCTAATTCAGGTGCTTAATTATTTATTTATGAAGCAAAGTGGGGAAATCTAACCTTATAATACGTGTGAAAAATCAATGCAGGATGACACATTGACCGGAACACTTTCATCTGTGGATGTTGCCACGAAAGAGAATTTGGAGAATCTTGTGAAAGTGGGCGAGGAATTGTTGAAGAAGCCAGTTTCAAGGGTGAATTTGGCTACCGGAGTCTTTGAACCTATCAATAAGATGACCAATGAAGAGGCTCTCAGAAAGTATAAATGAATGAATAATACTCTTTGTTTCATCTTGATTATTCTTTTATTCTTTTATTTATTTCTTGAGTTTTTGTTTTGTTGGTGTAGGTTGGCTAAATTACTCTCGAGGGAGAAGCATCTTCGTGAGGCTAAGTCAGCTGTTGGAAATTAAAGCTACTACTCCAAAATGGACATGATTCATAAATAATTTGGCTATTCATTTGTTGTTTTATTGTTGAAAATTAAATTATTAGATGCAAATAAATTTGGAAGAAGTAATTTTTCACCTTGTAAGATAGTCTTCGAATAAAGATGCTATCACATAGTATCCAAGATTTGTAATTTTTTATTTTTTTTCTACACATGCAATGTAATTTCATACCTTGAATATATTGAATCATAGAATTCAACCAGACTTTAAATATTTTCGTTTCCCAGCAAAAGCTTTTATTCATTTCTTGGATTGATTATGTTAATGATATTTAGTAATTACCTGGTTTTGCCTGCCACACAAACTTCATGTGTCTTTTGCAGCTCCGATTTGGAAACCTCAGAGCACCTTTTTATACACTGTAACTTTTCTAGGAGTGTTTGGATGAAAGTTTTGGATTGGTGGGGTATCCAATATTGTTTACCGAGCGCTCTTGACTCGCTGCTACTGTAGTGGCGCGAAATGGTGCAAGGCAAATTCCAAAGATTAGCTTGTACACTAATTTCTAGTAGTACTACTTGGGGTATTTGGTTGTTGTTGAGGAACAAAATTGTTTTTGAGGAGGAACTATAAGCTTGTTTGATTGTTTCTCCACCATCTTTCATCGGGTTGCTACTTAGTTGCATACTCTGAATTCAAACTTCACTTATACAAGAAATGACCTCTTAAAATCTTCTGATGGTATCAAATTGTGGTGTAATAAGAAATCTTAGGTAGTCCTTTTGTTGTTTGCTGTAGTAGATCAATTTTTTTCCTAAGTATTTTTTTTCTTTTTTTCTTTTTTCATGTCCGTGTATTTCACTTTGGCTATTAGCTTTATGGCCTTTTCAATATACTCTCAATGATTATAAAAAAAAATCATTTTTGTTTATGTAAATCCAAGGTTAATCCTTTCATTTACATGGATTCGAAGTTAATCTTTTCATTTTTCATGTGACATATCCCAAGTTGATCCTGTTATTTTTATTTACGTGGATTCCAAATTGATCACTTTATTTACATGGATCCTAAATTAATCATTTTATTTTTCATCTGATAGATTCGAAGTTGATCTCGTCATTTTATTTTTCATCCTAAATTAATCCTTTCATTTTATTTATGTGATAATATCTTCCCTTTTACGTAACCAGTCCCGAACCATAGAATCTCTGTTGACCAGTTAAGGTTCCTAGTGACCATAATACTAGGTGGCGACTCCTTAAACAAGACCTTTTCCTCTAAAAGAATAAGATGCCAAATATCTGTTCTTTTTCCACAAATCAAGATTATTTTTTAGGGGCGCCCCGATGTCGGGTGCGACAAGAGTGAAAATGTCTAGTTTAAGAAGTCATCACCTAGTATTACGGTCACTAAAAATCATAACTAGTCAACAGTAATTCTATGGTACGAGACTGGTTACGCAAAAAAAAAAATACTATCATCTCTTAAGCATCCTTACCTAAGGTATGCTGCATTGCTGGTTTTGTCTTAAATTGCTAAGGGTTTGTTTTATTCTGTTTTTTATGGTCTGCTTATAATATTCCTGACTCTAGTGCTAGTGAATATTCGACTACAAATACTTCCAACTCTAGCATTAGTAAATATTACGTAACAAAAAAAGGTATGGTATTCCCGACTCTGGCGCTAGTGAATAAAATTTGGATTGAAAGCAAAAACACATATTTCTATTATATGTTTTTTAGAGAAAGAAAAAAAAGACAGATATATACTACATACTAGATTTGCATTTCATAGTATCAGCGTACAATCCAAAATACTCAATAAAGTCTTAAAAAAAAAAACAAAGGGGCGATGGGTCCACAAATAAAGAGTCCTCAAATTTTTTAGAATTTTCTGATATTTAAAAAGGTTTGTTTGGCTAGATATTAAAATAAAAAAGAATAAAATTAAAGGGAAAGGATATAAGAGTGTGTTTGAGTCAAACACACCCTTAGCCCAAAAAAAATAGGATGCCTAGGCTTAAGGCCCAGGCCCAGCCTGTTTTCTGCGATTCCTCTTTTTTCTTCTTTTTTAGGCCGAATCTAGCCCAGCCGTATGGGTTGGGCTTGATCTAGAGGCGTGGCTTTCTCATTGGTCTGACCTAGTGACCAAACCGGCCATTATCAGCAGGCATGCGTGAATTGTTCGTGCACGCTTGCTACATGAATAGGGTAATTAAAATGCCAACAGGGGGGAAAGAAAGCTTACCTACTTCAGTTGTTGTTGGAGATGAGCGTGCTTGGGAGTGTGGTAGCGTTGCTTTTCAAAGTTTTTTTTGCTCAAAAATATATCAAAATAATATGTTTAAAAAATTATTTTCCACATCAGTACATCAAAATGATTTGAAAATATTAAAAAATTATTAATTTTAAACAAAAAAATATAATTTTAAAAATTTTTTAAAATATTTTTAAAACATAGAAACAAACAAATGTAATGTAAACGGAGGTGATGCTGGTTTGGACAATGCTACTTTCCTCCCCTTCGTCTTTGTTTATTTCTCTTCAGTCGTCCTTCTCTATGGTTTCTATGTTTTTTTTTTGTTTGTTGGCTCTCTTTGTATGATCTTTCCTCTATTTTTTTTTTCTGTTTCTAGTCCCTCTCTCTCCCTATGTCGTCCTCTGAGTTCTCTCCATCCTTTTTCTCTCCAGTTTCTCCTCTCCTTCTTCCTTTGTCTCTGTTTTTTTTTCTTTTCGTCCCCCCTTTTACTTGCCCTCTACTTCTACTTTTATAGGGCTTCTTGAGGGAAATTTGATCCTTATCTTCCTAGGATCGTGATCTTCATGTAAAGATAGAATTGACTCCGTGTTTGGTGGGATTAGGACACCAATAATCCTGCCATTGCTGGACTGTTGGTGATGGTTTCCTTAACGTTAATGACACATTGTGACGGTGAAGAAAGACTGTAACAGAATGGGATAGATTTGACTGTGTTGATGGGTCTTAATAGATGCCATTTCATTTTTCGTTCTCTTTTCTTCTTTTGCTGGCGGGTTCCTCTGTTTCAAAGAGGAAGAGGATGAACAGTCCTTCTTGGAATGACGTCGTTTCTTCGGCTGAATTGGGCATCTTCATTTTTCCCCGTGAAGTTCTGACATTTAGCGATTGGGCCCTTATTCATGAAAATCTTTTCTTTCTTTTAATTTCGCACATGGATCAATTGTAATTGGACCCCGGGATTTCAATGTCATTTACAAAGAAAGTCATTGCTTTCAAATTTAATCAATTGACATAAAAAAACAAAGACAAGATGCTCGGGTTTAATTGTAACCTAGATGATTGTAAAAATAAGGTTAGAATTATTTAAAAAAAAATTAAAGCTCACATTTGTTTTCTTCAAAAAAAAAATATTTTAATTATATGATAAAAATAAAAATAAATTCAAAATCAATATAATATAATATTAAAGGATAAAATTAAAAAAATAAAAAAAAATTCTTCAAAAATCCAATGCTAAAAGTTTTTTTAATATAAAAAAGGTTTGGATAGGCACGCAGGCCCTAGTGGCCCAGAGTATGGCCTTAAAAAAAGTCACTACCACCAAAATTCTCCCATCAAATGTAAACCATCGACATCAAAATTGATATTTTTTATGAATGGAATTGATTTCAACCGACCATCTTTTCTTTCCTTTCTCTAACTCAGAGAATAAAAAAGAACTTTTTAACCAAAATAAAAGGAGTCGCTAATATGAGGTTAGCCATAAATTCTCTTCATGTTTTATATTTTAGCCATCAATCTCTAAATTTTGTATTTTTACCATACTTTCAAGCCTAATATCTTCTTTGTATATATATAATAATCAAGATTTTATATAAAAATTAGTGCTAAAAACATTTGGGTAAGAGCAAGAAAAATTACATTTGTATATATAAAAGCGTAAGCTATTGAAGGGCATGATTGAAGAGGGAAAACAAAAGTTAGAAAATTAACACACACACACACACAAACATACACATTGTCGCACGTGTGAGGCGTCGCGAGAATCATACTCCACACTCATGTGTGTATCTGGAAAATATAGGGAGACAAGTAATTCTTGTCTTTTATTAGTGGAAAAATGGGATGGGAGTCACCACCTAGTATTTTGGTCACTAGGAACCCTAACTGGTCTTAGAGATCGGGCACGGAGACTGGTTGCGTATAGGGAAGACATTAGCACCCCAAATACGCCCTACCTAAGGTAAGCTGCATTGTTTAATTATTTGATACAAAAAAAAATAAGTGTAACAACCCGGCTTTTCAAGCCCAAAACAACAATAATTTTTTTTGTACTTGACACACATCGTGTCGGTGTCGCGAACATGTTCCCTTCACATCATCAATATACAATCCATACATCAACAACAATCAACATTTCATTTAAAAGTGAATCTTACATAAACTCATAATATTATGTTTACACGATTAGAAGTTCGCATTTAAAATATACATGCATAGACATGAGTTTGTATTCTATCCTACAAATAGTCATCACAAATTTAATCTAAAAGGATCTAATAATAGTTATACATTCAGTATATTGATTCATATAAAATACATCATGATTTAGAATGCAACTACATGATTCCTTGCAAAAGTAGGTTCCCGTGTATTGGGTTTCATAGGCACCTTGTTCGTATGATGTCCCTACTGCAGTACAAAACATTTACAAGAATGCAATTACTTAATAATAATAATAAAAAGAAGAAAACGATATGACAGTTTAATGAAGCATTAACATTATCTCATGTTCGAAACGTGACATTTGTAGTTCCTTCATGTTCTTGGGATACACAACTTGTAATACATATATATGAACCAATTCTTAATATCAACCATAATCTTAAATCCGGCCATTCTTTTAAGACATTATTTGTCGAGGTTAACTGTTCACTAACCCCGGCCATCCCCTTCGAATGCCATCAACCAAAGCTAATCAATCGTTTGTCCCAGTCGTCCATTCAGATGCCATTAGCCAAAACTAATCATTCATTTGTCCCGGTCATCCATTCGGATGCCATTAGCCAAAGCTAATCAATTGTTTGTCTCAGTCATCCCTTTGGATGCAATTGGTCAAAGTTAATCATTCATTTGTCCTGGTCATCCCTTCGGATGCATAGCCCAAGCAAATCATTCATTTGTCCCGGTCATCCCTTTGGATGCCATTAGCCAAAGCTAATCAATTGTTTGTCCCGGTTATCCCTTCGGATGCATAGCCCAAGCAAATCATTCATTTGTCCCGGTCATCCCTTTGGATGCCATTAGCCAAAGCTAATCAATTGTTTGTCCCGATTATCCCTTCGGATGTATAGCCAGAGCTAATTATTCATTTGTCCTGGCCATCCCTTCGGATGCAATTAGCCGAAGCTAATCAATTGTTTGTCATGGTCATCCCTTTGGATGCCATTAGCCAAAGCTAATCATTCATTTATCCCCATCCCTTCGGATGCAATTAGCTGAAGCTAATCAATTGTTTGTCCTGGCCATCCCTTCGGATACCATTAGCTGAAGCTAATCATTCATTTGTCCCGGCCATCCCTTCGGATGCAATTAGTCGAAGCTAATCAATTATTTGTCCCGGCCATCCCTTCGGATGCCATTAGTGGATGTTTTCACACAAGCTAGTGCTGACATGGTTGATTTTCATATTTCCACTGTTTTTCAAGCCCTCAACTCTGAGGAAAATCATTCCTTTGTCCCGGCCATCCCTTTGGATGCAATTAGCCAAAGCTAATCATTCGTTTGTCCCGGTCATCCTTTCGAATGTCATTAGCCGAAGCTAATCAATTGTTTGTCCCGGCCATCCCTTCTAATGCCATTAGCCAAAGCTAATCATTTGTTACCATTTAAGCACTTGACGGTCTGATATCTGAATTAACACAATATGGTAACATTCATGATAAAGTATTTTCATTATTCAACATTATTTAAAAGAAAGGTGAAAGTCACATACCTACAGTTGAAGCTCTACTCATGCTCCCCTGTTGCTGCTGTTGCACCACACCGGAGGTCCCTCCTCAAACTTGCAGACCTACTGTGCGAGATACTCACCTTCTATACCGAATGTTTGTTTCAGATCTCCACCATTAAGAATCTAGACAGAATCAGGAAGAACAACATATCCCAATTATAGCCTAATCCAACGGTGGTTGAAGGAGAAAACAGACAGTAAAGAAAACTGTCCAGAAGTATATTTTCCCATATATTCTCCTCCCTCGATATCTCTCAAACGGGGACTGATATAGAAAATCCCTCCGGTGATAATGTACACGACATAGATGAGAACAATATATCCAAATATTGTTCTGATCCAACGATGGAAGGTGAAGTTATAGTTGTTGGATGTTATGTCATCAATATGTCTTCTCTTCAGCCTCTCTCTAAACTCTCTCTTACTCTTGCCAGTCCCTCCAAGAGAGAAAATAGAATGATATTTATAGTTCTAACATCTTGTTAATTGCACATTTATCCCCACCCCTTTTTATCATTTTTACATAAACTCTCAACCTTCTGTTATTTGAATATTGACCTCTCTTGATCTTACGTATTCATTTTGTCCTCACAATTGTTTTTCTTTTCAATAATTTAGTACTATATTCACTTTTCATTTCATTAATTTCACTATTTTTTATCTTGATTTAGGTTTCTTTAATTTAATTTAACCCATTTTACTATTGGTTAAATTTCTCATCTTTTAAATACCCAGAAAATTATAACCGGGGGTTTACAATAAGGTCTTGTCATGTTTTCTAATTGTTGGTCTGTCTATGGTTCAAGAAAATCCCTTCTTGGTAAGAAGGTTCTTATCTTATCGGGTAAAGCTTAACCATTCTAACGTCAACAAAAGAACTACCTTTTTAATATCAGGAATACGTTTTACATATAAATTTGTAATCCCGGATATTAAAAGAAAACAAAATAAATTTTTTGAATTTTTTTGAAATATTAGCCAAGTTCTCGTGACTTTAATAAACTGGTTATTAAAGCCAAAATGCATGTTAAAACATAATTGTTTTTGATGTTTTATTTGTTGTATGAAAATACAATATGATTTTTTTGCTTTTAGAGACTTGACCGTATGCATGAAAACATAGACATGTTTTTTTTTATGAAAACCGGGTATTTTACTACCAGATTTGTATTTTTACGGTATAAAGTACAAACCAATATTAAGCAAAATTTCATAACAAAATACACAGGGAAATCATGAATTTTTCCAAAAATATTTTTTTTGAAAATTTTTGAAACTAGACCAGACCCGACCTAAAAAATATTATGGGCTGAAACCCACTAATGGACAGAAGGCGTGAATTAATTCATGCCTACTGTTCATGTAGTGAACAGCGGGGAAGAAGAAGAAGAAGAAGGGGGAGGATGGCTAACCTGCGATGGTGGTGGTCTGGCCGGCGTGAAGGGCAGCGTGGGGCCAGCGGTGGTGGCAGACGGTGGCTGAGGCGATGGTCTTTCTTCTTCTCCCCTCCCTTTGTCTTGTTTTTCTTTCTCTATTTTTTGTTCTCTCTCGTCAACAAGGTTTCTTCCCTCTCTGTAATGGATGTGTGGCCTCCCTCCTATTCGTAGTGGATCATAGTGGCGGGGGAGAGGCACGGCGGCAGCGGCTGCGGTTTTTTCTTCTTCCCCGTGTGTGTTGCCTCTGTCAACAACGTCCACCTCTCTCTGTCGTAGTTGTGCTGCTGATAGCTCACGGTGCTGGTGGCAATAGAGGAACTGGGGGAGCTATTTGGCCGGTGGTTCTCCTTCCCTTCTCGAGATTGTCCTCTATTTCTGGCCTTCTCTGTTCCTCTTATCTGTCTTTAAAATCTTCTTCCCTACCCCCGGTTTGTTTTCCTTCTCTATTCGATTCCGTTTCTTCCCTCTCTGTCATTGCTCTGCTCCTCTCTTCTTCCCCCTTTCTCTTCCTTTTTTCTTCTGTTTTGTCCGAGCTTCACTCCTCTCAAAAACAAACTCTTCCCTCTGTTTTCTGTTCTCCCCCCTCCCTTCAATTTGTTCCCCCTTTTTCTATTTATAAGTAAGCGGAGAGGGACCCCCCCTGCTCTGTCCCATCGTGGTGCACTTTCCCTCTCTCAACTCTCTCTCATTTTGCTCTCTAACGTATGCCTCTATTTATAGGCATCCATGGCAGCTGCTTTTGCTTTTTTGTCAACAATGGTGGCCACCAACTCCAGCTTATCTTCAACAATGGTGGCTGTCAACCTTTGACATTTGGGATGGGTGCACATGGTTGGTGCAGCTCCAGCTGTAGCTGCTGCATTTGTCAATGGACGGTGCAGTCCATTGATGATTGCTGCACATTAATGGCAACAATCCTAACATGGGTTTTGGCAGGGTTTTATGCTAGTGGGAGGGAGAGAAAGTGATCGGGAAAAAGATTTTCTAAAATCTTCTTCTTCCCTGCCTTTGCATGCACAGGGAAGAAGGAGAACAGTGCCGTCAAAACGGCACTATTTCGGTGTTTTTTTTTTTAAGAAAATTTAATTGGAAAGAATCCAAAAATAGGTTATGACATATATATATATATATATATATATATATATATATATATATATATATATATATATATATATATATATATGCAATGAACCGAAATAGTGAATATTCATATGCAATGAACCGTGCACCTCATGTCTTTTAGTTTTAGTATAATGAGGCATTTCAAAAAGTTTGAGTTTAGTACCAGTAATGTTCAAAAGTCTTGTTTTGGGTACAATTTTTGTTCGTAAGTCTTTTTCGGTCCTTATAATCCTCTACATTATTACTTCATAATCATGTAATAATTCATTAAATTACTAATATAATTACAATATAGTTCTTCAAATGAATAAATTTATGCAATCAGATCGCTGCATTAATTCATATATCGAATCATTTTTACATTAAAAAAAAATAAATAGTAAAAAAGTAAAAACAATTGTGCATGATATTGTAAAAATTTCTCCTCGGGATGCGGTGTCAAGGAAGTTCATGATATGCATGAAATTTTATTAGTATTAACGTGACGTGCTCACGTAAAAGAAAATTAAAGACTTTGCTGTTTGATTTCCGAATCCAAAAGTTTTGAATGTTCTTAGCAAATACTATTCCTTGCATAACTCTCTGCTTCAACTTGAGCAATCTTCTGTTAATTGGTCTCTATTCGACGATCAGTTAACATTATCTTCAAGCACAGCCGGTCTAACTTAGAACAGCCATTAACTTAATTAGAAGAAACAAAAGAAGTACTGGGCAACACGAAACCTCATAGCACAAATTGTATCATGATGCTAAGAAATTAGCCAAAAATGTGCTGAAGGACAAAAGAAAACACCAAACAATGCAATTAATATACTACTTAAAGATTTCGAAAGTATTTTTGTATCTATCCTAGAAAAGCAATTTAGATTTAATTTCCAACAAAACAGTCTTCGATTTGATTCTCTACGGTCTTTGATATTCAGTTATAATTATTCCTTCGCAATGAATTGAACTGAAATTCAAATGATAATTAATATAAGTTGGTTAGTATTTAAATATCAGGAATAGACTAGAAAATTTTTAAAATTATTTTAAATATCAATAATTTTAATTAGAAGTAATTTTTATTACAATATACAAATTATAAAAAAGCTCTTAGATGATGTCTAAGAATGTTTGCGACAAAAAAAAATATGGGTATGTCACAAAGTTTCATTACAGTACTTATAATATTCAAGAATATTATTTTTGTTTAAAAGCTTGGTTATTTAGGAAGTCTTTTTGGTCCTTGTATTTTTATAAAAATTACAATTTAGTTTTTATGATAAATAACTTTTGCAATCAGATCTCTATGTTATTACTTTTCATTTGGGTAAATCAGCATGTGGAAATGTAGAAATCACTACAAGATTTAATAATTTATTGATGATAAATTCGTCGTAATTATTTTATCAACAAATTCAAAGACGGAAATTGTCCGTTGAAAAAAATCTCATCGGTAATTTCTAGTCTATCGGTAAGTTCGTTATTAATAAAAAAAAAATTTACTAATAATTTTATAAATACACTAAACATGCAAAAAAATAAAATTTACTCGTTTCACTCCATCTATAATTTTGTCATTGCAGTGGCGTTTTCCTTATCCATGTAATTAGAAAAACAAATGCTAGTTAACTAGAAAGAATAATATATGTTGCAAGACTTGCAGTTGAGACTACACGTGAATTGTAGTTTAGAATGATTAGGTGATGCAACTTAGTGGCATGATTGATAGAAATCCCATTGGATTGAAAATATTTCTTTATTAGATTGATGCACTTTCTTGTTAATCAAGCACATTGAAATCATATGCTTTGATTCAAGCCCTAAATAATGAATCAAATGTCCGACTTCAAAATATATGAATTTCAATTCGTAAAAGGCGACGGTCTCATACAATAGAAAAACTAATATTAAAAAATTAATTGAAGCGACTATATATGTCTTGCCAAAAAAATATATTCAAAATTAGTTTGTTAGTTCAAGCAATAACCTAAAAAAAATTAAAAATAAAAAGAAGATTAATTTCTTATACTAATATGGACTCTCTACTGTTGATTCAAATACAATTGATAGTTTTTCATTTTATTTTTATCAAAGAATCATCTTCACATCCATCCTAAGATCATAGTTTTTATATTAATTTTCTTCAAGTTAACAATGTATATATTTTCTTACTCCATTGTGTTTAGATTAATGTTCCTAACCCTTTTATCCTATTCTTAGTGTTAAAGAATAATATAAATCATATCTTGGGACCTCACCTAACAGCTTAAACTATTGGGTTGAGATGGTTCTTTGACATGGTATCAGAGCCTTGATGACCAAGCGGTCACGAGTTCGAATCTCACCATTCCTATTATTTGATAAAAATCAAGCACAAGATAATGTAAGCCTGTGCAAATTTCAAGTCCAAAGAGCTTTCACTTAAGAGGGTGTGCATGTTAGAGAATAATATAAATCATAACTTAGGATCTTATATAACAGTTTAAATTATTGGATTCATTGACACTTAGAAACATTAATCTACGTGAATTTCTTGTACAAAATGGAACAAACTACACATATTAAGAAAGCTTTATTAATCGCGGTTGGTTGTTATTAGATAGAGTATAATATAAAATTATTTTTGAGAGCTCATATAAAAATACAAATTATTTGGTTGAATTAATTTTTTATTATGGTATTAACTAAGCAATTATAAATTTAAATATTACAGGCAGTTATAATCCTATCAAGACAATTGAAGACTTTGCTTAAGATTAATTATTGTTTTCGATCCATTGAAATCACCTTTTAGGCACGGTGTGTATGGAAGTTCAGAAAAAATTCAAGAGACGCAAACAAAATGAAGCTTGGAAGGTGACGATGTAATGAAAAGTCGAAATGAGCAAATTGATAATCACACGCACATTCTAAGTGTGATAATCCAATTAATTCTCCTTGAATGCAATATTATATTAATGGTTTTGTTTGATCGGTCATCGGCTAAGACACGTATCATGAAGCTTGGTCGTTTGTTCTTTAGATTCATTCACCCACAAAGCTATTAAAAATCTGAAGTCCTATCCTTAAAGATGATTTCAATGATATAGTAAACCTCGACAAAGTAAATTCATCAAAAAGAAGTTCCTTTGGAAAATCATAAAGTTTGCCCAACTGCTTTTTCTGACATGAATTCGTCGGTGCCTTTGGTTATAACTTTTGCAAAATCCCATTTAATTTGATGGTAACAGGAGTTGTTTCTTCGAAAATAGTTGCTTGAACTCGTGAACCAAAAGAAAGCATTAAAGTAAACCTTAATGGCCATCAGGAATCAAATTGGGGAAAATAACATGTTCAAATCCAACCAGTTGCACTAATGATCTTCATCAACTAACTTATTTAACTTTGTGCTAGCAAAATACCTACCATTCTAATTTTAGTGTCTGCTTTCTTTGATTTGAGGATTTTGAATGTTCAATTGTACCCTTGGACCCAATTTGTAAGTGGTCCTCCTTGAACCGTGTCAGCTAGGAACTGTTAGTGATAAGTACAGATAAGTTGGATCCATTCAAAATTGTTCCCGGCCCATCCAGGAAACTACAGGATGGTCAAATTTGGGTGAATAAGTGTTGGGAATTTGTTGAAAATTCCAAACACCATGAAGGGTTAGAGGTCTATAAATACCTCGGCATCCCCCTTTGGCAGATTGCAAGGTTACAACACTTAACTACATTTGAGTATACTAGCGATCTCTCATCAAGCTCCCAGAAAGTTTACGCTAAACCCCTTCCACTTACTAGGTCTCTTGATTCCCTCATTACATTTTCAGCATTTGTTTTTTAATATGCCTAACATGCAAACTCCAAGATCTCCCCTTCAACTTCCAACTCGTGGAAACCAGATCACTGTTCTTAGCATCGATGGAGGTGGAATAAGAGGCATTATACCAGGAACTATCCTTGCCTTTCTAGAGTCTGAGCTTCAGGTAGAAAAGAAAACGGGCTCTTTTAGCACGTATACTAATGCATGTCAAATAGACATGCAAGATCTTGCGTGCTTTTGTGTTTTCGGGTTCATGATCATATATAATAAAAAAAAAATTAAGTTGAATGCATGGCGTAAGTTTAACACTAAATAGTTTTACATCCATCAACGTGTATATATATTGAATTGTAATGGTCGTTTATTTTTCACACACACAGTTTTATCTCTTGTTTGTATCACTGATTAGCTTTTCTATTCAAATTTACAGAAGCTGGATGGTGCAGATGCAAGGCTTGCGGATTACTTTGATGTGATTTCAGGGACTAGCACTGGCGGCCTCGTGACGGCTATGCTAGCTGCACCGAATAAGCAAAACCGCCCTTTGTTTGCTGCTAAAGACATCAATGACTTCTACCTTGAGAACTGCCCTAAAATATTTCCTCAAGACAGGTAATAATTAATGCTGATGATGAATTATTGCATGACAACTGATTTTCATCCATGAAGATACTAATTTAAGTACTGTCTGCCAATAGCTCTAAATTTGCCTCGGCTGCAAATCTGGTAAAGACTCTGAGAGGACCAAAGTATGATGGCAAATTCTTGCATAGTATTGTCAAGGAAAAGTTGGGAGATACATGGTTGCACCAGACATTGACAAATATTGTGATCCCAACTTTTGACATCAAGCGCCTCCAGCCAACTATCTTTTCTAGCTGTAATGTGAAGAATAACCCATCAACGGATGCCCTTTTGTCGGATATCTGCATTGGAACTTCAGCTGCCCCGACTTATCTTCCTGCCCATTATTTTGAAACCAAGGATCCATCGGGCAAAGTTAGAGATTTCAATCTTATTGATGGTGGTGTGGCAGCAAACAATCCAGTATGTTTATGATTTATCAATCTTCAAACACTTATTGACCTCCTATTAATAAAGAATCTTATATCATTCATTTCTTTTGTTCAGACTTTAGTTGCCATCAGTGAAGTTTCAAAAGCAATCAATCGGGAGGGACCTGACTCCTACCGCATGAACCCCATGGAATATGGCCGATTTCTAGTCCTGTCCCTGGGCACTGGTACAGCAAAATCAGAAGAAAAGTATGATGCAGAAGAAGCGGCTAAATGGGGTCTCTTGGGATGGTTGACTAGTGATCATTCTACTCCATTAGTGGATGTTTTCACACAAGCTAGTGCTGACATGGTTGATTTTCATATTTCCACTGTTTTTCAAGCCCTCAACTCTGAGGAAAATTATCTTCGAATTCAGGTGCTTAATTATCATGCTAATTCAGGTGCTTAATTATTTATTTATGAAGCAAAGTGGGGAAATCTAACCTTATAATACGTGTGAAAAATCAATGCAGGATGACACATTGACCGGAACACTTTCATCTGTGGATGTTGCCACGAAAGAGAATTTGGAGAATCTTGTGAAAGTGGGCGAGGAATTGTTGAAGAAGCCAGTTTCAAGGGTGAATTTGGCTACCGGAGTCTTTGAACCTATCAATAAGATGACCAATGAAGAGGCTCTCAGAAAGTATAAATGAATGAATAATACTCTTTGTTTCATCTTGATTATTCTTTTATTCTTTTATTTATTTCTTGAGTTTTTGTTTTGTTGGTGTAGGTTGGCTAAATTACTCTCGAGGGAGAAGCATCTTCGTGAGGCTAAGTCAGCTGTTGGAAATTAAAGCTACTACTCCAAATGGACATGATTCATAAATAATTTGGCTATTCATTTGTTGTCTTCGAATAAAGATGCTATGCACAAAGCATCCTATATTTGTAATATTATGTAATTTTTTTATTTTTTTGAAACATATGCAATGCAATTGTTTCATACCTTGAATATATTGAATCATAGAATTCAACCAGACTTCAAATATTTTCGTTTCCCAGCAAAAGCTGATATTCATTTCTTTGATTGATTATGTTAATACTATTTAGTAATTACCTAGTTATTCTTTATATATATATATATATATATATATATATATATATATATTCGTTTCCAAGTGATCAAGTTTCTCCTTGGTCAATTTTTAAACGATTCACTCGCATTTTTAAATCTTTTGTGGTTACCTTTCGGTAATGTAACTACATTACTTTTCATTCTATATTTTGGGTTGAAGTAATTTTTTTTTTAAATATTAGATATTTTTATTAAATATGTGTTAATAATTTAAATTTGAAATTCTGGACTTGAATCCTTTTCAAGCTGACATTTTCAATTAAATTATGAGAGAGTTATCTAGGTATAATCTAGTTGACTTGATATACTTAAAAAAACAAAAAAAAATATCATAAAAGACTAAACACGCAGGTTTAAATGTATCCTAGATGAGAGGTTTGACTTTGAAAAAAATGTTCACATTTATTTTTCTTAAAAACATTGAGACGATAAAGTATTGGGTCGATTCCTGTCAACCCAAGTTAACTCACCAAACTCATGACCTAATTAGTGAATATCAATGGGTTCAAAACATTTTTTTATTTTAATTATACAATAACAACGAAGATAAATTCAAAATCAATCTAATATTAAAGAATAAAATTAAAAAAACAATAAAAAAATTCATCAAAAATCCGATGCTAAAGGTTTTATTTTTTTAAAGAAAAAGGTTAGGTTAGGTGAGGGGGCTTATGTGGCCTAGAGTATCAGGGCCTTAAAAAAAGTCATCACCATCGAACTCTTCTCATTAAATAGAAATCATTAATTGATTATTTTTGTGGCTGGAATTTATATCAACCAATCATTTTATCTCTCCTCTCTCCAATTCAGGAAAAGAAAAATGAAAAAAATATTTTACTTTTACCATAATTTAAAATATAATGTCTTCTTCTTCTTTATAATAATTGAGATTTTATATAAAAATTAATGCTAAAAAAATTGGCTAACTAGAAAAATAAAAGTTATATTTATGCATATAAAAGCCTAATGTTTTCTAATTAGGCTATTGAGGTGAGGTGAGGTGCATGTTATGATTGTTTAGTGGCATTTTACCAAGTTTGAGTTTAGTATCAGTAATGCTCAAAAATTTTATCTTTGGGTACAAATTTTGTTCGTAAGCCTTTTTTGGTCCTTATAGTCCTCTACAGTATTACTTCATAATGATCTAATATATAATTCGTTAAAATACTAATATAATTACAATATAGTCCTTTAAATGAATAAATTTATGCAATAACATCCTACATTATGTAATGAATTTGCATATATATATATATATATATATATATATATATATATATATATATATAATCATTTACATTCAACACTACTAGAATTTTTAGATTTCCGGACAAAATTTTATATCAATATTTACATTTATAGTCTCTTAGTACATATTTTACCAACGGACTTATAGATAGAAATAGGTTGTCGAAAAAACTCTTGTCGATAATTTTTTTTTGAAGCTCGATGAGTCTGTCTATAATATAATTATCAATGGATTTACTAAAGTATGTTAATTAACAAAAAAAAAGTGAGCTTAATTTTGTTTCCAGTCAAATTGAGAAGAGAAAATAAAAACAAATCCATAAAATATGTTAATTAACAAAAAAAAAAAAGGTGAAAACTAAGAAGAGAGAAGAAGACAGTCTTACGCGTGAAGGAGAAAAGAAGAGAAGGAATTTAGGAGAGAAGAGAAAGAAAGAGAGGGGCATTAGTGTTTTTTACAGAAGAGAAAGAGGGAAGAAGAAGAGAAAGAACAAAAAAGATTAAAAAAAAGAGGTGTGTCTGTTATGAAATTAATGATTCTAGTGTTTTAATTGAGCTTTTTTACTAACAAATAATTAAATATTAATATTCTTAATCATTTCATCGGTAATTTAGCCTGTAATATTTAATTTAAAATTTTAATTTAATCAAAAAATTTCAGAAACCCCTCAAATATCACTGATGACTTTTTAGTCCGTCAAAGATTCTTTTTATAAAGAACAGTAATTAACAATATAATTAAGAAGTGAACAATTTTAGATTTCTTTGAAAAATACTAACGAACTTAATTATTGGAATCGATCCCGTATGTACAACATGAACAATGCAATTCAGAAGTGAGCAATCCTTTGGAATATAGTGACGAACTTATTTCATCGGTGTATCTGTTGGTATTTTACAGTTTTCATGCTCTTTTAAATATTACTGATGAATTTACGAATGGATTTTACAGATGAGTTAGTACCGTCGGTAATGTTATTATATAAATGACATACCATCATACTTTTTATCTTTCTTTTTTATTTCTTCTTTTCTTGCTATAATCCTCTTGATATATACCGGGTAAATATTTTCATCGGTGTTTACTAATGGAGATAGCAAGAGAATATTTTGTCGGTAAAATTCATTGCAATTTACTGACTGAAATATTTTATCGTTATTTTGATTTACTTTTGTAAATTCTAAGGTTGTGTAAAAACAATAAATAGTAAAAAAAATATTATTAAAACAATGGAATCTTACAATATGTAGCCAAAAGTACTAATATAATATATATTTCCATATCAAAGGATTTTTCATGTATTAATTTAAAAATTAATACATGAAAAATTATATATATTTCAAAATGCCGAATTTAAATCTTTTTGCAGCAAACGTATGTGACTTTTTTTTTTTTTTTCTTTTGGTTAATTTAGTTTGGAAAAGTTGAAATTAGTCGTACGTAGTTGAAATTAGAGAACCACAAGCGACTTGCAGTTGAGACTTGCAGTTTAGAATGATTAGGCGTTGAATTGATCAGTAGAGGTCCAATTCCATCCCATTGGATTGAGAATATTTTCTTTTGTAAATTCACGCACATTACAATATAATATGCTTTTTGGAATATGCTTTGATTAAAATAATATTTAATGAGATGTTATTTGAAAATGTGCGAATTTCAATTCGTAAAAGGCAGCGCGTCTCATGTAACTGAAAAGATATATTAAAAAAAAATAATGGTTTATTACTAAAATAATATTCAGAATTAGTAGAACAGTTGGAACAATAACCTAAATTAGCATTTTTGATTGTTTGATTTTATCGTAATTTCGTAAGTTAATTTCATAATCGGGAAGAACTTATTAATTAAGAACTAATTGCTATTCAATCGATATTTCATTATGTATTTCCATTCTCCTTGAAATTAAAAGCAAATAATATTTCAATAATAATATAAACTCTCTCCTGTTGATTCAAATACATTAATTGATAGTTTTTCATTTTATTTTTTGTCAATAAATCATCCTCACATCCATAAACTTAATGTCCTAAGATCATAGTTTTTATATTAATTCTCTACAAGCTAACTATATATATATATATATATATATATATATATATATATATATATTCAAATATTGTTTTCGATCCATTAATTAAGTAATCATATTAAGACAATTGAAGACTTTGCTCCCTTTCCCCTTTCCTCTGTCTTTGTGTTTCCAGCTAAAGAATTTGGTTTAATATTTACAATCTCGAAGATCATTTCTTGCAAATTGTTCATGGCCCAAAGACATAAGTCTTGTGCTAGGCTTTGGCAAGCCCATTGCGTTTCCTTGGATAAGGCTTGTATGGTATCTAGAAAATGGGCGGGATTTCTTTTTCTTTAGGCTTATTCGACAGGGGCCGAGGGTTGTGTGTGATTGACTGTAGTCTTGGATTTTCTTTGATGAATATTATTGGGTTTTGGGCTATGGCTTTATAAGTCTGGGCTAAGTTCTTTGGGTTGTAGCCATGGGCTTAATGGGTTTGGGTTGAGTATACATATGTTCAAGAAAAATAAGAAAAAACAATAGAAATAAAATTATAAAAATAACATAAGGTTTATGCAAATAAATATTTTGTGTGCATTACAGCCAATTCTTTCCAGAAAAAAATCAATTTTTGCATATCCCATCATTGTGATTTTTTTCTCTCTATCTAGCGCGTTTGTTTTAAAAAAACAAAAAATATTATCATATTTTAGCATTCCATAAAAATACTTATCTTATCATAAAATATAAAATAAAAAAAGAAATTTTTTTATTTTCATTTGTTATTTGAATAAAATGTCCTTTTTTATTTAAAAAACAAATCTATATTATGCATGTTTGGACTTAATAACAGTTTTATTAAACTTATTAAAACTTGGTCAAAATCAAAAAGTTTATCAAGTCAATATTCCCAATAAAAAACCCAACCCCGATTTTCTAAAAAAAAAGATGATGAATCCTTTTGGCGTTTGTGTATTTAAATCTATACATGTCAATAATTCTTGTTCATTTATATTTGTGGTATAATTTAAATATTATTGATAATTGTATCTTTAAAAAATAAAAATAATAGAAAAAAATTAAAAAATTAAAAAAAATTAATTTATTAATACGATATCTTTTTTATTTGAATATAATATATAATTTGGGTAAAAAATAGTAGCTTTTGAAATTATTTTAGAAACTAATTGTGTTAAATGGGACAATGCCTAATTCAAATGTTATTATCTTATGAGTACATTTTAAAAATAGTTTAAAAGACAAAGTCTTTTTTTTTTATAGTGATTAATATCAAAATATTGTGAAAGACAAGTATTATTTTTCGGGGATAAATGATAAATTTTTCATTAATACCCAAATGACTAATCTCATTTTAAAAGGGAATAATGTTAAGATTTAATTTTTTTTTTTATGAATAACCAAATTAACAAGTTTACTGTTTTTAGAAATTGATGTCAAATGTTTTACAAAATAATTAGAAATTAAAATTGAAAATAAGTTAAAATCAATTGGGATAGTTAATGAGAATCACAAAGATAAATTTAAAAGAAAAACATATAATAAAGAAAATTTTTCATAAGAAATAATATGATAAGGGTGATATTGTTCTTTTTTTTTTAATTATAATCAATCCCTTATATAAATATCTAAAACTAATTTATATTTTAAAATTTTGAATTTTTTTTAATTAGTAAATGGTGACTTTTAATTTTTCTCAATACATATATTTTTTCCTGTTGCATGTATTTCAAGTACTTTAAAATAATATGCTTTAACTGCAACAATAAATAAAGAATCAAATGTCCTTTCAAATTATGAGAATTTCAATTGCTAAAAAGCAACAGTTTTATAGAACAAAGAAAACAATATTAAAAAATCAATTAAGATGATATTGATGTCTTTCCAAAACAATATTCGAAATTAGTTTGCTAGTTCAAGCAACAACTTAAATTAACTTCTTTTAATGTTATTGCTAGATTGTATAATAACTTTGCTAGAACTTAAAATTAAAAATCAATTATTATTCAATCAATTCCATAAACATTCATCTTCGCATCCAGACTTAATGCCCTAATATCGTATTTTTATATGAACTAATTTCATCAAGCTAATTATACAAGGTTAGTTTATGTATATGTGAAGATTTTTAAAAACAAGTGCAAAAAAAAAGGACAAGAAGTCCAAAAAACGACAAAACAATAACAATCAAACAAAAGATCGATGCAGCTTTGTCTTCATGCTACCATTCTTATAAATTAAATTTCTAGTTGTTACCATTATTCCGAGCTAAAACTCCAAGTTGTTCTTCTGAGCTACCTCATCTAACAAATTACATATACTATAAGATTCTAAATTTTAATACACCTAGGTATCCTTAAATTCTAATATTATGTATCTATGGAATCATATCTTCTCGAGCTAACGTATGGTACATTTATTTTCCTATGGGTAAATCAGCATGGAAATGTATAAATTTGATTTTTTTTTTAATTTTATCAGTATCTTCCAACCTTTTATGAACAAGAAGATTTTTTTTTTTTTACATTTTCAAGTATTGTAATATGGTTTTCAAACCTGGTCCGATCAGACAGGTCAATCTGAACCTAGCTGACCCAAGACTGAAACCTGACCAGGTTTATAAAAAAATAAAAAAGATTAAAAACTCGACTGACCTGAAAGTTTGACCTGATGACCCGGCAAAACTCAGTTACAACTCATTGATCATTTATTTTTTAAAATTAAAATAATATTATTTTAATTGAAAAAAAATAGAATTAATCTAAATGATGGGCAAAACCCATAACCCAATCCTTAGAACTAAATCGACCGGACCAGGTTTACTACATTGTAAAGCGAGTTCTTCTACAAGCGAGGGTTCATTTCATGTTTGCCTCACGGGAAGTACTATCGCCTTACTGCTAAACCCAACCATCGCTGGTAGAAATTTGACATTTAAATCCTCGTCCATGTTGCTTTTTTCCTTACCCATGGAATTAGAAACCAAATGCGAGTAAAGTAGAAAGAATAATCTGCAAGACTTGCAGTTGAGACTTCACGTGACTTAAAGTTTAGAATGATTAGTTGGTGCGACATATTGGCCTGATTGATGTAAAGGTTAACAACAAATAGAAATCCCACTTCATCCCATTGGATTGAAAATATTTCTTTATTAAATTCATGCATTTTCATTCAAGCACTTTGAAATCATGTTCTTTGATTCAAGCCGTAAACAATGAATCAAAGGTACCTTTAAAACATGTAAATTTCCATTTGTAAAAGGCGACAGTCTCATTCGAAAGATCAATTAGGGCGACTATGTAATGATGTTTTAAAAATCTGAATAGCATAAGAATAGAGTTCTTGAGTTGGATAATTGATTAATTAATTAGTGCTAACAATCTCTTATATTCTTTTTAGAAAAAATGGTTGATAGCTTATATTTAGTCCTTGATAGGTTAAGATTACTCATTGCTAGTACATGTAAAAAGTCTCTTTTGATGAAGATGAGGACTCTCTGATGTTTAAATAAATATCTTTTTAGAGAGATACAATACAAGAATATTCTAGAGAAAGATGCTCTGAAAATATATATGTAATAAAAAATAAAGATTGTGAACTTTTGTTCTGAATATCTCATGATGTATTTATAACCTATGAGTCTTGTTTTTTTGTGAAAACAAGGCATGTGGTGTAATTAACCTGATGGTATTTAATGATGGATAAATATTTCATACAACTATATTAATATTTGATGAGAATATGGTGGGTCATTGGAGGAATTTTAAAGTTTAAGACGTCAAATGTAGTTAAGTATATAGAGGTCAAGTTCTTCCCAAATGTTTATATCAAAGGGAGACTGGTCATTCACTTAGACACGCCATGAGATGGTCGTCAACTTGGACTTGGCTGATAGCCAAGTTCAAGTGTCTTGGATTTAACATAGGTGCTAGACCCACGTTACCTTGGACTTGATGGATTGCCAAGTTCAGGCACCTTAAATTTGGCATACGTGCCAGACCCACGTTCTATGGACTTGGCGGACTGCCAAGTTGAGATGTCCTAGACTTGGTGGATTGCTAAGTCCATGAGTCTTGAGTCTAGCACACATGTCAGATCCAAGTTCCTTAGACTTGGTTAAGTGCCACTTCCAGGCATCGTGGACTTGGTTATTGCCAAGTCCAGGTATTTTAGGTCTAGTACACATGCCAGACCCACATTCCTTGGACTTGGTGGATTGCGAAGTCCAAATGTCTTAGACTTGACAACCAAGTCTAGGTATTTTGCGTCTAGTACGCATGTCAGACCCACATTCCTTGGACTTGGTGGATTGCGAAATTCAAGTGTCTTAAACTTGACCAACTGCGAAGTTCATGTGATTTGAGTTTGGCACATATGTTAGATCCATATTTTTTGGACTAGACTATCTTCCAAGTCTAAACATCACATTGGACTTTGCTGACTGTCAAGTTCAAGTATGTGGGGTCTAGCAACTATGTTAGACCCACGTCACTTAGATCTGGAAAACATGTCAAACCTACATTACTTTGTATTTGGTTGACTACCAAGTTTAGATGCCTTGGATATAGCTTATTTGCCAGATCCATATGTTTTAAATAACCAAAGAAAAAAAAATAAAAAACTTAATAAAAAGTTGACTCATCACTATATCCTATCGAAAACAAATTTAGAATTAGTTTGTTAGTTTGAGCAATAACCTGAATTAATATATTTTTTTTCTTTTATAATAGTAGATTATATTATAAACAACAATGTTATAACCCATTTTGGGCCCCTTGCATAAAAACAAATACAAAAAAAATCAAAAAAATATTATAAAAAAATAAAAACAGTGAGAAAAGGAAACCGGAGTGCCCAGAAAATAGTCAAAAATTGGTTGACGAGGTTTAAAAATACAAAGATTGAAATTTGACAGTATATATTGGACTGGTGGAAGCCCCAATTGACAAAGAAAATTGAATTTGAAGAAAAAAAGTCCAAAATTAGATGTTTATGGTCTCAATTAAATTTTATTGAAGGTTTAATTGAATTATAGAGGTTTTGATTGCAAGAAAAATTGATTTTGGAGTTCATTTAGGCTTTAATTGGAAGAAATTAAAGTTCTGGGGTCAAATTATAATTTTTGAGAGTTAATTTGGTCAAATCAGGGGCTTAATTGCATAAATATTAAAGTTTGATGGCCAATTAGGGACTTAATTGAAGAAATCCGAAACCAAGAACCAAACTGGAAAAGGCGCGTAAATAGAGGGGCTATAATTAAAACCGGATCAGGGGCTAGATTGAAGAAATTAAAAATTTATTACTCAATTGAGAGTCAAATTGCACTAATTCAAGACCAATGACCAAAGTGGAAAAGGCTTGGCCGCTGTTTGATTTTTGGTAGGGGTGTAATTGCATTGATTTTTCAATCAAAATTGCAATTTAGGACTCGATTAAACAAATCACAAATTGAAGACTAATGTGAACTCTGTCACGTTTTGCCGCCTTTTCATTTAAATAAAATGACTCGTTTTGTCCAAAAATAGCGTCGTTTCATACACTGTTCACACAAAAAAAACAGCTCAAAACGGTGCCGTTTTGAAAGGCACTGTAACCTTTCTTCTTCCCCTAGACACGCGAAGCAGGGGAAGAAAAAGATTTTTCTTCTTTCCTCTGTCACCACCATCAACCTCAAAAAGACGGCGACTACTTCCAAAAAGATGCTGACCACTTTCCACGTGTTGGAAGGGCGGTGGAGGGGTAGCAGCAAAATGGCCGCCCCAGCCACGTCCCTCCTCTATTTTTGCCTATAAAAACAAGGGAGGCATCAAGGCAAAAAAAAGGGAGAGGAGACTGAGAGAGAGAACAGAACGAAAAAGAAAAGAGAGAGAGAGAGAGAGAGAGCAGAATAGAGGGAAAAAACTGAAAGAAAAAAAGAGAGAAGAAGAAGCAGAAAAGAGCGAAAAACAAAGGGGAGAGAAAAGAAAAACAGAGCAAACCGTCGGCCACCATGCCTCTGCCGCCAGCAGCTTCGCCTCGACGCCACCCCCAGGTAACCTCCGGCTGCCCTGTCTCTTTCTCCTTTGCTCAACCACTGTTTGTATTTGCATGCAGAACGTGAATTAATTCACTTTCTACAACAAATGATGGTGGGTTGGTTACTGTGCTTAGACACAATAACTAGTCCATTTGGTTTTGGACCGGGTATAGCACAGCCCACTGATCTGCACCGGGTCCAGTCCATTTCAAAAAAAAATTAAAAATATTTAAAAATATTTGTAATTTCTCCACCTTTTATTTATGCTTTTTTTGCTTCGGTATTAAAATACCTGATTTTCAACAAAACTTCCAAAAAATACAAAACAATTTGAAAAAAAGAAAAAAAATATTTTTGTGCATACAGCCAAGTGTCTCAAAGCTAAAAAATCATATTGTGTTTTTTCATACACCAAAAAAAATATTTTAGCATGCATTTTGGCTTTAATAACTAGTTTATTAAAGTCAAGAGAACATTGGCCAAAATTGCAAAAACAACAAAAATTTTATTTTGTTTGTCTTTTAGTATCCGGGGTACGAAATTACACGTAATATGTATTTTAGATATTAAATTCTTTTCTCGAACACTAGAACGATTAGTTTTCTACCCCATTAAGATAAGAACTTCCTTACAGATGATGACTTTTCTTAAATCTTAGATAGACGGACCAACAATGAGAAACCGCAACAAAACTTTAGATTTTAATCAGACAACAAAATAATACAGCCTACCTTAGGTAGGGCATAGTAGGGGTGCTAATACCTTCCCTTTACGCAACTAGTCTTCGTACCCCATCTCTGAGACTAGTTAGGGTTCCTAGTAACCAGAATACTAGGTGACAACTTCCATTCTAATTTTCTACTGATAAAAGATTAGAATTCCTTGTCTCTCCATATTTGCCTGATAGACCCCTTATAATTTTTCCTTGAGAGATGGATGATCATCGTGACGCCGCACATGTGCGACAAACAGTACATGACAAAGACAATAGTATAAAAGTTATATTTCAATTAAGACAAACTAAACAACTCTACATGTATTTTAGTTTGTCTTTATGATAAATATTATTATCAGTGTAAGAAAAATATACATGAATGGTCTACAACTATATAGATAGATGATATAGAAACAAAGCAAAGACTGAGCCCCAATCTGACACCTTGTTATTAAAAATTAAATCATTCTTAGCTAGCTAAATACCCCAAACAAAGTCATAAGATAATATATGCCAAGTTTTTTTTTTCCTGAAACTTACCTCTGGCTAATGAAGGTCACTAAGTAATCAATTGATCTAAAACTTGTGGTATGCATCAATGCACTCTCCACAATGATAAAAATCGTATCCACATTCTCTATATTTCTTGACAATGAATCAACCAGTGATAATATGTCTCTAAATATATACAACAAAAAAAAGGAAAAGAAGATAGTTCTTTAGATAATAATCATCATTGGAACATAAAACCTTCAGTACAAATGATAAATTAAGTTTTTTTTTACCATGTTGTTAGATTGTATCATAATTTTGCATGATTACAATATTATACTTAAGGACTAAATGCGTATAATTATTATGACAAAAATCAAAACTTAAAAACCAAATTAATCTGATCTAATATTTCCCAAACCATAAGATAATTGTCTTTTCAAAGCAATGGTATGGCTATAAATAACATAAGACTATTCATAAAACATGTTATAGTAATTTTAATCTTAAATTAAGATGATTTTTTTATATAATATTAAAGTTTAATAACCAAAATTCTTAAGAACAACTCGGAGTTTTAATAGCTTCTTTATAAACTTGCAACCATTCACTTGATTCTGTCGTAAGAGAGATGTACAAACTTTCAGCCCTTTCAATGCTTTTCGTAGCTTCCCTTAATTAATAAATGATAAAGCATCTTCACCCTCTTCCACTTGCTCTATAAAATTCTCAAAACACATCAACTGTTCCTGAATATATTTCCTGACTTTGAGTTGCACGATCTTAAAATCAACCGCATTCTGATATCACTTGTCATAAGGTTGAATTTTTCACCCTATAAATTCAACCCTATATAGCAGTCTAGTCCTAACTATACTAAGCATAGCTTCATGTTTGCATCATCTTTTCACTCGTGTTAGCTTACAAATATGTATTTCCCTCATCCAAGGAGGTTCCCATAATTTAAACACTACTTTTGGATTTCTGAAGGTTGATAACATGGGCACTGTGATGGTTGTTGCCGGTAGATTCAATAAGTATGCAGTGTTTGTTACTACTCTAATGGTATGTATAGTTGAAGTTGTCGCACCCTCGCAGCGGAGCGCGGCGTTGTTGGCGGCCCTCGATTGATTTCGGGTTATTTGTTTTTGTGTAAAGGAGTCGCCACCTAATATTTTGGTCACTAGAAACCCTAACTGGTCTTTCAGAGATTCTAAGGTAAGGGACTGGTTGCGTAAAGGGAAGGTATTAGCACGCCTAGTACGCCCTACCTAAGGTAAGCTGCTTGGTGTTTGGTTTGCTTTATAATTGTTATGGTGTTAGTGTTTTCTAATCCCATCAGTTTTTCTAGGTTTAATTCAAACTAAATTTATTAAAATAGAAATCCAAGGAGATTCCATGTGCTTCAAAAGCTTATTTTTCCCTTAGTATTTCAAGAGTTTGTGACTCGTAAATCACAAGGAGGAAAGACAAAAATTTAGAAATCTAGGGCATTTTAAAAAAACCTATTTTTGCCTTAGTGTTTTATACTCTCACGGCTCGTAAACTGTGGAGTAAAAAAATTAAAATGTCCTCAATTATAATCAAGGCTTCTTTCAAGGATGTGTGCAGATTCATTATTCCTAGAAAATTATTTTGGATATTTACCACTCAGGGTTTTTTTGTTCAAATATTAACAGTGAATAATAACAAATTATTCCCAACAATATTTTGGATATTCGTCCTTTAAGGATTTCTTTATCCAAACATTAGCGGTGAATAATAGATGAATTCCCCCCAAAATAAAATTTTTATATTTTTTGGAATATTGGCCAATACTCTTTGGAATTTTACAAACATGTTGTAAAATCCAGAAATGCAAGAAAACAATTTTTTTTGTGTGTTTAAGAAATCCATGCGAAAACACATTTTCAAAACTTCCAATATTTTTTGTATATAAAAAAAAAGAGTTCAAAACATGTTAGGGTATTGGTTGTATGCAACACACAAGAAAACATTTTTTTTATATTTTTTTATCAAAACGCAAACATCACAATTAGACGTAAACACCAAAATGGAAAGTAGCAAGCCATCATTCATATTATAAGAACTACAAGAAGCTTGAAACAATTCGTAACAAAAATCGTTCAAAGCCAAATCAACTTAAAATTCTGCAAGTGGAAAGGACTAAACTCGTATGCATGAGGGAGCCAAAGTTCTGAAAGTGAAATTTTGAAATCAAAATCCTATTGCATGTGTCCATGACTTAGACCTATTTTCTTTTACCAATATGGGAGAAACTACCATACTAGTTTCATACAAAAAACAAAGAGCTTGGGACGACTTGCTTTTATAACACATATATATCACGGACTAAAACCAAAGCAAACCTTGCCGGCTATTTCAATCAAAGAGCATGGAGGAACACGAACAGAAAAAGGAGCTGATGATAAAGAAATAACAGCCCCCTCCCACGGATCCTTAATTATGAACCAGCGAAAGAAAGAAAAAAAAAAGAAAAAAAAGAAACCCGCCAACTCTTAACATACTCACCCATCTAAAACTCAAAGCCACGACAGGAACAACAAAAGGCAAGCATTCATTGTATAGTCTAAAATTCAAAACGAATGTGCAAAGCAAAGACAAAACAGGTTTTTAAAACATCAACACAACAGATTTAAAAAAGGCAGGAAGGGAGGAGAAAGTTATGACTTACCTGCAGGTCTCATTGTTTTTTTTTTCTGCAGAAGATGAAATAAAACCAAGCGAACGTTGCTGTCAAGGTTTAGCAGCAAAGCTCCCTCTCCGTCTTGTCTTTTTTTTTTCTCTCCTCTTTCCTCACAATAACACCAGAATCCAAGAAAGAAACTCCCTCTATTTACTGTGTTTTTTTTTTTTACTCTGCCTCTCTTGTGTTTTTCTTGTCTTTCTTATTGCTGTTTTTTTCTGCTCCTTTCTCTCTGGTTTTTTTCCTCCTCTTTATGCTCTTTTTTTTTTCTAGGTCATTAGAGTGGCTTATATATAGTCTAACATATCTCTATTTAGGAAAGATTGAATACATTAATTCTAGGATGCAAATCCCTACTGATTTGCAATAAAAAACCACAGAAAGGAAACTGCAATATTATTCTGATTTTGATTTTGTGCTCACGTCTGATTTCTTTCTAGTTTTAGAGGATGGTGTGGCTCTTTTCTTTCCTTCCATAGGGCCAGCTGCTCCCTTTGAAATGAGTCTATGAAAACGTGGTCTGAAGCTCTCCATTCAAGTGAGAAAACATGGAAATCAAACAAGAAATTTCAGATAAAAAGGAAAGAAAGAAAACGACTAGCTGTGCAGGTAAACGTGTTTTCTTCAATGTCTTCCTGGCAGAATTCCTTTCTATTTCTTATCTTCAATCATCCTCCTTATTTTAGCACTTTTTCCATTTGGTCCTTGGTCCAAAAAAGGATTCAAATTGGCCTGTAATTGGTCTTCAAACTTTAAGCATCTTGCAATTGTGTCCCTGCAAATTTGGGCAAAAATCCTTCTTGCTGCAGGAATCTGATGTAACCATATTATTCGATAGTTTCACCCACATTTAACTAGTGTTTTGCCTATTGTTTTATGTATAAAATGCCTTGATATTCTTTGTTTTATGTTTTGAAGGCACCTTTAGATGAAAGATGCAAAAAGGAGTAAATTGGAGGTAATTGGCAGATTTGACCCTCAGTCGATGTTTTGTGCAGAGCGTGAGCTCGAAAAGTCGAAACGAAGTGATTCTAGTGGCATTAGAAAGCTAACATCCATACCTTTCTGGAAATCTAAGTCAAGAAAAATAAAAATACAAAGAACATGGAAATCACATCCTTCAAATTCAAAGCTCGCATTCTGCCAGTGTTGACCTTTGTCCATTCAAAATTCAATATCTGGATCTGTAGATATCCAATTGATGCAAACTCAATTGTTTTGGATTCCTGACTTAAAGGTCTACAAACGCTCCAAATTTCAGCCAAAAACGATGTCATATGAGGGAGATATGAGTTTTCAAAGATGACAACTGAATTCTGCCAGCAATCAGGTTTCGTGAAGAAACGAATCCAAATTGCATCCCGAAGCATCAAAACCGGCATCCAAGTTTTAATTTCAGCAATTTAGCTCCTCAAGTAAATCAATCCAGAAGGTCAAGGAAGGCAGCCACCAACCTCAAACCACCAACCACAAACCAGCTGCCAACCACCAGCCACTAGCCACCAGCTGCCTTCACATTACCACCATCTCTTGATGTTCACACTTGAACTTTGATTTTTCTTACTTACAATTTGTGTATAAATAGGCAGCTAGGTTCATGATATTGGGGAGCCAAGAGAGAGGGAGAGAGAGTGCAGTAGAATCAAAGAAAGAAGGGTGGCAGCCATAAGAGAAGAAACACAAACTCTCCCTTCTACAAATCAGAAATCATGTATTCTTTCATCTTTAGGAGTAGTTGTTCAATAGATATGCAAGGCTAAGCTCGTTTTCTTGGTTGCAAGGACGCAAACACCTTCAGATTTCAAGAACTGTGAGATTTATTCTTCCATTTATTTTCAGTTTGTATTATGAATGACTATGTTTGTTTTCCTATGCATATTTCCTATGATTGTTTATCTTAATTGCTAGAGCGGACTCTAAGTTATTATTGTGAACAATCTATTGCTAAGTTTGATATCAAAACCGGAGTTGTGATATATAAACTTGTGAAGCAACTAAGCTTGGTAATTGTAGCGGAACTACGTTATTAAACTTAGGGAGAACATTCGATCAAAGCAACACAAGCTGACAACTTGGTTGTTAAGATTAATGAATTTATCTAGATCTTAAGGCTGCCATTGGATTAAATCATTAGTGCGGACACTGTGATTATTTGTTGGTTAGGGTTAGTTATACGGCGGATCCGTTAATTAACCAATGTTAAGAAAAGATAAAAAATTCAGAATATAAGCTGAAGTTTCGTTTCAAGGATCGGTTCTGATTTCTGTAGGTGGATGTGTGCTTGCAACCAAGGTTTGTTTTCTTGATATATTTCATTTTCAATTGATTTTGTTTGCTAGTTTAATTTTTTTTCATAGTTTAGATCATCACAAATCAAAATTCCCCAATTGCATAACATATAGCATAAAAATCTGAACTAAACCTTCCTCGTGGGATCGACCCCTTACTTGCTCTATACTATCTTGTGTGTTTTAAGCTAGGGTAATTAATTTGTGCGACCGCGACATCGCAACAAATTTTGGCGCCGTTGCCGGGGAAGTAATTTTAGTTAATTCTTGTGCTGTTATTTTTATTTGCTGTGATTGTTATTTATTTTTCTAAAAACAAAAAAGAGATAGAATTTTTGCTTGCGGCGGTACTTTTCACTTACGGCAGCGGTACTGTTCAAAACAGATTTTTTGGTGGAATTAGGTATCGGCCTTTTGTTTCCTAAAGGGAAACGACGTTCTGAACAAGACTAGTGGCAACCACTAGCCTCACCTTATCAAGGCCAAATTCCACTATTTTCTAGAGTTTTTAGGCAGTTTTAGTTTTCTACCGTAGGATTTTCGTACAATTTGCATTGTTTTCAATCTCTTGTGTGATTGGTTTATTTTGAGTTTTCTTGAAGATTTATGCCTGTAACCCGTTCTACTAATCAAATTCAAGTGCAGTTGGATCTTGAAATAGAAAACACTTTACGCAGGTTACGAAAGGAAGCTCGCCTCAACACCATGGCTGTTGCACGACAACAAACACTCAAGGAGCTTGCTGCTCCTAACGTGGAAAACCAACCATTGTGCATAAACATCGACAATAATGTAAACTTTGAGCTCAAATCTGGTTTTATACATTTGCTACCAACATTCAATGGTCTTGCAGGAGAAGATCCTCCTACTCATCTCAAGGAGTTCCATATGGTTTGCATTGGCATGAAACCGAATGGAGTTGACGAAGAACAGGTTAAATTGAAAGCTTTCCCTTTCTCTTTAAAAGGGGTAGCAAAGACATGGCTTTTCTCTATTCTCCCAGGATCTATTGGAACTTGGAATGCCATGAAGAAGATTTTCCTTGAGAAGTATTTCCCAGCATCTCGAGTTGCCAACATAAGGAAAGAAATATGTGGGATTCGGCAATCTCATGGAGAGACACTCTCCGAATATTGGGAAAGATTTGAGCAACTTTGCATTCAATGTCCTCATCATCAAATACTTGATCACTCTTCATTCAATATTTCTATGAAGGATTGATGCCCTCTTGACCGTAGTATCATTGATGCTGCAAGTGGAGGGGCATTGGTAGATAAGACACCGAGGCCGCACGCCAATTGATCTCAAACATGGCAGCCAACTCGAAACAGTTTGGCACTCGTGGGGATTTCTCAAACAAACGAGTAAATGAGGTAAGTGTTTCGAACCTTGAAAATAAAGTTAATGATCTTACTTCTCTTGTGCGTTCTTTGGCTTGTGGAAATGTACAGCAGGTAAAAGTTTGTAGCATATGTTCCTTACAAGGACATGCCTCAGATATGTGCCCAACAATGCAAGAAGATTATATTGAACATGCTAATATAGTTGATGGATCATTCAATGGACAACCCCAGCGTAAATATGATCCCTTTTCCAACACGTACAATCCTGGATGGAGAGATCATCCCAACTTACGCTATGGGAACCCACCTCAACAAAGCAATCAAGGACGACAGTTCCATCCCCATGGATTTCAATCCCAACAGAATTATCAAGCAAGACAACCCCCTCCTCCATTCACAAACTCTAATGTTATGGGGTCGTCATCCAATGATGATCTTCGTGAGATGATGAAAACTTTGGCTTCTAACACTGTGACCTTACAACAAAATGTCATGTCTTTTCAACAGGAAACAAGGTCAAGTATTCACAACTTGGAAAAGCAAATGGGGCAAGTAGCTTCAAGTGTAGGGAAATTGGAAGCACAAATGAATGGAAAATTGCCCTCCCAAGCATTGAATCCAATAGAGAATGTTAGTGCGTTCATGCTGCGAAGTGGAAAAGAACTTGAAGAGCAAAGGTCGAAACAAATTGAGATGGAGAAGAAGATGAGATAGAAACCGAATTGAGTACAAAGAAGAAACATCATCCTCCTCCACAAATTGAAACAATGACCAACACTTCGAAGGTAAGTCCTAACTCAATGAATTCCAGTTTTCAAATAAATACACCCTTTCCTGTGAGTTCTTCTAGGTCAAAGAAAGAGGACAAAGAAAAAGAGATTTTAGAGGTTTTCAAGAAAGTGGAACTCAACATTCCTTTGCTTGATGCTATCAAGCAAATTCCCAAGTATGCCAAATTCTTGAAGGAGTTGTGTACTACCAAGAGAGCTTTCACACTAAAAGGTCACGAAACGGTAAGTATGGGTGAAGTTGTATCTGCTGTTGTTCTAAAGAATATGCCTTTGAAGCAAAAAGACCCAGGTGCGTTCACTATTCCATGTGTTATTGGTAATGCTAGTTTCAAAAGGGCTTTGTGCGATTTAGGTGCATCCATTAGTGTTATGCCTAAACATGTTTATGATTCTCTTAGTCTGGAACCTTTGAATAAAACTAGTATTGTCATACAAATTGCAAATCGTAGTTTTGTTTATCCACTTGGTGTGATAGAAGATGTCCTAGTCAAGATTGATAGTTTGGTTATTCCATGTGATTTTTATATTCTTGATATGGAACATGATTCTTGTGATTCATCAAACAACACTTCTATATTGTTTGGGAGACCATTCTTGAAAACTGCCAATACAAAGATTGATTGTGGTAAGGATACTTTGTTTATGGAGTTAGGAGATGAAAAAATTGAATTTAATTTTCATGATGCAATGACATATCCTTATAGCAATGTTTATTCTATCACATGTTATGACCAAGTTGATAAGTGTGTGCAACAATTTTGTGATTTTGATAGTAAGGATGGATTAAGCGTAGCTTTGAGCTATGGCTATGATTTTACCAAGATAAAAGAGTTGGAGAGGCACATATGTGTTCCCCAAAACATGCACCAATCAGCATTGGCTTTGCAAGCTTTACAAACTGTTCCCCATGATGCAAGAGTCATTCCCCCCATCACGGACAGTGAATGGGTGGCGTCTATCCTTTTGGTACCCAAAAAGAATGGAACCATGTTAGAAGAGATTCGAAATGATGCTTATAAGAATGCAAGGATTTACAAAGAAAAGACTAAGAGTCTTCATTATCGAATGCTTACAAGAAAAGAGTTTCATGTTGGAGACAAAGTCCTTCTTTATCATTCATGTTTGAAACTTTTTCCTAGAAAGTTGCACTCTCGTTGGATTGGATCATTTGTTGTTTCTAATATTTTTCCTTATGGTGCAGTTGAAATTACAAGTTTAGAAACCAATAAAGTACTCAAGGTCAATGGGCATCGCTTGAAACCTTTCTATGAAAGTTGGACGGTAGAACTCACTGCTTTTGTGGAGTTAGCTGAACCAATCTATGAAGAATGAGCATGCAGCATGTCGAGCCAATGACATAAAACAAAAGCGCTTACTGGGAGGCAACCCAGCACAAAAAAAAAAAACAGATTTGCTTTCTTTTTTTTTCTTATCTTTTATTTTTCGCGATTTTACTTTATTTTTGTCATTCTCCTATATTCCTTTTCTTTTATTTCAACATTGAGGACAATGTTGTGTTTTAAGTGTGGGGGTATTGGAAGAATTTTGGTTTTCTTTGTTATCCTTAAAAAAAAATAAAAAAAATTATGTTTGATCTTTAGAACTCCCATTGATTTTTGAGAATACGAGTATTATATATGAGAATTAGTTGAGATAGATGAAGATATAAATCACATGAATGAGTGTGCATGCCAATTTTAAGATTTAATTATTTTAGGGATTGACTTTGAGAATATGCCATGTTGACTTTATAGTGTTATACCAATGCAAGTTTTTGAGCCTTCAACATTATATTTTTTTTGATTGTGCATTCTTTCAATGATATGTATCTCTAGAACTTGCTTCATATCTTATTGAGATTACATTCGCATTACATATGTACATGAAGATGATAAAGGCATTAGAAATTTTAACCATTTGAGCCAAAAAGCCAACCTAAAGCAAATTGTCCTTAGTAAACCCCTTTTGAGCTTGTTTATCTTTTCTTTGCTTTATCCATGTATAAGATTAGTAGAGCATATACTTGTGATATCTCATGGAATTATGGTTGGAAATAATGTGAAAAGAAAGAAGAAGTGATGCTTGATGAAAAGATGGGCAAAGTTGCAAAAGGTGAAAAAAAAAAACAAAACAAAACAAAAAAACAAAGTATTCCTTTATGTTCTTAAGGTTTTATGTTGAAAGAGCTTGAAATCAAAAGAAGTTAAGCATTGGTGCTTAAAGATGGAAAATTTATGTGCTTTGATGGAATATCTTGTTTGAAATATCATTTTTCAGAATGCTCTACTTTCTTTGGTTTGAACCTTTCCTTTTACTTTCTTTTTCCTCACCTTACCCCTAGCCCCATTACAACCGAAAAATAAGACCTTTTGATTCATGCATTGCTTGTAATATGTTAGTAATGGAGATAAGATTGAAGAGCAAGCTTATGGTAGAACATATTCTTTGATTGAATTTGAGAGATTTAAACACATAAGCCCTAAACACGTGAGTGTTGGAGTGTATATCAATGAGAGGACCTATTACTTTGGCATGGCATAGATTTCATTTAAATCCTAACGATTAATTGAGTTTTGAAGTTTGCATGTAAATGAATTCATGAAAATTTATACTCTATATCCTTTTTTATTGTGTTCTTATTTATAATGCATATATTCTTAGACATTGATGGGAGATTAAGAGATTGATCATAGTTATTTTCAATTTGATTTTATCTATCCTTTCTCGAGGGCCGAGCAAGAGCTAAGTGTGGGGGTATTTGATGTAACCATATTATTCGATAGTTTCACCCACATTTAACTAGTGTTTTGCCTATTGTTTTATGTATAAAATGCCTTGATATTCTTTGTTTTATGTTTTGAAGGCACCTTTAGATGAAAGATGCAAAAAGGAGTAAATTGGAGGTAATTGGCAGATTTGACCCTCAGTCGATGTTTTGTGCAGAGCGTGAGCTCGAAAAGTCAAAACGAAGTGATTCTAGTGGCATTAGAAAGCTAACATCCATACCTTTCTGGAAATATAAGTCAAGAAAAATAAAAATACAAAGAACATGGAAATCACATCCTTCAAATTCAAAGCTCGCATTCTGCCAGTGTTGACCTTTGTCCATTCAAAATTCAATATCTGGATCTGTAGATATCCAATTGATGCAAACTCAATTGTTTTGGATTCCTGACTTAAAGGTCTACAAACGCTCCAAATTTCAGCCAAAAACGATGTCATATGAGGGAGATATGAGTTTTCAAAGATGACAACTGAATTCTGCCAGCAATCAGGTTTCGTGAAGAAACGAATCCAAATTGCATCCCGAAGCATCAAAACCGGCATCCAAGTTTTAATTTCAGCAATTTATCTCCTCAAGTAAATCAATCCAGAAGGTCAAGGAAGGCAGCCACCAACCTCAAACCACCAACCACAAACCAGCTGCCAACCACCGACCACTAGCCACCACCGCCTTCACATTACCACCATCTCTTGATGTTCACACTTGAACTTTGATTTTTCTTACTTACAATTTGTGTATAAATAGGCAGCTAGGTTCATGATATTGGGGAGCCAAGAGAGAGGGAGAGAGTGCAGAGAATCAAAGAAAGAAGGGTGGCGACCATAAGAGAAGAAACACAAACTCTCCCTTCTACAAATCGGAAATCATGTATTCTTTCATCTTTAGGAGTAGTTGTTCAATAGATATGCAAGGCTAAGCTCGTTTTCTTGGTTGCAAGGACGCAAACACCTTCAGATTTCAAGAACTATGAGATTTATTCTTCAATTTATTTTCAGTTTGTATTATGAATGACTATATTTGTTTTCCTATGCATATTTCCTATGATTGTTTATCTTAATTGCTAGAGCGGACTCTAAGTTATTATTGTGAACAATCTATTGCTAAGTTTGATATCAAAACCGGAGTTGTGATATATAAACTTGTGAAGCAACTAAGCTTGGTAATTGTAGCGGAACTACGTTATTAAACTTAGGGAGAACATTCGATCAAAGCAACAAGGTTCACAACTTGGTTGTTAAGATTAATGAATTTATCTAGATCTTAAGGCTGCCATTGGATTAAATCATTAGTGCGAACACTGTGATTATTTATTGGTTAGGGTTAGTTATATGGCGGATCCGTTAATTAACCAATGTTAAGAAAAGATAAAAAATTCAGAATATAAGCTGAAGTTTTGTTTCAAGGATCGGTTCTGATTTCTGTAGGTGGATGTGTGCTTGCAACCAAGGTTTGTTTTCTTGATATATTTCATTTTCAATTGATTTTGTTTGCTAGTTTAATTTTTTTCATAGTTTAGATCATCACAAATCAAAATTCCCCAATTGCATAACATATAGCATAAAAATCTGAACTAAACCTTCCTCGTGGGATCGACCCCTTACTTGCTCTATACTATCTTGTGTGTTTTAAGCTAGGGTAATTAATTTGTGCGACCGCGACATCGCAACAGAATCCCTACTTTCATGTTAGATATTCAAACAGGAATATTATGAGCTTTTGTTATCGAAATCAAGCAATTTAAAAACCTTAAATTTATCTACGTGTCCCGGACTACAACTTTGATGAAGGATTCAAAGTGAAATAAAATCTTTTTAGATAACAAAATCTGGTAAAAATCTAGTTGGTAAAAAAGGTTCTTGATCTGACCATGCTGAGCTTCCAAATCTGACCAAGAGTCTGCCCTAAGAACAGTGATCCATACCATCTTTAGCACGTGGGGTCAAAAATGAGTGACAACAGAAGTGTTGCTGGGTTATTTCACCATAATGTAGTGAAGTATTTTAGGTTGCCTTCAAATATTTTCAGTAATCATGATGTGCAATTCATGAGCAAGTTTTGGGCAATATTTTTCAGCATGATAAGGACATGATTGAATTTATATACTGCCAATCATCCCCAAACTAATAGGTAAACGAAGAGAATCAATGCGTTGCTTGAAGAGTACTTACGATATTATATGACAACCAAACAATAAAATTGGTTAGATTTGATGGACAATGCATATTTTTTCTATAATCTTCACAATTCTTTAGTAATCAAAGCCAATCCATTCAAGTTAGTGTTGGAGACATAACCCTAAACTCCTGTTGAAGTTGTAGTGTCTAAAACTGGTGGTAAAAGCCCAGTCGTGTATAGGTTTACGAAGGAAATACATGAGCTTTTTTAGCAAGCCTAAGACAGCTTGCACAAAGCAAGTAAATGCATGCAAAGGTACAAGGATAAAAAACAAAGACCATTAGAGTTCAATGTTGGTGATAAGGTATTGTTGGAACTAACCCCATGTATTTGGAAGAAGATTGTAGGGTCCAATCAAGCATCGAGGGTTGGTGTCAAGATATGATGAGTCTTTTGAAGTGAAGGAAAGAGTGGGGGTTGTTGTATATACGTTGATCCTGCCAAAATGGTTGGAACTTCATCTTACTTTTCATGCAAATTACTTGAAACCTTTCTACAAAGACATTGATGACCCTTTGAGAGGGAACAATTTGAAGATGGCATTATTAAGTTAATGGATCATCGTTAACTTGGCCAACATAGAAAGAATCATTGAATTGAGTTTTTAGTAAAAATGACACAGATTTATAGCACTTCAAATTAAGATCAAATGCAGGAATACCTCATTTCTATTTTAACGAGGGTGTCTGACTCTTCTAGTAGGGGTGGTTTATTAGAGGCTAAGGCACATGGGTGTGCCAAAGGGCTCATTTTTCCTAGCTATATTGGGCAACCGTGAATTCAATATGTAGCATGTATCGGTTTCATGCGAGTGGGTTTTTGACTTAACATGAACTTGGATGATGGACTTTCTAAAGTTGCAAAACACATATGGAATGTCAGTAGAGAACCAACATTTAGACAAATAGATACAATTACAAGAATATTGTAGGTTGTTATGGCGGTTACAATCATGGTTTAATGGGGGAAATAAGTGTCCAGATTATAGGGGCAAGACTGAGATTTCTCCTTAAGACATTAAGATCATGAGTCAAAGCCACCCACTAAGTTTATGGAAACATGAGGGAGAAAGTTCCCCTACTACTTTCTAAAAAGTAGGGATGATAGTTTTATGTTTTGTAATCTCTCATACTTTTTATAAATAGACTTGGAAGATACTGGTTGTGTAGCATGTAATCTTTATGTATAGGGCATACATTTCTATTGTATAAATTCTTTGTTTATGAGATTAATAAAGGTTGAGAGATTTTTTTTTTATGTGTTGTCATAACCCAATTTTTGACCATTTTATTTTAATTATTATTATTATTTTATTTACTGAAAAGAAAAAAAATGATGAAAAAAATAATAATGTTGGAAAAACAAGTAAATGAAGAATGAAATAAAATTTGGGTTAAGGGCAAAATGATTGGAAGTTTTGTGGTTTAATTAAACTTTGGAATTAATCTAATTAAGCTTGGAATTAATTTAATTAATCCAATTAAGGGTTTAATTGGAGAATTGATAAATTTTTAGACTTAATTAAGCTTGAAATTAATTTAATATATCCAATCAAGGGTTTAATTGGAGGATTGATAAGTTTTGAGACTTAATTAAGCTTGAAATTAATTTAATTAATCTAATTAATCCAATCCGGGGCTTAATTGGAGAATTGATAAGTTTTAGACTTAATTGGACTTTGGATTTAATTAAATTAATGAAATCAGGGACTTAATTAAATAAATAGCAAAGTTTGGGGTTAATTGGGGACACGATTGCAGCGGATTAAAGTCCAAGGACTAACTTGTAAAAGGCGCCGAAATTCAGGGGTCCAATTACAATTTAACTAAGGGCTTAATTGCAAAACTTTCCAAACTTCAAGGGCCAAAATGCATATAGCTGTGAATACCGAAACGGCACCGTTTCTCGTTACTGTTCATCTTCCTCACCCGACCGAAACGGACGCCCACCGCCGCACAACCATTACTTCTGCAATTATCACACTTTATGGTTGGAAGAAACGACATTGTTTTCTCTGGCTATAAAAGCCATAGAATGACTGAGCACAAAAAAAACGAGGAGAAGAAACCGGAGAAAAAGCCAGCGTACCCAGCTTCGCCCTCGTCTTCTGAGCACAAATTCACAGACTAGAAAAAAGAACGGGCAGATACAGGGGAGAGTTAGACATAGAGATATAGAGAGAGACTTAGAACAGGGGTGAACCCAGGAGACGAACACAGAAAAAACACAGGAGCGAGCAGGGGAAGCTAAGCCCAGACACGAAAAAACCAGGGAGACCGGTGACCGAAAAAAACAGTAGGGTAGGGACGAAAACCAGTTTTCATCCCCAGAAATTAAGCAAAAAAAGAAAAGGTTGGCCACTGTCTTAGCCATTTCCAACACAGGCAAAAAGAATATACAGAAGAGAGAGAAAGAGCAGGAGAGAAGAGGGTCGGAAACAGAGGGTGAAGGGAACAAAATCGGAGGAAGAAGGCAACGACATGAAATCCTTCATCGCGTCTCTGCTTCTCTGCGCACAGGTAAGTCAGCTATCGTTTTTTTTCTTCTTTGCCTCATTTTGTGAGGAGTATTGCACTGCGCGAAGGTAAATTAATTACCTTCGCCAACGCAGCGCTGCATGGAGACACCCCACGCGTGCCTCCTGTTTGGTTTGCTAGCCCGTCCAGTCAGGCTTGGGCCGATGACCGGATGGGCCGGGCCATTGGTCCAAGTCCGACCCCCATGGCCGAGGCTAGGCCCACCCCCCAAAAAAACATAAATAATAAAAAATAGAAAAAATAGAAAAATAGAAAAATAGAAAAAATGTGTATGCATAAATAAAAATAATTTAAATTTATTGGTTTATTCACTGACGTCAGAGTCAGGAATAAAAATACCGGTTTAAATTTATATTATTTTTATTCATTATATTTTATTTTATTTAGCTAGAAAAATAAAAAAATATGTGCATGTGAAAAAATAAATTTATTTTATTTGTTTATTCATTGACGCCAGAGTCAGGAATAAAAATATTCATCCAAATTTATTTTATAGCTACGTAATATTTACCAACGCCAGAGTTGGAATTATTAGTAGTTGAATATTCACTGGCGCCAGAGTCAGGAATATTGCAAGGAAACCATCAGAGCATAAACCAATAAATATTTAGTAATTTAAGACAAAATCAGCAATGCAGTCTGCCTCAGGCAGAACGTTTAAGGGGTGATAATATCTTCCCTTTTACGTAACCAATCTCATACCGTAGAATCTCTGTTGACCAGTTAGGGTTCCTAGTAACCATAATACTAGGTGGCGACTCCTTAAACAAGACCTTTTTTTCCTTAAAAGAACAAGATGCCAGAAATCTGTTCTTTTTTATAATTCAAGAGATTATTTTTTTAGGGCCGCCGCGATGTCGGGTATGACAGAATGGCGACTCCGCTGGGGACCTTAGGATTAAGCTTTGTCTTTTGTCTTTTTATTGCTATTTTATTTGTTGTGTTTATTTGTTTATTTTTCCTGCATTTACTGCTTTAGCATGCATCCTTGTTTATGTTATCATGCATGACTTTGAGAGCACACACTTTACAACTTAGGATAAGTGGGGGAGTAACGGTACCCCAATGGCTTTAGCCTGGGTAAGACTCGTGAAACCATCCAACTCTCGCTTGATTGTTTACTTTGAAGTGGTTGATATGCCAAACTGATATTACTCAGGGCCTCTATCTTTACACTACTTGTAAGCCTCATATCAACCTTTTAAGGACGATCACTGAGCATGCGAGAGAGCCTTTGAAACTAGGTAATGACTAACCCCTTGATGCACTCAACAATTAGTATATTCCTATTAGGTTGTCATCCCGTGAAGGGCGAGTCCGCATTTCATACGTATTTTTTCTAATTGCTTCAGCATTTTCGCATAATTGCATGATTTACATTTAGCAGGTTGGAATATAGGTTCCCCCTTGAAACCCGCCTATAACACTCGTTCGAGAAAAAGACAAATGGAAAACGAAGAAAGAGCCCAGTTGGAAGCCCAACATCAAAAAAAGGTGGATAATCTTAAAGAAGAAGTTGCAAGGCTTACTAGTCTACTCGAGCAGGCCTTGAGAGATACATCCAGAAAAGCAATACTTATAGCTCAGCCTGAAGATATGCATATAACTCATTTTAATCCACAGAATCTGGGGGCAAATAGGGTGTCAGCTGAATTTCAACAAGCTATGCATTTTCAGTCAGCATACCCCTCAAGAATTTCGTCTACCATTGATTCTACCGAGAAAGAATCTCAAAAGGGCAAGATGGTGAAAGAAGAGGGTTTGGAAAAATGGATTGCCTTAGAAGAGAGGATAAGGGCAGTTGAGGGAAACCATTTGTGTGACCTGGTGAAAGCTGTCAATATGTGTTTGGTGCCTAACGTAGTCATTCCTAAGAAGTTTAGGGTGCCAGAATTTATTAAATATACGGGAATCCAATCCCCTATAACTCATCTCAAGGCATACTGCAACAAAATGGCTGAGGTAGTTGATGATGAGAAATTGCTGATTCATTTCTTTCAAGACAGCTTAAGTGGTGCTGCCCTCACTTGGTATATGCGATTAAATAATACCAAGGTTAAAAAATGAAAGGACTTAGTTGATGCCTTCATAAGGCAATATAAGTTTAATATAGATGTGGGCCCTGATCGTTTAAGCTTGCAAGCTATGGAAAAGAACAACAAGAAGATCATAAGAAAATATGCCCAGAGATGGAGTGAGGTAGCTGCACAAGTTAATCCTCCTATGTTGGAAAAAAAGATGATCAGTTTATTTTCCAACACTTTTAAAGCTCCATACTTTGAATTCTTGGTTAAAAGCTCTGCACAACATTTTACTGACCTGGTTATTATAGCTGAGAGGATTGAACAAGCCATTGGGTTAGGTAAAATTGCTGATCCGACTGAAAAGAACGGTTTCACCGAAAAAGGAAAGGACAATGAAGGGGGTTGCCAAGGCACTTACCATTCCTATAGTTAATTTCTTCGCACCGACTCCCAGATATCAACTGTTTTGGAGATAAAGCTATGGTGATAGTAGGTCGAGAATGGTCTGCATGTGACTGCAACTAAGTGTTGAAAAGATGCTTTTGTCGAGGAGAATGAATGATTGAAAGATTCCAGAAATTCCAATCAATGATCACTAAATGTTTAGCCCCTTTTATGTGTTATCATGCCAGTAATCATGTTGGCATAAGTTCTTTGTTGTTTCTATTCCAAAGCTTCAATGAAATAATGAGTTTCTCATTCAATCATGTTTACGACCAATTATTATTAAGAGAGTTTTGTTATAAGAACTCACGAATACACCTTTGAAGCCTTGCGTGATCTCATAGATGCAATTCATTTCTTATACCAAAATCCATTTCCCTATTGGAGTTTTGAAAAAAAATTGATCTGGTATTTTGATTTCAAAAATAATTTGATGTTCATTCAAAAATGATATTTTTCACATTCTAATTGTAGAATGACAAGTGAATCAAGCAACTCCATCATTGAGGTGATTAACTTATAAACCAAAAAAATGTTGTGAAAAAGAAAAAAAGAAATAAACACTCTTACCCCATGACTCTTGAATCATTTGTTTTTAAATGTATGAATAATGGTATGTAGTGAACTCGTTGCTCATGACCCATGAAATGCATCTTTGCAAAGATCAAACCATCACACTTGACGAGGTCAAAGTTTATTGATCATAGTTGCTTGCGTTTGAAATGAGGAAAGACCATCTTTGTTATTCCTTTCACGTTCTAAAATAAGTACATCCCTTGCGATCCCTTTTTGAGCCAGAATAATTTTTCTTTCATGAAAAAAATCCCAACTAGGATCACACCCCACACTGAGGGGCAAGAGAAAATTTCAATGAGAAAAGAGAAAAGGCTGTGAGAAAGCCAAAAAGGCATAAAGAGCTCAAGAAACTCAAATGCTAGGGGGCATGCCCAAATTACTAGAAAAAGAGACATCCAAGATAAAGTGAGTATGCTCTAGCAAAGCAATAAAAAAGAAAAAAATAGTAAATCAAAGAAGAGCGGCAAAAGAAAATATGAATGACTTCAAGAGTCAAACTGTTGATAGTGATCCTCAGTCTTTGAAACCCTGAAACACTCTTTGAGCCTTATGAATCATTTCTTTCATAGCCAAAAACCACAGCCTACGTTACGTGCCTGTAGAAGTCCTTTCTAATCAAGCAAACAAGCAACCTAGAACAATAAACAATGCTCTCAAAATGCAAAGAATACTTTTTCATAAGATTCATGACATCAAGAATAAACTACTCATTATTATTCATGCTGATAAAAATGAATGTTTAAAAAGAGACAAGTTGTTTTTCTCAAACAAAACCTCGAGCTTTTTCTCGAGCCCTTCACTTTCAAAACAAAAAAGTCACCTCATGACATATTTTCACTAAAAGTCCTCTTTGCCAAACACAAAAGCAAATAATCTCTTTTCCAAAAAAAAATAACCAAGGAGTTGCAAGATTTCAAAAGCAAATTATTTTAGACTCACATCGAAACAATTTTTCTTTTCAAAATGCAAGATTAAGATTTCAAGTTTTATTTTGGACCCATATTCCTTCACCAAAATGAACAAAAAGAGAAATGAGAGAATGGTCTTTTAAAACCATTATTTGTCCAAGTCGCTGGCAAAGCACACTTGGAGGCAATGAGCAGTACAAGGAGCAACATTGTATTTTCCCTTCTAGAAAAAGAGAGGAATATTTCCTACAATAAGACAAGGGGGCATTTTGGTTTATGAAAGACAGTTTGATCCTTTCAGCAAGTGACACCGAATGTTTCCAGCAGTGAAACAAGGAGTAATGAGTGGTCCTCTCAAATCATTTGACGAGTCAGAAAATCTTTAGCAAGCAAGTGGGTCATGATGGGCACCAAAAAGGCTAAGTTGTGCAAAAAAATCTTGAAATAGACTTACATGGGTCAACTCGAGTGGGCTAGAAGCCAAGCGACAAAGATGACCCAAATCAAAGATAGCAAGTCCTTATCAGTCAAGCAACAAGAAGACTAAGAAGAAATGGGGGCCTATATTTCAAAACAGGTAAAGATGCATGCATATCATCTTTGAGACATTGAACAATGAGTTTTGCAAATTTCATTACAGAAAATTCCAACGGAATCCAGCAAGTGGAAGGCCAACTTGAAATGGCCAGGATTGAAATTGCTTTTGAAAATTTTTTGCTTTTGAGAATTTTTCAACTTGGGCAGGCCGCCCCCAAGAATTAGGCCCTCTGCAAAATCTCTATGTTTTTCCACCTCTTTAAAATGCGCCTTTGAGCCTTTGATCATTATTTTTAGGGCGCTTTCAAGTTCTTATCTTCTTTCAAGTGCGCCTTCGAGCCCTTGACCATCCAATGTATTGCGTCTCTTAACCCTACCTCCCTTTTCGAGAACACCTTCGAGCCTTACCTCTTCAAATACGCCTTCAAGCCTTTGATCATCATTTTTAGGGTGCTTTTAAGCTCTCATTTCCTTTTCAAGCGCCTTTGAGCCCTTGCTTTTCTCTTTGAGTGCCTTTGAGCACTTGCTTTTCTCTTCGAGTGCGTCTTTGAGCCCTCGCTTTCCTCTTCGAGTGCCTTTGAGCACTTGCTTTTCTCTTCGAGCACGCCTTTGAGCCCTTGCTTTTCTCTTTGAGTGCCTTTGAGCACTTGCTTTTCTCTTCGAGCGCGTCTTTGAGCCCTCACTTTCCTCTTCGAGTGCCTTTGAGCACTCGCTTTCCTCTTCAAGCACGCCTTTGAGCCCTCGCTTTTCTCTTTGAGTGCCTTGAGCACTTGCTTTTCTCTTTGAGCGCGCCTTTGAGCCATCGCTTCTTTTCGAGTGCCTTTAGGCCCTCGCTTTCCTCTTCGAGCGCGCCTTTAAGCCCTCGCTTTTCTCTTCGAGCGTGCCTTTGAGCCCTCGCTTCTCTTCGAGCGCGCCTTTGAGCCCTTGCTTTCCTCTTCGAGCGTGCCTTTGAGTCCTCGCTTTCCTCTTCGAGCGTGCCTTTGAGCCCTTGCTTTCCTCTTCGAGCGTGCCTTTGAGCCCTCGCTTTCCTCTTCGAGCGCGCCTTTGAGCCCTCGCTTCTTTTCGAATGCCTTTGAGCACTCGCTTTCCTCTTCGAGCGCGCCTTTGAGCACTTGCTTTTCTCTTCGAGCGCGCCTTTGAGCCCTCGCTTTTCTCTTCGAGCTCGCCTTTGAGCCCTCGCTTTCCTCTTTGAGCGCCTTTGAGCCCTCGCTTCTCTTCGAGTGCCTTTGAGCATTTGCTTTTCTCTTCGAACGTGCCTTTGAGCACTCGTTTTCTTCTTGCATTCTTTTAAGTGCGCCTTCGAGCTTCTCATTTTCCTCTTTTTTTTATACTTTTATACTTGGGTAAGTCACCCATCACAATGAGACTACTATAAAAAATAATAATACAAAAAAAAAATACAAAAAAAAGGTTGGTCGTCTTCCAAATGACTTGTTTCTTGATTTCTACATCTCTCTGTAAAAGTCATGTGTCAATCTGATGTTTTCAAAGTTTTCAAGACTTAAAAAAAAAAAAAAAACAAAGGTTTTTTCTTTATCTACTTTTCTTTATAAATTTACTACACAAAGCTAAAGGAAAATGAAATTTTCCAATATCTTTGCATAGTAAATATTATAAAGAGGGGGCAACTGTCATAACCCAATTTTTGACCATTTTATTTTAATTATTATTATTATTTTATTTACTAAAAAAAATGATGAAAAAAATAATAATGTTGGAAAAACAAGTAAATGAAGAATGAATTAAAATTTGGGTTAAGGGCAAAATGATTGGAAGTTTTGTGGTTTAATTAAACTTTGGAATTAATCTAATTAAGCTTGGAATTAATTTAATTAATCCAATTAAGGGTTTAATTGGAGAATTGATAAATTTTTAGACTTAATTAAGCTTGGAATTAATTTAATTAATCCAATTAAGGGTTTAATTGGAGAATTGATAAATTTTTAGACTTAATTAAGCTTGGAATTAATTTAATTCATCCAATCAAGGGTTTAATTGGAGGATTGATAAGTTTTGAGACTTAATTAAGCTTGGAATTAATTTAATTAATCCAATCAAGGGCTTAATTGGAGAATTGATAAGTTTTAGACTTAATTGGACTTTGGATTTAATTAAATTAATGAAATCAGGGACTTAATTAAAGAAATAGCAAAGTTTGGGGTTAATTGGGGACACGATTGCAGCGGATTAAAGTCCAAGGACTAACTTGTAAAAGGCGCCGAAATTCAGGGGTCCAATTACAATTTAACTAGGGGCTTAATTGCAAAACTTTCCAAACTTCAAGGGCCAAAATGCATATAACTGTGAATACCGAAACGACACCGTTTCTCGTTACTGTTCATCTTCCTCACCCGACCGAAACGGACGCCCACCGCCGCACAACCATTACTTCTGCAATTATCACACTTTATGGTTGGAAGAAACGACATTGTTTTCTCTGGCTATAAAAGCCATAGAACGACTGAGCACAAAAAAAACGAGGAGAAGAAACCGGAGAAAAAGCCAGCGTACCCAGCTTCGCCCTCGTCTTCTGAGCACAAATTCACAGACTAGAAAAAGAAACGAGGCGGATCAAGGGAGAGTTAGACATAGAGATATAGAGAGAGACTTAAAACAGGGGTGAACCCAGGAGACGAACACAGAAAAAACAGGAGGGCGGCCGGGAAGCTAAGCCCGCATACCTAAAAAAACCAGGGGAGACCGGTGACCGAAAAAAACAGTAGGGTAGGGACGAAAACCAGTTTTCATCCCCAGAAATTAAGCAAAAAAAGAAAAGGTTGGCCACTGTCTTAGCCATTTCCAACACAGGCGAAAAGAATATATAGAAGAGAGAGAAAGAGCAGGAGAGAAGAGGATCGGAAACAGAGGGTGAAGGGAACAAAATCGAAGGAAGAAGGCAACGACCCGAAATCCTTCATCGCGTCTCTGCTTCTCTGCGCACAGGTAAGTCAGCTTTTGTTTTTTTCCTTCTTTGCCTCATTTTGTGAGGAGTATTGCACTGCACGAAGGTAAATTAATTACCTACACACAGTGCATGCACGCGTGGCGACACCCCACGTGTGCCTCCTGTTTGGTTTGGCCCAGCCAGGTCACTTATCATCAAAATGCTTTCATCAAAGGGAGGCAAATTTTAGACAGCGTTTCAATTGCAAATGAGGTTCTTTCCTTCATCAAGAAGAAAAAGGGTAAAGCTTACCTTTTCAAATTAGATTTCCATAAAGCCTTTGATTCGGTGTTATGGGAATATATTAATGAAATCATGGTGTGATGTTTTGTATTAAAAAGATAGGAAATGGCAACAAAGCCCTTGGAGGCTTAAAGAGTAAGTATAATTAAATAAGGGGTATAGTAGTAATTGAATAAGGAGATGATAAATATAGATAGGAAGTAAAAAAAAAAAGGAAAGAAGGATCTGAAATTTTAAGAGAGCAAACCATGAGAGAGAAGGGAGAAAGAAGAAGAAGAAGAGAAAAGAGGGAAATTAGAAGGGAAATAGAAAGGAGTTGGAGGAAATAAGTTTAAAGGTAAGATTATGTATAAATATGTGTTATATAAGCTTTAAATTTCGGTTTTGATGAATGTTAGGGTTCTGAAGATTGTGTTTTGGGTTTGATTAATGAATTAAGTTGAATGTTATGGGTTGATTGTTATGGGTAATGGATTATTTAGTTGATTTTGAGAGATTGAATTGAAAGATGATGATTTTGAGTTATGATTTTGTTTGAATGGTGAATTTGTGTTAGAAATTTGGAGAGAACAGTAGGTTTTTTGTTGAAATTCTGGGCTGGAGGTTGAAGATGACAAAATTTTGGTTTGGTCCCTCAATTTGTGAAAATTACAGTTTAGTCCCCAAACTTTGGAAAATTACATATTGGTCCCTGGAGCATATTCCGAGATTCTGAACAGAATAAAGGATGAATTATGGGCAGAATTCCTGTATAGTTATGAAATTTTAACACTTTCAATTTAGTCCTTCAATTTGACAAAAGTTACAATTTGACCCATAAAAATATGATAAATTCTAGATTAGTCCCTAGCTGTAATATTAGCTTTTTTAGATTGGTTTGATGAATAATTGAGGGTTATTTAGGGAATTATTACTAATTTTATTATTTTTTTATTATGGATTAGATTTAGGGAAAACCGTTAAAATTTGGGTTTTTGAGAAAATTGACTATTTAGTTCAAAAACATATAGGGTTTCGGAATACACCCTTAGTTAAGTGTATTAAATAGGTTAAATGTTCTTTCAAGTCGTTCTTGAATATGTCTCCTTTGTATTCAGATAATCCTGATATTCTACCGGCGGGACGTCAGTAGGATTTTCTTCGGTGTCTGCTTTTGACTTCTGTTTGTTTTCAAATCAGGTGAGTGGATAATTTTCCATATGCATGAGAAATATTATAAATATTTGATTTGTTAATATGAATTGGATCATGCTTCTTGATAATATATATGTTGATTATTATCCTTGTTATGATAAAGTATGATCAATTGTTGAATCTGAATTCTTGATATGAACCAGTATATATTTTGAATTGACTTCTGAATTGATAGCTTCTCATTTGATTAATGTCATGAGTTGAGTCTTGAGATATGAATATATATGTTTGATTATGATTATGAACATACGGTATGTCAGTCAGAATACCCATGCTAACAGGGCAGTGTTAGTCTTTGTGCACATCGTATCTGAACCCTAGTTGGTCCGGGAGTCACCAACCCGTATGGACCGATCATCCCACAGTACGGAGCCTCATGCTCATTGCATTTTGATTTTCTGACGAGTTTTACCATATGATCTTGTTATGGCCTATTTGAGAAACCTTCCTATAAGAACATAGAGCCATAATTGTATATATATTCTCATGGTAGTATTACCTCGTGTGTGTGTGTGTTGAACGTTATCTACTCATTGAGTTGTTGAACTCACCCTCTCATTATTTATCTTTTTGAGGCTTATAGCTTGATAGCGGTCACTTTTGTTGAACCTTCATAACCCGCTCTCTTTTGGTTGTAATTTGTACCTTTTTCTTTATGTCTAGTTAGTTATGAAGTTGATTTTGTTATTAATGATGCGTTGAACTCTGATTGAGTTAGGATAAGTTTGTATGTAAGTTTGGGTTCGCATAGGTATGGAACCTTTGAGGGGAACCTTGCCTATGTGCCGGTCATGGATCCGGGAATCGGGCCGTGACACATGGCTAGTATGGGCTTTGGCAGTAGATGGCGAGGGTGGATTATGCAATGCATATCAACGGCGAAGATGTCTGTGCTTGTCAATGGGTCTCCCACAGAGGCATTCTGCTTGGAAAAAGGCTTACGCTAAGGAGATCCTCTCTCTCCGTTTCTCTTCAGTATTGCAGTCCAGGGTTTGAGTTGTATGTTGCAGCGTGGCTGTGATCTGGGATTGACTACGGGTATAAACATCGGCAATACAGGGCCTGTCATATCTCACTTACAGTTTGCGGACGGCACCCTTATTTTCAGTTCAGACTTTTATTTAGCATGCAGAATATTAAACGTATCCTATTATGCTTTGAACTTGTCTCGGGACTGAAGGTCACCTTTTATAAAAGTAGTATTGTCGGTGTGGGTGTAGCAGCACATACATGTAACTTCACTGCTCAACTTATAAGATGCAAGCAGGATCAGCTTCCTCTCATATATCTTGGTCTTCCCATCGGTGGAAACTTGGGCAGAACTATGATGTGGAATCCTATTGTGCCCAATATCAATTGCCGGTTGGCTTCATGGAAAGGCAGATTCTTATCTATTGGGGGCTGATTGTGCTTAATTAAATATGTACTCAGTAATCTACCCATCTACTACCTATCTATGTTCCCCATGCTTGCTGTGGTAGCTTCAAAAATTGAACAGAAATTTCGATCCTTCCTCTGGTCTGGAAACAAGGAAAGTCACAAAATATGCAATGTCAGCTGGGCAACTATTACTCTACCAAAACATGCTGGTGGTATTGGGGTTGGATCCGTAAGGGATAAAAACAAAGCTCTGCTATTTAAATGGTTGTGGAGGTTTGGGTTGGAGGAACCAAGGATGTGGAAGGATGTAATCAAAAGCATACACAACACCAACTGTTTTAAACTGCTGCTGCAAGCTCCTATTCCAGGAGCTGGAACTACATGGACCCGTATTGTCAATCATTGTGTTAAAGATAATAGGCTGCAGGATATTTGATTAGTACTTAAAAGTGTATTCTCATTAAGGCTTTATATCATCGTATTGCACTAAAGTATCGTTAAATTCCCCAACTAAAGCATGTTTTATAATAACAAGTTTAATAATATAATATATCTTTAATTTATGGTAAATGCTTGTTTTGAATGCAGGTATATCTCACAATTCAAAAGATTGATTAATGTGATTAACTATTGAAAGTGAAGAGACAAAAAGAGAACTAGGCTAAGAGAAGAGATGCTGGTTCAATTCCAAACTGGAACACCATTCGGTTATTTGATCATAACTGGAGTTGTAGAACTCGGATTTAGGTCCACTTTATATGGATGGAAAGATAAGACATAGACCTAAAACTTTCATGAAGGGTCCAAGACTCAATTCTGCCGTTTTCAAGTTCAAATCTTAGAAACAACAGAGAAGTCGGAACCTGTCCTGCAGCTCAAACACTGTTCGGTTTTCAGCTCATATCTTGAGTTCTAGAAGTCCAAATAAGCTCTGGTTTTTTTTGCTGGAAAGCTGAGACAATTTCCCACAGATTTCATGAAACAAAGGGCTCAAATTCTGATGTTAGCAATGACATTTTGGCCAGCCAACAATATCAAAAATCTACCAATAGTTTTAAGAACCAGCAGCCAACAATGTCAAAAACCAGCCACCAAATCAATGGTTGGCCACCAACTATTTCCTTAGTCCACCAAGCAATAGTTACACATCTTAGCCTATAAAAGGAGACATTTGCCATGTATTTAGTCATCTTGGTTTTCAGATCAAGATCATGTTCTTGCTTTCTTTCTTTATATCTTTGTAATGTTCAAGTTTTCTTTCATGTTATATTAATCTCTTGTTTATGCTTTTTCATTTCCTTTCATATACTTAGTTAACTTATATCATGTTTATGTTCTTATCTTGTTTATTTATGTTTTTCTTCTTCATTATGTTTAGCTAAGTTAATTATGTCAAGGTGAAAAGGTTTTACTAATGGTGTTAGAATAGGTATAATATAAACTCAACATGGACTTTAATGTTTATATCCAAGAAAAATTGTTATTAGCATATCTTATCTTTTTATCTTACTAATTCTTAATACCTTGCTTGTTAAATGGTTAATCTAGATTTATGTTGTATAACACTTGGTACATCGAATGCTTGATCCTTCATAGTTTTCGGCCGACATCGTTGTTATGATAGGAACTTGATTTGTTGTTAACATAAGCTAGCAACATGAATGCCTGATGATATTTATAAGTATGGTGTTACTTAGACAAGATAATTAATATGATCATGTTAATACTTTATAATGAGCCATTAATGATAAATCATCCGATTAGAACCTCCTTTGTGTGTGGTTTCTAGTTGAGTAATAACGAGAGTTTATATTATATTTATTTGAAATACCATTAGTGAATCCTCTAACCTTGACATTTGTTTTTATCATTGTTTAATCCTTACATCAATATCACATCCCAAAACTCTCTTCAACTCCTTTTATGTTATTATTCTCTTCAAATCTGTCTTTATTTGTAATTTATATAATTCACCTCCCTGTCGTTCGACCCCGATCTTGCCGGGTTATTTATTACTTCGACACTCCTGCACTTGGGAGAAGACATCAATCTTTTGGTCGTGTCAATATTGTGAATGAACAATAATTGGTTCTTATTGGAAATGGTAAGAAGACTATGTTTTGGCTTGATTTCTGGATCAATAACCGTTGTTTAGCAGAGCACTTCCCTAATCTTTTCCACTTATCCAATGACAAAGAAGTCAGCATTGATAAGATGGGAATGTGGGAAGGGTATGAATGGATTTATGTATTTTCATGGATAAGACCACTGCGGGGGCGCAACATTGGTTTGTTAGATCAACTTTATACAATCCTATCGACAATACACATTGACAAAGATGGAGAGGATAGACTAATATGGAAGGACAATAAAACAGGAAGATTTTCAGTGAAATCTCTCTGTGGATTGTTAAGTCCCAAGCCTTCCACAAATAGTGGCTTCTCTTTTGCTGGGATTTGGAAAGGTATTGTCCCTCCTAAGGTAGAGATCTTTTGCTAGATGGCTATCATTAACATAATGAAAACCAGTTGTATGTTGGTTCGAAGAGGTATTTTGGGTTGTTCAGAATCTTACTGCCCTATATGCCTAGTGGAGGAAGAGTCGGTTGACCATATCCTGCTGCACTGCCATAAGCATTGGCTCATTTGGTCCAAAATCATTAAGTGGTGGGGCTTAGTTCGGTTCTGCCCAAAGAGCTTCTCAAATATGTGGTCTCGGTGGACTTCCCTGGTGCATGGTAACTTTCAGAGGAAGACGTGGTTGATGTTGTTTTTCTTAGTGGCATGGTCTCTTTGGCTTCTTCGAAATGATCTGATTTTCCAACAGAAGACACTTGACTATGATACAATATTCTTTCTTATTATCACTCGTCTATGCCTACGGCTAAAAGCTATCCACTCTGATTTACCATATTCCCCTACAGATCTGATCAGATTGGCAGATGGCCTGATTCGGTGGTCCAATGTTCAGTCTTTGAGAATTGATAATATGTGGTCTCCCCCTATGGCTAATAGCTTTAAATGGAATGTGGATGGCTCTTCTCTTGGTAAGCCAGGTCCCTGTAGAATAGGTGTTGTTCTGCGAAATCATCATGGCCATCTCCTCGGTATGTTCTCTGTTCCAGTTGGGATTTTATATTCCAATATTGCTGAGTTGAGGGCTATTGTCAAAGCCATTGAACTATCAGAATCTAATTGTCTCCTCCATCATCAGCATCTCATCATAGAATCTAATTCTACCAATGATATTAGTTGGATGCATAAGCCTCACAACCGTCCCTGGAAGCATCACAATCTTTTCTTCTCTGTTAACAGATTGAATGTATATTTTGGCTCAATCACCTACTCCCATATCTTTCGTGAAAGTAATTACATGGCAAATTGCATGGCTAAACAAGGAGGGCGGAGATCAAGTGAATTTGTTGCCTGGTTTTGAATCAACCAACAATTTTGTGGCTCTGCTTGTGTGTTTTCTGCTGTTGTGCTTTAATTTGAGATTATGTATGTTTTGTTCTGTAAAGGAAAGCTTAGCTATGAGTTCATTCTGATGGCTATTGTTTGTCCTCCCAGCTTCGTTGCCTCATTGTCCTCTCTGTTCAGCGCTATATGTGGTTCTCTGGCTTTTTTGTTTTTCATTTCCCTTAGCCTGCGTTTTGTCCTCTTTGTGGCGTTTTGCCATAATATAATATTATGTAGCTTATGTATCAATCTTGCCAGATTTTAGCGTTTAATGATATAAGTATCTTTCAAAAAGAAAACTCGTCTCGGCTTTTTCTTACATGAATTCGTCGGTGCCTTGGGTTATAACTTTTGCAAAATCCCATTTTGATGCTAACAGGAGTTGTTTCTTCGAAAATAGTTGCTTGAACTCGTGAACCAAAAGAAAGCACTAAACTAAACCTTAATGGCCATTAGGAATCAAATTGGGGAAATAACATGTTCAAATCCAACCAGTTGCACTAATGATCTTCATCCACTAACTTATTTAACTTCGTGCCAGAAAAATACCTACCATTCTAATTTTAGTGTCTGCTTTCTTTGATTTGAGAATTTGGAATGTTCAATTGTACCCTTGGACCCAATTTGTAAGTGGTCCAACTTGAACCGTGTCAGCTAAGAACTGTTCGTGATAAGTACAGACAAGTTGGATCCATTCATAATTGTTCCCGGCCCATCCCGGAAACTACAGAATGGTCAAATTTGGGTGACCAAGTATTGGGAATTTGTTGAAAATTCCAAACACCATGAAGGGTTAGAGGTCTATAAATACCTCAGCATCCCCCTTTGGCAGATTGCAAGGTTACAACACCTAACTACGTTTGTGTATACTAGCGATCTCTCATCAAGCTCCCAGAAAGTTTACGCCAAACCTCTTCAACTCTTCCACTTCCTAGGTCTCTTGATTCCCTCATTACATTTTCAGCATTTGTTTTTAATATGGCCAACATGCAAACTCCAAGATCTCCCATTCAACCTCCAACTCAAGGAAACCAGATCACTGTTCTTAGCATCGATGGAGGTGGAATAAGAGGCATTATACCAGGAACTATCCTTGCCTTTCTAGAGTCTGAGCTTCAGGTAGAAAAGAAAACGGGCTCTTTTAGCACGTATACTAATGCATGTCAAATAGACATGCAAGATCTTGCGTGCTTTTTTGTTTTGGGTGCATGATCATATATAATAAAAACAATTAAGTTGAATGCATCACGTAAGTTTAACACTAAAGAGTTTTACATGCATCAATGTGTGTGTGTATATAGAACTGTGATGTTCGTTTATTTTTGACACACTTGGAGTTTTATCTCCTGTTTGTATCACTGATTAGCTTTTCTATTCAAATTTACAGAAGCTGGATGGTGCAGATGCAAGGCTTGCGGATTACTTTGATGTGATTTCAGGGACCAGCACTGGCGGCCTCGTGACGGCCATGCTAGCTGCACCGAATAAGCAAAACCGCCCTTTGTTTGCTGCTAAAGACATCAATGACTTCTACCTTGAGAACTGCCCTAAAATATTTCCTCAAGACAGGTAATAATTAATGCTGATGATGAATTATTGCATTACAACTGATTTTCATCCAGGAAGATACTTATTTAAGTACTGTCTGCCAATAGCTCTAAATTTGCCTCGGCTGCAAATCTGGTAAAGACTCTGAGAGGACCAAAGTATGATGGCAAATTCTTGCATAGTATTGTCAAGGAAAAGTTGGGAGATACATGGTTGCAGCAGACATTGACCAATATTGTGATCCCTACTTTCGACATCAAGCGCCTCCAGCCAACTATCTTTTCTAGCTATAAGGTGAAGAATAACCCATCAACGGATGCCCTTTTGTCTGATATCTGCATTGGAACTTCAGCTGCCCCGACTTATCTTCCTGCCCATTATTTTGAAACCAAAGATCCATCGGGCAAAGTTAGAGATTTCAATCTTATTGATGGTGGTGTGGCAGCAAACAATCCAGTATGTTTATGATTTATCAATCTTCAAACACTTCTTGTGCTTCTATTAATAAAGAATCTTATATCATTCATTTCTTTTGTTCAGACTTTAGTTGCCATCAGTGAAGTTTCAAAAGCAATCAATCGGGAGGGACCTGACTCCTACCGCATGAACCCAATGGAATATGGGCGATTTCTAGTCCTGTCCCTGGGCACTGGTACAGCAAAATCAGAAGAAAAGTATGACGCAGAAGAAGCAGCAAAATGGGGTCTCTTGGGATGGTTGACTAGTGATCATTCTACTCCATTAGTGGATGTTTTCACACAAGCAAGTGCTGACATGGTTGATTTTCATATTTCCACTGTTTTTCAAGCCCTCAACTCGGAGGAAAATTATCTTCGAATTCAGGTGCTTATTTACGATGCTAATTCAGGTGCTTAATTATTTATTCGTGAAGCAAAGTGGGTAAAATCTAACCTTATAATACGTGTGAAAAATCAATGCAGGATGACACATTGACCGGAACACTTTCATCTGTGGATGTTGCCACGAAAGAGAACTTGGAGAATCTTGTGAAAGTGGGCGAGGAATTGTTGAAGAAGCCAGTTTCAAGGGTGAATTTGGCTACTGGAGTCTTCGAACCTATCAATAAGATGACCAATGAAGAGGCTCTCAGAAAGTATAAATGAATGATTAATACTCTTTGTTTCATCTCGATTATTCTTTTATTTATTTATTAAGTTTTTGTTTTGTTGGTGTAGGTTGGCTAAATTACTCTCGAGGGAGAAGCATCTCCGTGAGGCCAAGTCAGCTGTTGGAAATTAAAGCAAAGTGCTCATTCATCTTCGTGAGGCAAAAACCATGCTCCAAAATGGACATGATTCATAAATAATTTGACTATTCATTTGTTGTTTTATTATTGAAAATTAAATTATTAGATGCAAATAAAATTTGGAAGAAATAATTTTTTACTTTGTAAGATAGTCTTCGAATAAAGATGCTATGCACAAAGCATCCTAGATTTGTAATATTATATAATTTTTTAAAAAAAAATATTATGTAATTTTTTTAATTTTTTTTTAAACACATGCAATGTAATTGTTTCATACCTTGAATATTGAATCATAGAATTCAACCAGACTTTAAATATTTTCGTTTCCCAGCAAAAGCTGATATTCATTTCTTTGATTGATTATGTTAATACTATTTAGTAATTACCTAGTAAATGTGTGTGTGTGTGTATACATTCGGTTCCAAGTGGTCAAGTTTCTCCTGGGTCAATTTTTAAACGATTCACTCGCATTTTTAAATCTTTTGTGGTTACCTTTCGGTAATGGAACTACTTTACTTTTCGTACTATATTACGGGTTCAACTAATTTTTTTAAAAAATATGAGATATTTTTTATTAAAAATGATTTAACAAGTTAAACTTAAAATTCTCGACTTGTATCATTTTCAAGTTCAGATTTTCAATTAAATTATAAAAAATTTATTTAGATATGATTTAGTTGACTGGATATATTTCAAGAAAAAAATCAAAAAATAAAAAATAATATAAAAAAACCAAACACGCTAGTTTAAATGTAACCTAGATAATTGTTAAAAGAGGTTTGACTTTGAAAAAACTGTTCACATTTGTTTTTTCTTAAAAACATTGAGACGATGACGTATTGATTCGATTTCTGTCAACCCAAGTTAATTTGTCAAACTCATGATCTAATTTGTGGATATCAATTGGTTCAAAACATTTTTTTTATTTTAATTATACAATAAAAATGAAGATAAATTCAAAATCAATCTAATATTAAAGAATAAAATTAAAAAAAAAACAATAAAAAATTCATCAAAAATCCGATGCTGAAGGTTTTATTTAAAAAAAAAAAGGTTAGGCTAGGTGTGCAGGGCCTTAAAAAAAGTCACTACCATTAAACTCCCCTCATCGAATAGAAATTATACATTTTGTCTTCTTCTTCTTTATAATAATTGAGATTTTATATAAAAATTAGTGCTAAAAAAATTGGCTAGCTAGAAAAATAAAAGTTACATTTATGTATAGAGAAGCCTAATGTTTTCTAATTAGGCTATTGAAGAGCTTGATTAAAAAGGGGAAAAAAAGTTAGAAAATTAAAAAAAAAAATTGCTGAGGTGAGGTGCTTGTTATGATTGTTAGTGGCATTTCACCAAGTTTGAGTTTGGTACCAGTAATGCTCAAAAATTTTATCTCTAGGTACAAATTTTGTTCGTAAGCCTTTTTTTGTCCTTATAGTCCTCTACAGTATCACTTCATAATGATGTAATATATAATTAGTTAAAATACTAATATAATTACAATATAGTCCTTCAAATGAATAAATTTATGCAATAAGATCCTACATTATGTAATGAATTTGCATATATGGAATCATTTACATTCAACACTACTAGAATTTTTAGATCTACTAACAAAATTTTATGTCAATATTTACACTTATAGTCTCTCGATACATATTTTATCAACGGGCTTACAAACAGAAAAAGATTGTCGAAAAAAATCTTGTCAGTAATTTGTGGTATGTCGATAAGTCTGTCTGTAACATAATCATCAATGGATTTATTAAAGTATGTAAATTAACAAAAAAAAATTGAGTTAACTTTGTTTCGACTGAAGTTGAGAAGAGAAAAAAATACACAGTATTTTAGTATTTTCATACAAAATTCAAAAAAAAATATATTTGCACACATTTTGGATTCAATAATCAGGATCCATGAGAACTCGGTCAATATTTCAATAACCGCTACAAATTTTAATTCATGGAATTAATTGTCAATATTCTTGTATAAATATTGGACCTACAAGTAGGCTAATATTTAAATATTAGGAGTAGACCAGAAAATTTTTAAAATTATTTTAAATATTCAAAAATTTTAATTAGAAGTATTTTTTTTATCACAATATACAAATTATGAAAAGCTCTTAGATGACACCCAAGAGTGTCTGTGACATAAAAAAAATTAGGTATGTCAAAAAGTTTCATTCAAGTACTTGTAATATTCAAGAATCTTATTTTTGTTTAAAAACTTGGTTATTTAGGAAATCTTTTTGGTCCTTGTATTTTTATAAAAATTACAATTTAGTTTTTATAATAAATAACTTTTGCAATCATATCTCTATGTTATTACTTTTTATTTGGGTAAATCAGAACGTGAAAATGTAGAAATCACTACAAAATTTAACAGTTTTACCGATGGTGAATTCCGTCGGTGATTATTTTACTGACAGATTTATAGACGGAAATTATCCGTCGAAAAAAACCTCATCAGTAATTTTTGATATGTTTGTAAGTTTGTTGTTAATAAAAAAAAAATTATTGATGATTTTATAGACGTACAATGCACACCAAACAAAATTTTACCCACTTCACTCTCCATCGATAATTTTATCGATGAGTTTCAGTGGCATTTTCCTTATTCATGCGATTAGAAAAAAAAAATGCTAGTTAACTATAAAGAATAATATATGTTGCATTGGATTGAAAATATATAAAGAATAACAAATGCTAGTTAATATAAAGAATAATAAACACACACACACACACACACACACACTCACACCTGCTGTAAGAGACCAGCTAGGAGCTTGCCATATATTTCAGTGCCATAATCCAAAAAATCAACAGGAAGCAAAACATGTAGTTACTATGACCAATTCAAATGAGTGCAGGGACCTGATGGCTGGTGATCTGATTAGAAGCAATATCATTGCCTCCCGACTCAAAATCCTGTATAGAGCTCAAGAGTCTGCCTGGCATCAAAAGTCAAGAGTACAGTGGTGTAAGCTTGGAGATAAAAATACTCGCTTTTTTCATTTAACTGCAACAACAAGACAAAAAAAGAATCAGCTTGCCTTCCTGGAGGCCGATGGGAAGATCCTATCCAAACCAATTGATGTGAAGCTAGGTGTCTTTAACTTTTTTCGAAAACCTATACTCCCACCAGGACAAACCTAGAGCTTCATGTTCAAATCTAGAATTTTCAAGGCTTCAGCCCTCATCCTCGGTTGCTCTAGAATTGCTGTTTTCTGCAGAAGAGATTAAAGCAGTTGTTTGGGATTGTGATGGAAACAAAGCTCCAGGTCCTGATGGTATTAACTTCTTTTTTTTCAAGAAAGCATGGAACATTATAGGTGGGGACATTATTCAAATGATTGATGAATTATATCGAACTAATCTCCTTCCTATAGGTATCAATAACACTTTTGTTACTCTTATTCCAAAGATTAAAGGTGCTAACAAGCTATCAAATTTAAGACCTATTAGTTTGGTGGGTAGTCTCTACAAGATCTTTTCGAAGATTCTGGCAACCAGATTGAAACATGTTAGGGCAGAAGTCATCTCTTATCATCAAAATGCTTTCATCAAAGGGAGGCAAATTTTAGACAGCGTTTTGATTGCAAATGAGGTTCTTTCCTTCATCAAGAAGAAAAAGGGTAAAGCTTACCTTTTCAAATTATATTTTTATAAAGCTTTTGATTCGGTGTTATGGGAATATATTAATGAAATCATGGTGTGATGTTTTGTATTAAAAAGATAGGAAATGGCAACAAAGCCCTTGGAGGCTTAAAGAGTAAGTATAATTAAATAAGGGGTATAGTAGTAATTGAATAAAGAGATGATAAATATAAATAGGAAGTAAAAAAAAAAAGGAAAGAAGGATCTGAAATTTTAAGAGAGCAAACCATGAGAGAGAAGGGAGAAAGAAGAAGAAGAAGAGAAAAGAGGGAAATTAGAAGGGAAATAGAAAGGAGTTGGAGGAAATAAGTTTAAAGGTAAGATTATGTATAAATATGTGTTATATAAGCTTTAAATTTCGGTTTTGATGAATGTTAGGGTTCTGAAGATTGTGTTTTGGGTTTGATTAATGAATTAAGTTGAATGTTATGGGTTGATTGTTATGGGTAATGGATTATTTAGTTGATTTTGAGAGATTGAATTGAAAGATGATGATTTTGAGTTATGATTTTGTTTGAATGGTGAATTTGTGTTAGAAATTTGGAGAGAACAGTAGGTTTTTTGTTGAAATTCTGGGCTGGAGGTTGAAGATGACAAAATTTTGGTTTGGTCCCTCAATTTGTGAAAATTACAGTTTAGTCCCCAAACTTTGGAAAATTACATATTGGTCCCTGGAGCATATTCCGAGATTCTGAACAGAATAAAGGATGAATTATGGGCAGAATTCCTGTATAGTTATGAAATTTTAACACTTTCAATTTAGTCCTTCAATTTGACAAAAGTTACAATTTGACCCATAAAAATATGATAAATTCTAGATTAGTCCCTAGCTGTAATATTAGCTTTTTTAGATTGGTTTGATGAATAATGGAGGGTTATTTAGGGAATTATTACTAATTTTATTATTTTTTTATTATGGATTAGATTTAGGGAAAACCGTTAAAATTTGGGTTTTTGAGAAAATTGACTATTTAGTTCAAAAACATATAGGGTTTCGGAATACACCCTTAGTTAAGTGTATTAAATAGGTTAAATGTTCTTTCAAGTCGTTCTTGAATATGTCTCCTTTATATTCAGATAATCCTGATATTCTACCTACGGACGTCGGTGGATTTTCTTCGGTGTCTGCTTTTGACTTCTGTTTGCTTTCAAATCAGGTGAGTGGATAATTTTCCATATGCATGAGAAATATTATAAATATTTGATTTGTTAATATGAATTGGATCATGCTTCTTGATAATATATATGTTGATTATTATCCTTGTTATGATAAAGTATGATCAATTGTTGAATCTGAATTCTTGATATGAACCAGTATATATTTTGAATTGACTTCTGAATTGATAGCTTCTCATTTGATTAATGTCATGAGTTGAGTCTTGAGATATGAATATATATGTTTGATTATGATTATGAACCTACGGTATGTCAGTCAGAATACCCATGCTAACAGGGCAGTGTTAGTCTTTGTGCACATCGTATCTGAACCCTAGTTGGTCGGGGGAGTCACCAACCTGTATGGACTGATCATCCCACAGTACGGAGCCTCATGCTCATTGCATTTTGATTTTCTGACGAGTTTTACCATATGATCTTGTTATGGCCTATTTGAGAAACCTTCCTATAAGAACATAGAGCCATAATTGTATATATATTCTCATGGTAGTATTACCTCGTGTGTGTGTGTGTTGAACGTTATCTACTCATTGAGTTGTTGAACTCACCCTCTCATTATTTATCTTTTTGAGGCTTATAGCTTGATAGCAGGTCACTTTTGTTGAACCTTCATAACCTGCTCTTTTGGTTGTAATTTGTACCTTTTTCTTTATGTCTAGTTAGTTATGAAGTTGATTTTGTTATTAATGATGCGTTGAACTCTGATTGAGTTAGGATAAGTTTGTATGTAAGTTTGGGTTCGCATAGGTATGGAACCTTTGAGGGGAACCTTGCCTATGTGCCGGTCATGGATCCGGGAATCGGGCCGTGACACATGGCTAGTATGGGCTTTGGCAGTAGATGGCGAGGGTGGATTATGCAATGCATATCAACGGCGAAGATGTCTGTGCTTGTCAATGGGTCTCCCACAGAGGCATTCTGCTTGGAAAAAGGCTTACGCTAAGGAGATCCTCTCTCTCCGTTTCTCTTCAGTATTGCAGTCCAGGGTTTGAGTTGTATGTTGCAGCGTGGCTGTGATCTGGGATTGACTACGGGTATAAACATCGGCAATACAGGGCCTGTCATATCTCACTTACAGTTTGCGGACGGCACCCTTATTTTCAGTTCAGACTTTTATTTAGCATGCAGAATATTAAACGTATCCTATTATGCTTTGAACTTGTCTCGGGACTGAAGGTCACCTTTTATAAAAGTAGTATTGTCGGTGTGGGTGTAGCAGCACATACATGTAACTTCACTGCTCAACTTATAAGATGCAAGCAGGATCAGCTTCCTCTCATATATCTTGGTCTTCCCATCGGTGGAAACTTGGGCAGAACTATGATGTGGAATCCTATTGTGCCCAATATCAATTGCCGGTTGGCTTCATGGAAAGGCGATTCTTATCTATTGGGGGCTGATTGTGCTTAATTAAATATGTACTCAGTAATCTACCCATCTACTACCTATCTATGTTCCCCATGCTTGCTGTGGTAGCTTCAAAAATTGAACAGAAATTTTGATCCTTCCTCTGGTCTGGAAACAAGGAAAGTCACAAAATATGCAATGTCAGCTGGGCAACTATTACTCTACCAAAACATGCTGGTGGTATTGGGGTTGGATCCGTAAGGGATAAAAACAAAGCTCTGCTATTTAAATGGTTGTGGAGGTTTGGGTTGGAGGAACCAAGGATGTGGAAGGATGTAATCAAAAGCATACACAACACCAACTGTTTTAAACTGCTGCTGCAAGCTCCTATTCCAGGAGCTGGAACTACATGGACCCGTATTGTCAATCATTGTGTTAAAGATAATAGGCTGCAGGATATTGTGAATGAACAATAATTGGTTCTTATTGGAAATGGTAAGAAGACTATGTTTTGGCTTGATTTCTGGATCAATAACCGTTGTTTAGCAGAGCACTTCCCTAATCTTTTCCACTTATCCAATGACAAAGAAGCCAGCATTGATAAGATGGGAATGTGGGAAGGGTATGAATGGATTTATGTATTTTCATGGATAAGACCACTGCGGGGGCGCAACATTGGTTTGTTAGATCAACTTTATACAATCCTATCGACAATACACATTGACAGAGATGGAGAGGATAGACTAATATGGAAGGACAATAAAACAGGAAGATTTTCAGTGAAATCTCTCTGTGGATTGTTAAGTCCCAAGCCTTCCACAAATAGTGGCTTCTCTTTTGCTGGGATTTGGAAAGGTATTGTCCCTCCTAAGGTAGAGATCTTTTGCTAGATGGCTATCATTAACATAATGAAAACCAGTTGTATGTTGGTTCGAAGAGGTATTTTGGGTTGTTCAGAATCTTACTGCCCTATATGCCTAGTGGAGGAAGAGTCGGTTGACCATATCCTGCTGCACTGCCATAAGCATTGGCTCATTTGGTCCAAAATCATTAAGTGGTGGGGCTTAGTTCGGTTCTGCCCAAAGAGCTTCTCAAATATGTGGTCTCGGTGGACTTCCCTGGTGCATGGTAACTTTCAGAGGAAGACGTGGTTGATGTTGTTTTTCTTAGTGGCATGGTCTCTTTGGCTTCTTCGAAATGATCTGATTTTCCAACAGAAGACACTTGACTATGATACAATATTCTTTCTTATTATCACTCGTCTATGCCTACGGCTAAAAGCTATCCACTCTGATTTCCCATATTCCCCTACAGATCTGATCAGATTGGCAGATGGCCTGATTCGGTGGTCCAATGTTCAGTCTTTGAAAATTGATAATATGTGGTCTCCCCCTATGGCTAATAGCTTCAAATGGAATGTGGATGGCTCTTCTCTTAGTAAGCCAGGTCCCTGTAGAATAGGTGTTGTTCTGCGAAATCATCATGGCCATCTCCTCGGTATGTTCTCTGTTCCAGTTGGGATTTTATATTCCAATATTGCTGAGTTGAGGGCTATTGTCAAAGCCATTGAACTATCAGAATCTAATTGTCTCCTCCATCATCAGCATCTCATCATAGAATCTAATTCTACCAATGATATTAGTTGGATGCATAAGCCTCACAACCGTCCCTGGAAGCATAACAATCTTTTCTTCTCTGTTAACAGATTGAATGTATATTTTGGCTCAATCACCTACTCTCATATCTTTCGTGAAAGTAATTACATGGCAAATTGCATGGCTAAACAAGGAGGGCGGAGATCAAGTGAATTTGTTGCCTGGTTTTGAATCAACCAACAATTTTGTGGCTCTGCTTGTGTGTTTTCTGCTGTTGTGCTTTAATTTGAGATTATGTATGTTTTGTTCTGTAAAGGAAAGCTTAGCTATGAGTTCATTCTGATGGCTATTGTTTGTCCTCCCAGCTTCGTTGCCTCATTGTCCTCTCTGTTCAGCGCTATATGTGGTTCTCTGGCTTTTTTGTTTTTCATTTCCCTTAGCCTGCGTTTTGTCCTCTTTGTGGCGTTTTGCCATAATATAATATTATGTAGCTTATGTACCAATCTTGCCAGATTTTAGCGTTTAATGATATAAGTATCTTTCAAAAAGAAAACTCGTCTCGGCTTTTTCTTACATGAATTCGTCGGTTCCTTGGGTTATAACTTTTGCAAAATCCCATTTTGATGCTAACAGGAGTTGTTTCTTCGAAAATAGTTGCTTGAACTCGTGAACCAAAAGAAAGCACTAAACTAAACCTTAATGGCCATTAGGAATCAAATTGGGGGAAATAACATGTTCAAATCCAACCAGTTGCACTAATGATCTTCATCCACTAACTTATTTAACTTCGTGCCAGAAAAATACCTACCATTCTAATTTTAGTGTCTGCTTTCTTTGATTTGAGAATTTGGAATGTTCAATTGTACCCTTGGACCCAATTTGTAAGTGGTCCAACTTGAACCGTGTCAGCTAAGAACTGTTCGTGATAAGTACAGACAAGTTGGATCCATTCATAATTGTTCCCGGCCCATCCCGGAAACTACAGAATGGTCAAATTTGGGTGACCAAGTATTGGGAATTTGTTGAAAATTCCAAACACCATGAAGGGTTAGAGGTCTATAAATACCTCAGCATCCCCCTTTGGCAGATTGCAAGGTTACAACACCTAACTACGTTTGTGTATACTAGCGATCTCTCATCAAGCTCCCAGAAAGTTTACGCCAAACCTCTTCAACTCTTCCACTTCCTAGGTCTCTTGATTCCCTCATTACATTTTCAGCATTTGTTTTTTAATATGGCCAACATGCAAACTCCAAGATCTCCCATTCAACCTCCAACTCAAGGAAACCAGATCACTGTTCTTAGCATCGATGGAGGTGGAATAAGAGGCATTATACCAGGAACTATCCTTGCCTTTCTAGAGTCTGAGCTTCAGGTAGAAAAGAAAACGGGCTCTTTTAGCACGTATACTAATGCATGTCAAATAGACATGCAAGATCTTGCGTGCTTTTTTGTTTTGGGTGCATGATCATATATAATAAAAACAATTAAGTTGAATGCATCACGTAAGTTTAACACTAAAGAGTTTTACATGCATCAATGTGTGTGTGTATATAGAACTGTGATGTTCGTTTATTTTTGACACACTTGGAGTTTTATCTCCTGTTTGTATCACTGATTAGCTTTTCTATTCAAATTTACAGAAGCTGGATGGTGCAGATGCAAGGCTTGCGGATTACTTTGATGTGATTTCAGGGACCAGCACTGGCGGCCTCGTGACGGCCATGCTAGCTGCACCGAATAAGCAAAACCGCCCTTTGTTTGCTGCTAAAGACATCAATGACTTCTACCTTGAGAACTGCCCTAAAATATTTCCTCAAGACAGGTAATAACTAATGCTGATGATGAATTATTGCATTACAACTGATTTTCATCCATGAAGATACTTATTTAAGTACTGTCTGCCAGTAGCTCTAAATTTGCCTCGGCTGCAAATCTGGTAAAGACTCTGAGAGGACCAAAGTATGATGGCAAATTCTTGCATAGTATTGTCAAGGAAAAGTTGGGAGATACATGGTTGCAGCAGACATTGACCAATATTGTGATCCCTACTTTCGACATCAAGCGCCTCCAGCCAACTATCTTTTCTAGCTATAAGGTGAAGAATAACCCATCAACGGATGCCCTTTTGTCTGATATCTGCATTGGAACTTCAGCTGCCCCGACTTATCTTCCTGCCCATTATTTTGAAACCAAAGATCCATCGGGCAAAGTTAGAGATTTCAATCTTATTGATGGTGGTGTGGCAGCAAACAATCCAGTATGTTTATGATTTATCAATCTTCAAACACTTCTTGTGCTTCTATTAATAAAGAATCTTATATCATTCATTTCTTTTGTTCAGACTTTAGTTGCCATCAGTGAAGTTTCAAAAGCAATCAATCGGGAGGGACCTGACTCCTACCGCAGGAACCCAATGGAATATGGGCGATTTCTAGTCCTGTCCCTGGGCACTGGTACAGCAAAATCAGAAGAAAAGTATGACGCAGAAGAAGCAGCAAAATGGGGTCTCTTGGGATGGTTGACTAGTGATCATTCTACTCCATTAGTGGATGTTTTCACACAAGCAAGTGCTGACATGGTTGATTTTCATATTTCCACTGTTTTTCAAGCCCTCAACTCGGAGGAAAATTATCTTCGAATTCAGGTGCTTATTTACGATGCTAATTCAGGTGCTTAATTATTTATTCGTGAAGCAAAGTGGGTAAAATCTAACCTTATAATACGTGTGAAAAATCAATGCAGGATGACACATTGACCGGAACACTTTCATCTGTGGATGTTGCCACGAAAGAGAACTTGGAGAATCTTGTGAAAGTGGGCGAGGAATTGTTGAAGAAGCCAGTTTCAAGGGTGAATTTGGCTACTGGAGTCTTCGAACCTATCAATAAGATGACCAATGAAGAGGCTCTCAGAAAGTATAAATGAATGATTAATACTCTTTGTTTCATCTCGATTATTCTTTTATTTATTTATTAAGTTTTTGTTTTGTTGGTGTAGGTTGGCTAAATTACTCTCGAGGGAGAAGCATCTTCGTGAGGCTAAGTCAGCTGTTGGAAATTAAAGCAAAGTGCTCATTCATCTTCGTGAGGCAAAAACCATGCTCCAAAATGGACATGATTCATAAATAATTTTACTATTCATTTGTTGTTTTATTATTGAAAATTAAATTATTAGATGCAAATAAAATTTGGAAGAAATAATTTTTTACTTTGTAAGATAGTCTTCGAATAAAGATGCTATGCACAAAGCATCCTAGATTTGTAATATTATATAATTTTTAAAAAAAAAATATTATGTAATTTTTTGCTGCTTCTTCTCGAGCTAACGTATGGTACATTTATTTTCATTTGGGTAAATCAGCATGGAAATGTAGAAATTTGATTTTTTTTTTTTTAATTTTATCGGTATCTTCCAACCTTTCATAAATAAGGAGATTTTTTTTTTTTTTTTTTTTGCATCTTCAGGCATTGTAATATGGTTTTCAAACCTGGTCCAGCCAGGCAGGTCGATCCGAAATTGACTGATTCAAAACTGAAACCAGACCGGGTTTATAAAAAATTAAAAAAATTTAAAAACTCGGCTAACCTGAAAGTTTGATCTGATAACCTGACAAGACCATATTGCAACTCATTGATTATTTATTTTTTAAAATTAAAATAATATTATTTTGATTTATAAAAAAAATAAAATTAATCTAAATGATGGGCAAAATCTATAACCCAAACCTTGAACTAAATCAACCGGATCAGGTTTACTGCATTGTAAAACGAGTTCTACAACAAGCGAGGGTTCAATTCATGTTTGCCTCACGGGAAGTACTATCGCCTTACTGCTAAACCCAACCATCGCTGGTAGAAATTTGACATTTAAAACCTCGTCCATGTTGCTTTTTTCCTTGCCCATGGAATTAGAAACCAAATGCGAGTAAAGTAGAAAGAATAATATGCAAGACTTGCACTTGAGACTTCACGTGACTTATAAAGTTTAGAATGATTAGTTGGTGCGACATATTGGCCTGATATTGATGTAAAGGTTAACAACAAATAGAAATCCCACTTCATCCCATTGGATTGAAAATATTTCTTTATTAAATTGATGCATTTTCATTCAAGCAATTTGAAATCATGTTCTTTGATTCAAGCCGTAAATAATGAATCAAAGGTACCTTTAAAACATGTAAATTTCCATTTGTAAAAGGTGACGGTCTCATACGAAAGATCAATTAAGGCAACTATGTGATGATGTCCTGAAAATTTGACTAGCCCAAGAATAGAGTTTCTAAGTTGGATAATTGATTAATTAATTGGTCCAACAATCTTCTACATTCTCCTTAAAAAAAATGGTTGATAGCTTATATTTAGTCCTTGATAGGTCAAAAATGTTCATGGCTAGTATATGTAAAAAGTCTCATTTGATGGAGGTGAGGACTCTCTGATGTTTAAATAAATATCTTTTTAGAGAGATAAAATATAAGAATATTCTAAAGAAAGATGCTCTGAAAATATATATGTAATAAAAAATGAAGATTGTGAGCTTTTGTTCTGAATATCTCATGATGTATTTATACCCTATGAGTCTTGTTTTTTGTGAAAACAAGGCATGTGGTGTAATTACCCTGATGGTATTTAATAATGGATAAATATCCCTTACAACTATATTAATATTTGATGAGAATATAGTGGGTCATTGGAGGAATTTTAAAGTTTAAGACGTCAAATGTAGCTAAGTATATAGAGGTCGAGTTCTTCCCAAATGTTTATATGAAAGGGAGAATGGTCATTCACCTAGACACGCCAAGGGATGGTCGTCAACTTGGACTTGGTTGATAGCCAAGTTCAAGTGTCTTGGATTTAGCACAGGTGTTAAACCCACGTTACCTTGGACTTGATGGATTGCCAAGTCCAGGCACCTTAAATTTGGCATACGTGCCAGACCCACGTTCTATGGACTTGGCGGACTGCCAAGTTGAGATGTCCTAGACTTGGTTGATTGCTAAGTCTATGCGTCTTGAGTCTAGCACACATGTCAGATCCATGTTCCTTAGACTTGGTTGAGTGCCACGTCCAGGCATCGTGGACTTAGTTATTGCCAAGTCCAGGTATTTTAGGTCTAGTACACATGCTAGACCCACATTCCTTGGACTTGGTGGATTGCGAAGTCCAAATGTCTTAGACTTGACAACCAAGTCTAGGTATTTTGCGTCTAGTACGCATGTCAGACCCACATTCCTTGGACTTGGTGGATTGCGAAATTCAAGTGTCTTAAACTTGACCGACTGCGAAGTTCATGTGATTTGAGTTTGGCACATATGTCAGATCCATATTTTTTGGACTTGACTATCTCCCAAGTCTAAACATCACATTGGACTTTGCTGACTGTCAAGTCCAAGTGTGTTGGGTCTAACAACTATGTCAGACCCACATCACTTGGGTCTGGAAAACATGTCAAACCTGCATTACTTTGTATTTGGTTGACTACCAAGTTTAGATGCCTTGGATATAGCTTATTTGCCAGATCTATATGTTTTAAATAACCAAAGAAAAATAAAATAAAAAACTTAATAAAAAGTTGACTCGTCACCATATCCTATCAAAAACAAATTTAGAATTAGTTTGTTAGTTTGAGCAATAACCTGAATTAAGATTTTTTTTTTTCTTTTATAATAGTATATTATATTATAAACAACAATGTTATAACCCATTTTTGGGCCTCCCACATAAAAACAAATACAAAACAAATCAAAAAACTATTATTAAAAAATAAAAACAGTGAGAAAAAAAAACCAGAGTGCCCAGAAAATAGTTAAAAATTGGTTGACGAGGTTTAAAAATACAAAAATTAAAATTTGACAGTATGTATTGGACTGGTGGAAGCCCCAATTAACAAATCGTATCCACATTCTCCATATTTCCTGACAATGAATCAACCAGTGATAATATGTCTCTAATTATATACAACAAAAAAAAAAGGAAAAGAAGATAGTTCTTTAGATAATAATCGTCGTTGGAACATAAAACCTTCAGTACAAATGATAAATTAAGTTTTTTTTTTTTACCATGTTGTTAGATTGTATCATAATTTTGCATGATTACAATATTATACTTAAGGACTAAATGCATATAATTATTATGACAAAAATCAAAACTTAAAAACCAAATTAATCTGATCTAATATTTCCCAAACCATAAGAGAATTGTCTTTTCAAAGCAATGGTATGGCTATAAATAACATAAGACTATTCATAAAACATGTTATAGTAATTTTAATCTTAAATTAAGATGATTTTTTTATATAATATTAAAGTTTAATAACCAAAATTCTTAAGAACAACTCGGAGTTTTAATAGCTTCTTTATAAACTTGCAACCATTCACTTGATTCTGTCGTAAGAGAGATGTACAAACTTTCAGCCCTTTTAATGCTTTTCGTAGCTTCCCTTAATTAATCAATGATAAAGCATTTTCACCCTCTTCCACTTGCTCTATAAAATTCTCAAAACACATCAATTGTTCCTGAATATATTTCCTGACTTTGAGTTGCATGATTTTAAAATCAACCGCATTCTGATATCACTTGTCATAAGGTTGAATTTTTCATCCTAAAAATTCAACCCTATTTAGCAGTCTAGTCCTAACTATACTAAGCATAGCTTCATGTTTGCATCATCTTTTCACTCGTGTTAGCTTACAAATATGTGTTTCGCTTATCCAAAGAGGTTCCCATAATTTAAACACTATTTTTGGATTTCTGAAGGTTGATAACATAGGCACTGTGATGGTTGTTGTCGGTAGATTCACTAAGTATGTAGTGTTTGTTACTGCTCTAATGGTATGTATAGTTGAAGTTGTCGCACCCTTGCGGCGGAGTGCGACATTGCTGGCGGCCCTCAATTGATTTCGGGTTATTTGTTTTTGTGTAAAGGAGTCACCACCCAGTATTTTGGTCACTAGGAATCCTAACTGGTCTTTCAGAGATTCTAAGGCAAGAGACTGGTTGCATAAAGAAAAGGTATTAGCACCCCTAGTACGCCCTACCTAAGGTAAGCTACTTGGTGTTTGGTTTGCTTTATAATTGTTATGGTGTTAGTGTTTTTTAATCCCATCAGTTTTTCTAGGTTTGATTCAAACTAAATTTATTAAAATAAAAATCCAAAGAGATTCCATGTGCTTCAAAAGCTTATTTTTCCCTTAGTATTTCAAGAGTTTACGACTCGTAAATCACAAGGAGGAGAGATAAAAATTTAGAAATCTAGGGCGCTTTAAAAAAATCTATTTTTTTCCTTAGTGTTTTATACTCTCACGGCTCGTAAATCATGGAGTAAAAAAATTGAAATGTCCTCAATTATAATCAAGGCTTCTTTCAAGGATGTGTGCAGATTTATTATTCCTAAAAAATTATTTTGGATATTTACCACTCAGGGTATTTTTATCCAAATATTAATAGTGAATAATAACAAATTATTCCCAACAATATTTTGGATATTCGTCCTTTAAGAATTTCTTTATCCAAACATTAGCGGTGAATAATAGATGAATTCCCCCCAAAATAAAATTTTTATATTTTTTGGAATATTGGCCAATACCCTTTGGAGTTTTACAAACATGTTGTAAAATCTAGAAATGCAAAAAAACAATTTTTTTGTGTGTTTAAGAAATCCATATGAAAAGACATTTTCAAAACTTCCAATATTTTTTGTATATATATAAAAAAGTGTTCACAACATGTTAGGGTATTGGCTATATGCATCACATAAGAAAACATTTTTTTTATATTTTTTGTCAAAACGTAAACATCACAATTAGACGTAAACACCAAAATGGAAAGTAGCAAGCCATCATTCATATTATAAGAACTACAAGAAGCTTGAAACAATTCGTAACAAAAATCGTTCAAAGTTAAATCAACTTAAAATTCTGCAAGTGGAAAGGACTAAACCCGTATGCATGAGGGAGCCAAAGTTTTTAAACTAAAATTTTGAAATCAAAATCCTATTGCATGTGTCCCTGACTTATGACCTATTTTCTTTTACCAATCCGGGGGAAACTGCCATACTAGTTTCATACAAAAAGGAAGAGCTTAGGACGGCTTGCTTTTATAACACATATATATCACAGACTAAAACCAAAGCAAACCTTGCCGGCTATTTCAATCAAAGAGCATGGAGGAACACGAACAGAAAAGGGAGCTGATGATGAAGAAATAACAACCCCTTCCCACGGTTCCTTAATTATGAACCAGCGAAAGAAGGAAAAAAAAAAAGAAACTCGCCAACTCTTAACATAATCACCCATCTAAAACTCAAAGCCACAGCAGGAACAACAAAAGGCAAGCATTCATTGTATAGTCTAAAATTGAAAACGAATGTGCAAAGCAATACAAAACAGGTTTTTAAAATATCAACATAACAGATTTAAAGGCAGGAAGGGAGGAGAAAGTTAAGACTTACCTGCAGGTCTCATTGTTTTTTTTCTGCAGAAGATGAAATAAAACCAAGCGAACATTGCTGTCAAGGTTTAGCAGCAAAGCTCCTCTCCTTCTTGTCTTTTTTTTTCTCTCCTCTTTCCTCACAATAACACCAGAATCCAAGAAAGAAACTCCCTCTATTTACTGTGTTTTTTTTTTACTCTACCTCTCTTGTGTTTTTCTTGTCTTTCTCTTTGCTTTTTTTTGCTCTTTTCTCTCCAGTTTTTTTCCTCCTCTTTATGCTCTTTTTTTTCTAGGTCATTAGAGTGGCTTATATATAGTCTAACATATCTCTATTTAGGAAAGATTGAATGCATTAATTCTAGGATGCAAATCCCTACTGATTTGCAATAAAAAAAACGCAAAAAGAAAACTGCAATATTCTGATTTTGATTTTGTGCTCACGTCTGATTTCTTTCCAGTTTTAGAGGCTAGTGTGGCTCTTTTCTTTCCTTCCATAGGGCCAGCTGCTCCCTTTGAAATGAGTCAATGAAAACGTGGTCTAAAGCTCTCCATTCAAGCAAGAAAAACATGGAAACCAAACAAGAAATTTCAGATAAAAAGGAAAGAAAGAAAACGGCTAGCTGTGCAGGTAAACATGTTTTCTTCAATGTCTTCCTGGCAGAATTCCTTTCTATTTCTTATCTTCAATCATCCTCCTTATTTTAGCACTTTTTCCATTTGGTCCTTGGTTCAAAAAAGTATTCAAATTAGCTTGCAATTGGTCTTCAAACTTTAAGCATCTTGCAATTGTGTCCCTGCAAATTTGGGCAAAAATCCTTCTTACTGCAGGAATCCCTGCTTTCATGTTAGATATTCAAACAGGAATATTATGAGCTTTTGATATTGAAATCAAGCGATTCAAAAATCTCAAATTTATCTACGTGACCCGGACTACAACTTTGATGAAGGATTCAAAGTGAGATAAAATCTTTTTAGATAACAGAATCTGGCAGGAATCTAGTTGGTAAAAACGATTTTTGATCTGACCATGCCGAGCATCCAAATCTGACTAAGAGTCTACCCTAAGAACAGTGATCCACACCATCTTTAGCACGTGGGGTCAAAAATAAGTGACAACAGAAGTGTTGCTGGGTTATTTCACCATAATGTAGTGAAGTATTTTAGGTTGCCTTCAAATATTTTCAGTAATCATGATGTACAATTCATGAGCAAGTTTTGGGCAACATTTTTCAGCATGATAAGGACATGATTGAATTTATATACTGCAAATCATCCCCAAACTAATAGGCAAACGAAGAGAATCAATGCATTACTTGAAGAGTACTTACGATATTATATGACAACCAAACAATAAAATTGGTTAGAGTTGATGGACAATGCATATTTTTTTCTATAATTTTCACAATTCTTTAGTAATCGAAGCCAATCCATTCAAGTTAGTGTTGGAGACATAACCCTAAACTCCTGTTGAAGTTGTAGTGTCTAAAACTGGTGGTAAAAGCCCAGTCGTGTATAGGTTTACAAAGGAAATACATGAGCTTTTTTAGCAAGCCTAAGACACCTTCCACAAGGCAAGTAAATGCATGTAAAGGTACAAGGATAAAAAAACAAAGACCATTAGAGTTCAACGTTGGTGACAAGGTATTGTTGGAACTAACCCCATGTATTTGGAAGAATATTGTAGGGACCAATCAGTATCGAGGGTTGGTGTCAAGATATGATGAGTCTTTTGAAGTGAAGGAAATAGTGGGGGTTGTTGTATATATGTTGATTCTGCCAGAATGGTTGGAACTTCATCTTACTTTTCATGCAAATTACTTGAAACCTTTCTACAAAGACATTGATGACCCTTTGAGAGGGAACAATTTGAAGATGGCATTATTAAGTTAATGGATCATCATTAACTTGGCCAATATAGAAAGAATCATTAAAATGAGTTTTTAGTAAAAATGACACGGATTTATAGCACTTTAAATTAAGATCAAATGCAGGAATACCTCAATTCTATTCTAACGAGGGTGTCTGACTCTTCTAATAAGGGTGGTTTATTAGAGGCTAAGGCAGAAGGGTGTGCCAAAGGGCTCATTTTTCCTAGCTATATTGGGCAACCATGAATTCAATATGTAGCATGTATCGGTTTCATGCGAGTGGGTTTTTGACTTAACATGAACTTGGATGATGAACTTTCTAAAGTTGCAAAACACATATGGAATGTCAGTAAAGAACCAACATTTAGACAAATAGATACAATTACAAGAATATTGTAGGTTGTTATGGCGGTTACAATCATGGTTTAATGGGGGGAAATAAGTGTACAGATTATAGGGGCAAGACTGAGATTTCTCCTTAAGACATTAAGATCATGAGTCAAAGCCACCCACTAAGTTTATGGAAACATGATGGAGAAAGTTCCCCTACTATTTTCTAAAAAGTAGGGATGATAGTTTTATGTTTTGTAATCTCTCATACTTTTTATAAATAGATTTGGAAGATACTGGTTGTGTAGCATGTAATCTTTATGTATAGGGCATACATTTCTATTGTATAAATTCTTTGTTTATGAGATTAATAAAGGTTGAGAGATTTTTTTTGTATGTGTTGTGTGTTTTTTCTATTTATTTACTTTTGTTAGTTATTTTTTTATGATAAGCTAATTGTGGAGCCTTTTTAGCAAGCAAAACATATAATTGTAGCTAACAAGAGTGAAAAATTAAGGCGAGGCTTTGTTTAATTGAGACTAAACTGTTGTATAAAGCTAAATTTTTTGGGTGAAAAATTTAACCATGTGACAATTGACAATGGCGACAATTGTAGCCATTTAGCATTTGTAAATTTGTGACTTGTCATTGATGTATAGCTAAGGAGAAACTTCCATGTTGCAACATTTTCCAACATGCGTTTCTTCAAATTTTATATAGTATCCTTGGACCCAATTTCCAAGTGATCCAACTTGAACCCATTGTCAGCTAAGAACTGTTAGTGAAAAGTGCATAAAATAGTGATCCATTCAAAATTGTTCCCGGCCCAACCAAAAAGCTACAAAATGGTCAAATTTGGGTGACTAAAATCTTGGAAATTTGTTGAAAATTCCATACACCAGGAAGGGCTAGAGGTCTATAAATACCTCCACTTCCCCCTTTGAGAGATTTTTCAACACTTGACAAATTATTGATGATTTTATAGACGGACAATGTACACCAAACAAAATTTTACCCACTTCACTTTTCATCGATAATTTTATCACTGAGTTTCAGTGGCATTTTCCTTATTCATGCAATTAGAAAAAAAAAATGCTAGTTAACTAGAAAGAATAATACATGTTGCATTGGATTGAAAATATATAAAGAATAACAATTGCTAGTTAATATAAAGAATCACACACACACACACACACACGCCTGTAAGAGACCAGCTAGGAGCTTGCCATGCATTTCAGTGCCATAATCCAAAAATTCAACAGGAAGCAAAGCATCTAGTTACGATGACCAATTCAAAGAGTATCTACAATACTGACGAAGGAAGAAAGGTTAGCTGACCATGAAAGTTCTAAGATGCTGTTTGAAATCTGAAATTAGTAACCAGAAAAAAAAGCGTTTTGTTCAAAAACCAAAATATGTGGTTCAAGTTTTTGTTGGAAAAAAACATCCCCAGTGCCTTGTAATTTCCAAGTAAATGTCCAAAATCCGTAGAACATAAAAATCGAGGTCAAGCAAGATCCCAAAAGACATGTCCTGGGTGTCCCCTCACATTGTTTGTCACTGGTGACTTTATGATAAACCGTGTGGGTTCCACCATTGATCGATCTTCGGAGCTTCCCAACTATCTCCATTTTTTTCTTGCAAACCAGGTCTTCTTTTAATGTTTTTTCTATCAACCAACATCACAACATATCTCACCCTATATAAATATCCTTGCAAGGAATGAGCGTGTCCATGGAGCAACCTTTCCAATATTATATTGAGAATTGCAAGCTTTACTACTACTACTAATACTACACACTAGTGACATAAACAAATGCTAGTTAATGATAGAAATTCCATTGGATTGAAAATATATATTTCTTAATTGGATTGGTGCACTTTCTTGTTAATCAAGCACATTGAAATCATATGCTTTGATTAAAACCCTAAATAATGAATAAAATGTCCGACTTCAAAATATATGAATTTCAATTCGTAAAAGGCGACGGTCTCATAAAATAGAAAAAATAATATTAAAAAATTAATTGAAAAGCGGCTATGTCTTGCCAAAAAAAAAACATTCATAATTAGTTTGCTAGTTCAAGGAATAACCTAAATTAACTTTTTGAATGATGTTTTTAAATTGTATGATAATAAATTTCATACACCAAAATGTGTTGTGAGATTCATGAAGAACTTAAGAACTAATTACTATCCAATCAATTCCGTATATATTAATTCCAGTTCTTCTTTAAAATTATAAACAAAAAGAAAATTATTTTGTTATATTAATATAGACTCCCTAATGTTGATTCAAATACAATTGATAGGTTTTCATTCTATGTTTGTCAAAGAATCATCTTCACATCCGTCATAATTAAGATCATTCTTTTTATATTAATTTTCTTCAAGCTAACTATGTATATATTTTGTTACTCCATTGTGTTCTGATATATATGGGGCTGCACTTCCAAACCATTTTATCCTATTCCTAGAAACATTAATCTACGTCAATTTCTTGTACAAAATGGAACAAACTGTGCATATTAAGAAAGCTTTATTAATCAACTGTTGTTATTATTAGATAGAGTATGATATAAAATTATTTTTGGAACCTCAATAAAAAAATAAATTATTAGATTAAATTGGTTTTTTATTTTAATATTATAGTTTTATTAATTAAGTGATTAAAAGTTTAAATATCATTATCTTGATTCTAATTAATAAAAATTAATTATAATATAATATGTGTTTATATAAATTTTTAATTTAAAAAATTATTAAATTAGATTGATTGGTAAGAGGAAGATTTGATCGTATCAAGACAATTGAAGACTTTGCTTAAGATTAATTATTGTTTTCGATCCATTGAAATCACCTTTTAGGCACGGTGTGTATGGAAGTTCAGAAAATGTTCACTAGACGCAAACAAAATGAAGCTTGGAAGGTGACGACGTAATGAAAAGTCGAAATGAGCAAATTGATAATCACATTCACATTCTAAGTGTGATCGATAATCAAATTAATTTTCCGTAAATGCAATATTATATTCATGGTTTTGTTTCATCGGTCATCGGCTAAGACACGTATCATGAAGCTTGGTCCTTGCTAAGACACGTATCATGAAGCTTGGTCCTTAATTTGTTCTTTAGGTTCATTCTCAGCCACAAAGCTATTAAAAATCTGAGGTCCTCTCCTTAAAGGTGATTTCAATGATATATTATGTTTTGTAGTGTAGTTATGATTATTTTTTAAATAATTTTTTGTATTAAAATATATATTAATAATATTTTTTTATTTTTTAAAAATTATTTTTGATATTAACATATCAAAATGATTCAAAACTTATAAAATATATTAAATTTTAACAAATTAAATTAATTTTTTTAGAAATACAATTTGCATCGCATTCTCAGACGGATGGATAGCAAACCCAGACAAAGTAATTTCATCAGAAAGAAGTTCCTTTGGAAAATCATAAAGTTTGCCATTGGAAAATCATAAAGTTCGAATAAATAATGGAGATGAACTAGTCTCGGCTTTTTCTTACATGAATTCGTCGGTGCCTTTGGTTATAACTTTTGCAAAATCCCATTTTGATGCTAACAAGAGTTGTTTCTTCGAAAATAGTTGCTTGAACTCGTGAACCAAAAGAAAGCATTGAAGTAAAGCTTAATGGCCATTAGGAATCAAATTGGGGAAAATAACATGTTCAAATCCAACCAGTTGCACTAATGATCTTCATCAACTAACTTATTTAACTTCGTGCCAGCAAAATACCTGCCATTCTAATTTTAGTGTCTGCTTTCTTTGATTTGAGAATTTGGAATGTTCAATTGTATACCCTTAGACCCAAGTTGTAAGTGGTCCAACTTGAACCGTGTCAGCTAATAACTGTTAGTGATAAGTACAGATAAGTTGGATCCATTCAAAATTGTTCCCGGCCCATCCAGGAAACTGCAGGATGGTCAAATTTGGGTGAATAAGTGTTGGGAATTTGTTGAAAATTCCAAACACCATGAAGGGTTAGAGGTCTATAAATACCTCAGCATCCCCCTTGGCAGATTGCAAGGTTACACCACTTAACTACATTTGAGTATACTACCGATCTCTCATCAAGCTCCCAGAAAGTTTACGCTAAACCCCTTCCACTTACTAGGTCTCTTGATTCCCTCATTACATTTTCAGCATTTGTTTTTTAATATGGCTAACATGCAAACTCCAAGATCTCCCCTTCAACCTCCAACTCAAGGAAACCAGATCACTGTTCTTAGCATCGATGGAGGTGGAATAAGAGGCATTATACCAGGAACCATCCTTGCCTTTCTAGAGTCTGAGCTTCAGGTAGAAAAGAAAACGGGCTCTTTTAGCACGTATACTAATGCATGTCAAATAGACATGCAAGATCTTGCGTGTTTTTTTAGTTTTTGGGCTCATGATCATATATAATAAAAACAATTAAGTTGAATGCATCACGTAAGTTTAACACTAAAGAGTTTTACATGCATCAATGTGTGTGTGTGTGTGTGTGTGTGTGTGTATAGAACTGTGATGTTCGTTTATTTTTCACACACTTAGAGTTTTATCTCCTGTTTGTATCACTGATTAGCTTTTCTATTCAAATTTACAGAAGCTGGATGGTGCAGATGCAAGGCTTGCGGATTACTTTGATGTGATTTCAGGGACTAGCACTGGCGGCCTCGTGACTGCTATGCTAGCTGCACCGAATAAGCAAAACCGCCCTTTGTTTGCTGCTAAAGACATCAATGACTTCTACCTTGAGAACTGCCCTAAAATATTTCCTCAAGACAGGTAATAATTAATGCTGATGATGACTTATTGCATTACAACTGATTTTCATCCATGAAGATACTTATTTAAGTACTGTCTGCCAGTAGCTCTAAATTTGCCTTGGCTGCAAATCTTGTAAAGACTCTGAGAGGACCAAAGTATGATGGCAAATTCTTGCATAGTATTGTCAAGGAAAAGTTGGGAGATACATGGTTGCACCAGACATTGACAAATATTGTGATCCCTACTTTTGACATCAAGCGCCTCCAGCCAACTATCTTTTCTAGCTATAAGGTGAAGAATAACCCATCAACGGATGCCCTTTTGTCTGATATCTGCATTGGAACTTCAGCTGCCCCGACTTATCTTCCTGCCCATTATTTTGAAACCAAAGATCCATCGGGCAAAGTTAGAGATTTCAATCTTATTGATGGTGGTGTGGCAGCAAACAATCCAGTATGTTTATGATTTATCAATCTTCAAACACTTCTTGTGCTTCTATTAATAAAGAATCTTATATCATTCATTTCTTTTGTTCAGACTTTAGTTGCCATCAGTGAAGTTTCAAAAGCAATCAATCGGGAGGGACCTGACTCCTACCGCATGAACCCAATGGAATATGGGCGATTTCTAGTCCTGTCCCTGGGCACTGGTACAGCAAAATCAGAAGAAAAGTATGACGCAGAAGAAGCAGCAAAATGGGGTCTCTTGGGATGGTTGACTAGTGATCATTCTACTCCATTAGTGGATGTTTTCACACAAGCAAGTGCTGACATGGTTGATTTTCATATTTCCACTGTTTTTCAAGCCCTCAACTCGGAGGAAAATTATCTTCGAATTCAGGTGCTTATTTACGATGCTAATTCAGGTGCTTAATTATTTATTCGTGAAGCAAAGTGGGTAAAATCTAACCTTATAATACGTGTGAAAAATCAATGCAGGATGACACATTGACCGGAACACTTTCATCTGTGGATGTTGCCACGAAAGAGAACTTGGAGAATCTTGTGAAAGTGGGCGAGGAATTGTTGAAGAAGCCAGTTTCAAGGGGTGAATTTGGCTACTGGAGTCTTCGAACCTATCAATAAGATGACCAATGAAGAGGCTCTCAGAAAGTATAAATGAATGATTAATACTCTTTGTTTCATCTCGATTATTCTTTTATTTATTTATTAAGTTTTTGTTTTGTTGGTGTAGGTTGGCTAAATTACTCTCGAGGGAGAAGCATCTTCGTGAGGCTAAGTCAGCTGTTGGAAATTAAAGCAAAGTGCTCATTCATCTTCGTGAGGCAAAAACCATGCTCCAAAATGGACATGATTCATAAATAAGTTGACTATTCATTTGTTGTTTTATTATTGAAAATTAAATTATTAGATGCGAATAAATTTGGAAGAAGTTATTTTTCACTTTGTAAGATAGTCTTCGAATAAAGATGCGATGCACAAAGCATTCAATCATAGAATTGTTATTAGATTTGTAATATTGTGTAATTTTTTTATATCAAAATATTATGTAATTTTTTTAATTTTTTTAAAAACACATACAATGTAATTGTTTCATACCTTGAATATTGAATCATAGAATTCAACCAGACTTTAAATATTTTCGTTTCCCAGCAAAAGCTGATATTCATTTCTTTGATTGATCATGTTAATATTATTTAGTAATTACCTAATTATTCTTTAGATATATATATTCGTTTCCAAGTGGTCAATTTTTAATCGATTCTCTCGCATTTTTAAATCTTGTGGTCACCTTTCGGTAATGTAAGTACTTTGCTTTTCGTACTATATTACGGGTTCAACTAATTTTTTTTAAATATGAGATATTTTTATTAAATATGGTTTAATAAGTTAAACTTGAAATTCTCGACTTAAATCATTTTTTAGTTTAGATTTTCAATTAAATTATGAGAAAATTATCTAAATATAATCTAGTTGACTTGATATATTTTAAAAAAAATCAAAAAATAAAAAATGGCATAAAAAGACATATAGGTTTAAATATAACCTAGATAATTATTAAAAAGAGGTTTGACTTTGAAAAAATGTTCACATTTGTTTTTATTAAAAACATTGAGACGATAACGTATTGATTTGATTTCTTAACCCAAGTTCATTCATCAAACTCATGACCTAATTTGTAAATATCAATGGGTTCAAAACATTTTTTTTATTTTAATTATACAATAAAAATAAAAATAAATTCAAAATCAATCTAATATTAAATAAAAAATAAAAAAACAATAAAAAATTCATCAAAAATCAAATGTCAAGGTTTTATTTTAAAAAAAAAGGTTAGGTTAGATGTGCGGGCTTGTGTGGCCCAGGTATATCGGCCTTTAAAAAAAAGTCATTATCATCGAACTCTCCTCGTCGAATAGAAATTATACATTTTGTCTTCTTTTTTTTATATAATAATTGAGATTTTATATAAAAATTAGTGCTAAAAAATTGGTTAGCTAGAAAAATAAAAGTTATATTTATTTATATAAAAGCCTAATGTTTTCTAATTAGGTTATTGAAGAGCTTGATTAGAAAGGGAAAAAAAAAGTTAGAAAATTAAAAAAAAATTGCTGAGGTGAGGTGAGGTGCATGTTATGATTATTAGTAGCATTTCACCAAGTTTGAGCTTGGTACCAATAATGCTCAAACATTTTATCTTTGGGTACAAATTTTGTTCCTAAGCCTTTTTGGGTCCTTATAGTCCTCTACAGTATTACTTCATAATGATGTAATATATAATTAGTTAAAATACTAATATAATTTACACTTATAGTATCTTGGTATATATTTTATCAACGGGTTTATAGACAGAAAAAGGTTGCCGGAAAAACTCTTGTCAATAATTTATGGTATGTCAATAAGTTCGTTTGTAATATAATCATTAATGGATTTATTAAAGTATGTAAATTAACCAAAAAAAATTGTGTTAACTTTGTTTCGAGTGAAGCTGAGAAGAGAAAAAAACATCCATAAAGTATGTTAATTAACTAAAAAAGAGCAAAAACTAAGATGAGAAAAGAAAAGGAGAGAAGAAGACATACTTGCACGTGAAGGAGAAAAAAAAAGAGTTGAGGAGAGAAGAGAAAGAAAAAGAGGGGCATTGGTTTTTTTTTACATAAGAGAAAGAAGGAAGAAGAAGAGAAAGAAAAAAAAAAGATTAAGAGAAAAGATTAAAAAAAAGAGGTGTGTCTATTATGAAATTAATGATTTTAGTATTTTAATTGAGTTTTCTTCCTGACAGATAATTGAGTATTAATATTTTTAATTATTCCATCGGTAATTTAGCCTGTAATATTTAATTTAAATTTTTAATTTAATCAAAAATTTTCAGAAACCCCTCAAATATTACTGATGACTTTTTAGTCCATCAAAGATTTTTTTCTATAAAGAATAGTAATTAACAATATAAATGAGAAGTTAGCAATTTTAGAGTTTTTAGAAAAATACCAACGGACTTAATGCTGGTATTGATCTCAGATATAATTGATAACATGAACAATGCAATTAAGAAGTGAGCAATCTCAAATCTCTTTGGAACATAGTGACGAACTTATTTCGTTGGTGTATATGTTGGTATTTTACAGTTTCAATGCTCTCTTAAATATTACCGATTTAATTTACGAATAGATTTTACAATCGAGTTTGTATCACCGGTAATGTTGTTATATAAATGACATATCATCTTTAATTTCTTCTTTTCTTGCTATAATCCTCTTGATATATACCGAGTAAATATTTTCGTTGGTGTTTATTAATGGAGATAACGAGAGAATATTTTATCGGTAAAATTCATTACAATCTACTAGCTGGAATATTCTATCAATATTTTTGTTTGTATTTGTAAATTTTAAGGTTGTGCAAAAACAATAAATAGTAAAAAAAATATTATCAAAACAATGGAATCTTACAATATGTAGCCAAAAGTACTAATATAATATATATTTCCATATCAAAGAATTTTTCATGTATTAATTTAAAAATTTAAGTTTGTCATGTCTTAGTTTAAAATTTAAAATTATTAGTTTAAAATGTTTGTCATATACTATAAGAGTATAAAATCATTCACGAAACTTCACCAAATAATTTTTTTTGATGTGGTATCATTAATAACAAGTATAAATCCTATATATAATTTTGAGGTCTTCAATTCACTGGATAAAATTAAAATTTTGGCATGTAAAAGTAATGATACATATAATTTTTTTTCTAGACAGGGTGCATCAAAGATATTACAAATTTATTTTTAAAATCTCATTTAATAAACTAAGATTTTAGAATGAGATGATTATTTAAAATTATATATATTTCAAAATGCCAAATTTTAATTTGGTTAAGTTAGTTTGGAAAAGTTGAAATTAGTCGTACGTAGTTGAAATTAGGGAACCACAAGCGACTTGCAGTTTAGAATGATTAGGCGTTGAATTGATCAGTGGATCATCCCATTGGATTGAGAGTATTTCTTATGTAAATTCAAGCACATTAAAATATAATATGCTTTGATTAAAATAATATTTAATGAGATGTTATTTGAAAATGTGCGAATTTCAATTCGTAAAAGGCAGCGTCGACTCATGTAATTGAAAAGATATATTAAAAAAAAATGGTTTATTAATAAAATAATATTCAGAATTAGTAGGCTAGTTCGAACAATAACCTAAATTAGCATTTTTGATTGTTTGATTTTATCGTAATTTCGCAAGTTAATTTCATAATCGGGAAGAACTTATTAATTAAGAACTAATTGCTATTCAATCGATATTTCATTATGTATTTCCATTCTCCTTGAAATTAAAAGCAAATAATATTTTAATAATAATATAAACTCTCTCCTGTTGATTCAAATACATTAATTGATAGTTTTTCATTTTATTTTTTGTCAATAAATCAATATCGTCACATCCAAAAACCTAATGTACTAAGATCATAGTTTTTATATTAATTCTCTTCAAGCTAACTATATATATATATTCAAATCATGTAATCCTATTCTTCGAAAAATTAATTAATTGATCATATTAATACAATTGAAGACTTGGCTCAAGATCAATTATCGTCAAGATCAGCTCCCTTTCCCCTTTCCTTTGTCTTTGTGTTTCCAGCTAAAGAATTTGGTTTAATCTTTACAGTATCAAAGATCATTTCTTGCAAATTGTTCATGGGCCAAAGACATAAGTCTCGTGCTAGGCTTTGGCAAGCCCGTGCGTTTTCTTATGTGTATGGGGTTATTGGATGTTTTGGTCGAGGCCCATTTCGTTTCCTGGGATAAGGCTTGTATGGTTTCTAGAAAATGGCCTCGACTTATTTTTCTTTAGGCTTATTCGACAGGGGCCGCGGGTTGTGTGTGATGCACTGTAGGCTTGGATTTTCTTTGATAAATATTATTGGGTTTTGGGCTATGGCTTTATGCGTCTGGGCTACATTATTTGGGTTGTATCCATGGGCTTAATGGGTTTGGGTTGAGTATACATATGTTCAAGAAAAATAAGAAAAAAAAATAGAAATAAAATTATAAAAATAACATAAGATTTATGCAAATAAATGTTTTATGTGCATCACGGACAAGTATTTCAAAAAAAAAATCAATTTTTGCATATCCCATCATTGTTATTTTTTTCTCTCTTTCTAGTGCGTTTATTTAGGAAAAAGAACAAAAAAAAGAGTATTTTCATATTTTAGCATTCAATAAAAATACTTATCTTATAATAAAAATAAAAAAGCAAAAAAGAAAGTTTTTTTTATTTTGATTTTTTATTTGAACAAAGTGTCATTTTTTATTTAAAAAATAAATTTATAGTATATATGTTTGGATTTAATAACAGTTAACCCATTAAAACTTGATCAAAATTAAAAAAACTTATTAGGGTGATATACCCAATAAACTAAAAAACCCAACCTTTATTTTCTAAAAAAAATTGATGAATTTTTTTGGCGTTTGTTTGTGTGTTTAATCCACTCCACTAGTGGATGTGTTAACACAAGCTAGTGGTGACATGGTTGATTTTCATATTTCCACTGTTTTTCAAGCCCTTAACTCGGAAGAAAACTATCTTTGAATTCAGGTGCTTATTATATATGTCATGTATAGAAACGGATATGATTATTCTCGGAAAAGAAGAAGATATGATCTGACATTAATATGTGCTATGATTATCCTCGGAAAAGAAGAAGAAGAAGAAGAAGATGACACATTGACCGGAACACTTTTATCTGTGGATGTTGCTACGAAAGAGAATTTGGAGAATTTTGTGAACATGGGCGAGGAATTTTTGAAGAAGCCAATTTCAAGGGTGAATTTGGCTAAATTACTCTCGAGGGAGAAGCATCTTCGTGAGGCTAAGTCAGCTGTTGGAAATTACAGCTACTACTCCAAAAGGGACATGATTGATAAATAACTTGACTATTCATTTGTTGTTTTATTATTTAAAATTAAATTATTAGATGCAAATAAAATTTGGAAGAAATAATTTTTTTACTCTGTAAGATAGTCTTCCAATAAAGATGCTATGCACATGGTATCAAAGATTTGTAATCCTATGTAATTTTGTTCTTACAACACATGCAATGTAATTAATTGAATATGAATCTTAGAATTCAATCAGACTTTAAATATTTTATTTTTCCACATGGATTTTAAAGAAGTCATCCACATTTAAATTTGTGTGTGTGTGTGTGTGTGTCTATATATATATATTAATTGCCTTTTCTTTCTTTTTCCTTTAATTATAAGATATTTCAGATTGTTGTATTGTCTTTTGTTTGTCCATAAATTTCAATTTAAATTCTTTTCATAATTCTTTAAATTGATTTAATAGGTGCGATTGTGAAATACCAATCTCATATCTAAAAATTTTGAAAAGGCAAATATGCTATAATATTAAAAAAAAATTAAATAATTATCTTGAAATTCTCTCTTTTTTCCTAGTATATATTTTCTCTCTTTTTCCCATGCTTTTTTTTGGTGTCCTTTTTTCTCTACAATACATTAAGTCCGACACATGATTTAGTGATAGGACTATATTTGTGAGCATTTAAAAAAAAAAAAGCTTTAGAACAAGAGGATCTAATTTTAAAGTAATGGGATAATTCTCTCTCATTAAATTATAATAACATTTAAACAAATTGTAGTTATTAACAAAATCAAATATTCTTCACTTAAAAGACATAAATGCTAGATTATACTTGCTTGAAATGGTTTTGAAAAAATACCCTCAACATCCTTTTTTAAATTTTATCATTGTAAATAATATTTGTTATATTTAATTCTTCATCATCAAGTTATTTTAGAATTATTTTAGAATTGAGTTTCAAAATCTTTTATGGCTTGTCTTTTATTTTATTATCTCATTCGCATAATCCGGATTGCATAGTTTGATTAGCTTGTCTAGTTTGCTAGTTGGGTTTGTTTATTTTTTTTTTTAATTCTATCCTTTTACATTGGATTTATTTGAAACTCGGCTTTAATTTTTTTTTCTACTGACTCGTCCCGGTCTCATAACTAGGCTTGCATGTTTATCATGCTTACCTTGATTGGCTGAGGTCGTTTTTCTCTTCTTTTTCTTTTTCTTTTTCTTTTTCTTTTTCTTTTTCTCCCTTTTTTTTTAATTTGATTAGCTTGAATCTTAGCTGGTAACCTTTTTCGTTTCAATAACCGTTGTTTTTTAGGTTTTCATAGTTTTTTTTGTTTAAATTAGCTCATTTTTTCTTTCGTTATCTATTTTTTTATTTTATGATTAAATTATACCAGCTTTTTTGGCCAAATCAGGTCTTGAGCCGCTTATTTTTTTACTTCTTTAAAACATGCTTGTGTTATCTGGGCTTTTTTAATTAAAATAAAATGTTATAGCCCGCAAGCAGGTCTAGAAATCTAGTATTGTCCTATTAGTAGATGAAAGACAATAGAATGTATACAGGAAAGGAACATAAATGAAGAAAACGCAGAGAATAGAAAGGAAGAAGAACAGAGATTGATTCTTTTACACAGAGAAACAGAAGACGAATTCTAGCACTGTTTCATTAGTCATTGATTCATTGTTCTCCTTACTAATCCTCAGTTTATATGTGCTATATTAGAAAGATAATACACGATATCTAGTCTTTCTTTTTGGCATTGAAACAATGCTAACAAACTCTCTTAACTAACAAACAATACTAAGGCCATGTTTGTTTCCCGGAATTCACTTTCCGGGAAATCACTTTCCAAACTTTCCTGTGTTTATTTGCCATTAGGAAAGTTGGTCAACGGAGAACACTTTCCGGTCAACGGAGAACACTTTCCGGTCAACGAAAAACACTTTCGAGTCAAAGAAAAATTTGGTTTAGTTTTCAGGAAAGTGTTTTTCTTTTGGCTGTGTTTGTTTTCTGGAAAGTGGTTTCCGGGAAACCGTTTCCGGGAAACCACTTTCCAAAATTTCCTGTGTTTGTTTGCCATTAGAAAAGTTGGTCAACGGAAAACACTTTCCAGTCAAAGGAAAATTTGGCTTGGTTTTCAGGAAAGTGTTTTCCTGAAAAATTTGGGCGGAAAACACTTTCCGGAAGTTGTGAAAATTTTAGAAATGTCATTATTTGCTAATTATATTAAATTTGATTCTCAAACTTTTGATTGCTATATATAATTTGTTTTGTATATTTATTTTTCAATTCCATCTCTTAAAATTTAATTTTTATATTAATTTTGGTCCTTATTTTTATAATTGCTATTTGCTTTTTCCTTATCATTTTTTTATTGAAATTTTTTATCTATCAAATTTGGTCCTTATTCTTTTGATTGTTACTTATTTTATTTGAAATAATTTATGAAATGTTAATTATTATTATTTTAATTTATTCACCTTTTATTTTTTTTTTAATTTTTTAGATTTGATCTCTATTATTTTGATTATTATTAATTTTATTTGAGATAATTTATGAAATTACATTTTTTTTCAATTTCATTCTCATTCAAATTTTTAATTTGTAAGATTTGTTCCTCATTATTTTAATAAACTTGAGAAAAATAAAACATTAATAAGTTATTTTCCAGCTCATTTTCCATGACATAACCAAACACTGGAAAGTGTTTTTCAACTTATTTTCCATTACACTACCAAACATCGGAAAATACTTTTTCGGAATTCACTTTCTTGGAATTCACATTCCCCGGAATTCACTTTCCAAAAGGAAACTACTTTCCAGCAAACAAACGGGGCCTAACAGCATTCTAACAATATCAGTCTCTAATCTTCTGACACTTGGTAGAAGTAGAGTCGTTGATATCTTTACAGTAGAAACGTTAATCTACGTCAATTTCTTGTACAAGATGGTATAAACTGCACATATTAACGATGCTTAAGGACAGCAGATAAGATCATATCAAGACAATTGAAGACCTTGCTCGAGATTAATTATTGTATTCGATCCATTGAAATCACCTTTAGGCATGGAATGTATGGAAGTTCAGAAGATGTTCTGTAGACGCAAACAAAATGAAGCCTAGAAGATGACTATGTAATGAAAAGTCGCAATGATCAAATTGATAATCATATGAATATTCACTTGTGAACATTGCTATAATATCATATACAATAATATTATATTCATGGTTTTGTTGATTGATAATCCGCTAAGATACAATATTAAACAAATCATGAAGCAGCCAGTGCATAAATTGATGACGAAGGGGAAGCCAAACTGGTCCCAACTACTGTGGAACTTTGACATCACCAATCGATTCATTCAGCTTGGTCCTTTGTTTCCTTCGGCTCATTCACCCGCAAAGTTACTGAACATCTGAGATCCTCTGCTATTAAGCAAACCACTCCTATCTCTTATTGATTTTCATTCAAAATTGTTCCCCGTCCAAGAAACTTCAAAATGGTCAAATTTGGTGAGTAAAATCCTAGGAATTTGTTGAAATTTCCTATAAAAAAAAATCATGAAGGACAGAAGTCTATAAATACCTCCACATCTCCTTTGGGCGATTGCAAGGTTTTAACACTTGAATACATTTGAGTGATAGCTATCTCTCAAGCTCTCCGAAAGTTTAAACTAAACCTCTCAACTCTATCCTCCGCTTCTACGACTCTTTGATTTCATCTTTACATTTTAGCATTTGTTTCTCAATATGGCTAACATGCAAATTCCAACATCCCCTCCTCAACCTCCAACACATAGAAACCAAATCACCGTTCTTAGCATTGATGGAGGTGGAATAAGAGGCATTATACCAGGAACTATCCTTGCCTTTTTAGAGTCTGAGCTTCAGGTATATAGAAAAGAAACCGGTCTCTTTAAGCATGTATACCAATGCATGTTCGAGTTTTTGAGCTCATGATGATACATACAATAAAACAGCGTTTGAATGCATGAATTTTAGTAATAGTTTTAAATGGTCCATTCGTATATAATTGTGGTGTTTATTTATTTTTCACAAACTATATTAACGAGTAGCTAGTAATGACTGCGTGTTCTGCTATTCAATTTTGTAGAAGCTGGATGGTGCAGATGCAAGACTTGCAGGCTACTTTGATTTGATTTCAGGGACCAGCACTGGTGGCCTCGTGACTGCTATGCTAACTGCCCCTAATGTGCGAAACCGCCCTTTGTTTGCTGCTAAAGACATTAACAACTTCTACTTAGAGAATTGCCCTAAAATCTTTCCCCAAGACGGGTAATAGTCTTGGATCTTTGATGATGAATGTCACAGTGATGAATTATTGCATGAAAAAAAAAAATTATGTCCTTCAAACTGTCAAGATACTAATTAAGTACTCTTCGGCATTATATAGATCTCCATTTGCTTCAGCTGCAAATCTTGTCAAGACACTGACTGGACCAAAGTATGATGGCAAATTCTCGCATAGAATTGTCAAGGAAAAGTTGGGAGATACATGGTTGCGCCAGACTTTGACAAATATTGTGATCCCAACTTTTGACATCAAGCGCCTCCAGCCAACTATCTTTTCTAACTATCAGGTGAAGAATAACCCATCAACGGATGCCCTTTTGTCCGATATCTGCATTGGAACTTCAGCTGCCCCGACTTATCTTCCTGCCCATTATTTTGAAACCAAAGATCCATCCGGCAAAGTTAGAGAATTCAATCTTATTGATGGTGGTGTGGCAGCAAACAATCCAGTATGTTTATGATTTATCAATCTTCAAACACATCTTCAGCTTGTATAACTAAAGAATCTTATATCATTCATTTCTTTTGTAATTTGATCAGACGTTAGTTGCCATAAGTGAAGTTTCAAAAGCCATCAATAGGGAGAGTCCTGACTCCTTCCGCATGAACCCAATGGAATATGGTCGATTTCTAGTCCTGTCGTTGGGCACTGGTACAGCAAAATCGGAAGGAAAGTATGATGCAGATGAAGCAGCCAAGTGGGGTATCTTTGGATGGTTGACTAGTGATCATTCTTCTCCATTAGTGGATGTTTTTACACAAGCTAGTGGTGACGTGGTTGATTTTCATATTTCAACTGTTTTTCAAGCCCTTAACTCTGAAGAAAATTATCTTCGAATTCAGGTGCTTTTATATCATTCTCTTGTGGTCATCTAATATATTTATTCATGAAGCAAAAGGAAAATATAGAAACGAGGAAATCTGACCTTATGATACCTGTTAAAAATGAATGCAGGATGACTCATTGACTGGAACACTTTCATCCGTGGATGTTGCTACAAAAGAGAATTTGGAAAATCTTGTGAAAGTGGGTGAGAAATTACTGCAGAAACCAGTTTCAAGAGTGAATTTGGCTACTGGAGTCTTTGAACCTATTAATAAGATGACTAATGAAGAGGCTCTCACAAAGTATATAAACACAATGCCACACATTTTATATGGCATTTGAAAAAACCTTAAATTCAACCATTATTTTTCTGCTCTTACCATTGCTGAAAATTAAGTAGCTGATTCCCACTTAATAAAACTCCAAAAATCAATCCAGCCGTGTGAAATCAACCATTTTTTTCATAAGGGGCTCGATACTCTCTCTCCTTTAATTTCATAAAAATTCAGCAAATAAAAGCAATGGTCCTCCCCTTTAATTTCATAAAAATTCACAGTACCACCCCATCCACACTCGCTCATAGCTTCATAACTCTATGCTTATCCTTTTCTGCCCCGCAAACTAACATTTTATCACACTTAAATTTCGACAAATTCGGATCCACTATCGGGTTCAGTTTTGGATCATATGCCCCAGAACTTGTTGGACATATATATTGGTAGAACTTGTCTGGCTCCTTAGCCCAAAAATATGGGTGCACTATTAGTAACCTTTTTGCAGCCACGGCAGCCAATCCCGCAGCCCCAGCTTGGACCGCCACATAATGGGCTATGGTGCCTCCAGCACTCTCACCGGCTAAAATAACCCGCCGGAGATCCGCATATTCATTAATCCATGGTTCGGGTCCATTACCATTAGAGTGCTTCGCGATCCACAGAAGCCCTGCCCATGAATCATCATATGCAATCGGTAATTGGTGTTCAGTTGCTAACCTGTAGTCAATAGATATAGCGGTGACATTGGCTTGGGTGGCTAGGGTTGAAAGAAAATTCTTCAAGGCAGAAGTAAATGGAGAGCCTATGCAAAAGCCACCACCATAATAGTGGACAAGGAGAGGGAGCATGGTGATTGATAATATGGTGGATCCATTTTATTAAAAGATTAAAACTGCATTCATTTTATTTATTTTATATTAATACATTAAGATTATCTAATAATATTTTTTAAAGGTAAAAAGCAATTTTAAAAATATTTTAAAAAGAAGAAGATACAGACATACCGAAAAGGGACTGCAGCAATTGAAGTTTCAGAGAAGCAACATGGCTGTGTTTTGAAGACAAAATTTGTCTTCTTGAATTTGCTTATTGGTTAGTAAAAGTCTTCGTCCCGCGCTGCCCAAGTCGCTTGGGCTCCACACGATGCAGACTGACTCGCTATGCATATATTTTATCCCCATGCCTAAGCCGCTGCTGAACACAGCTCCCAAGACGCGAAAATCAGCTGTGCAAGCTCATTGTCTCTCAGCCTGTTTCGATGGCCTGTTTTTCCAAGCCTCTCTAAGCCTACACCAAAAGCAAAGTGGCTTTCAAAAGCCGCGAGAATTAATTGTGCGAGTACACAGCTTCTTGTTTTTTGGTCAGTATATATACAGTAGAATTCCAACATGTTTTAGAGTTTTGGTAATAATAATACACATTCGAGTTATTTTTTTCTGAATATAAAAAAAATTTCATGTGAAATTCAGGGTTTAAAAAAAAAATCAAAGAATTAGTTTATTAAGTCAATCGGGCTTAATAATTAAAGCTAATCTAATAATACTTAAATAAAAAGTAATAATAGTAAATAAATCAAATTAATAAAAAATTAACTTTAAAGATATATATATATAAACCAGGTAAACCTATCAATTCGTAACTTAGAATATAAAACCAGGATAACTCTAAAAAAAATAATAAATGTTAGTTTATAACCAATCAAATATTAAAAAAAAAATTAAAAAAAAAATAAAAATATATATAAATCCACTAAAACTTACATTTTAAACTCATGATCTTGGTTATAAAGCAGGCGCCACATTATAAAAGAGAAACCTGAAAAAATCACGAAACAAAATCACCAATAAACTAAAGGTTAAGGAATGAAATAAAAATAATAATTAAAAACTAAAATCCAAAGATTGAGGAATAATTTTTTAAAAACTTGTTGATTTTATTTGTTAAATCTTTATCAAAACAATGTAATTTTTATATTCTTGCAAGATAAAAAATCAGTTGATCCGGATATCCTGGATATTTGATTTGTGACCTCAAGAGCTACTTGGGTCAACTACTAGGCTAAATTTAAAAATAATGATTAAAAGAATGAAAATTTAATTTTTTTATTAAATTCTTTGTATTTTTTTTTAAACTATTGAATTTATTTTGTTAAATTTTATTAAAATCTATTGATTTTTTTTTTTGTAAACTTTTGACCAAAATAATGCTATTTTTACATATTTGTAAAATAAAATAATAATTGTCCGGGTAATCCTGGTCAATCCACTCAACCTGTGACCCAAGACTTGTCTGGAAGTTGACTTCTAGGCCAGGTATAAAAATCATGATTAACAAAATAAGGACGCAACCTTTTTGTGATTTTTTTTTAAAATCTGTTGGATATTTTTTTTAGTCTAAGTTTACTTCGGTATTTTTGGCCTTCTCACTCGATCCGTGACCTAGAACTTGCTCGAGATTGATTCCTAGATCGGGTTGAAAAACAATGATCGAAAAAATAAATATTAAATTTGACATGGAAATCAAATGAAATCAAACAATGAAAAAAAAAATTAGGTATGAAAATTAAAAAGAAAATCAATTAAAAAATAAAAAATAAAACAAATATTAATAAAAAAACCAAATCTGATATAAAAATAAATAATAAATAAAAAAATAAAGTAAAAAAACAAGAACCACAATTGAAATAATACAAAAAAATTATGATTCTTTTTAACTTTTGAGTGGGTGGAGGAGAAAGAAAAAACAAGTGGAGGAAAAGAAATCTAGCCGCTGCCTACCAACGGCGATTCAACCACCCCTCTGCCTTTATGCTTATCCTTTTCTGCCACACAAACCATCACTTTATCACACTTAAATTTCAACAAATTCGAATCCACTGCTGGGTTCAATTTTGGATTATCTGCCCCAGAACTTGTTGAACATATATATTGGTAGAACTTGTCTGGCTCCTTAGCCCGAAAATATGAGAAATTTTATTTTGTATTGAAGGTGAATACAGAGTATTAGTTATGATGTATACAAACTAGTCAAAATACTCACAATTAAAAAAAAAGTTTTTTTTTTTTTTTTAATTTTAAGTTGCTTCAAATATTTGATCCATTTTCATGCAACAAAGAAGCATGGGCTTGTGATTTTGGGCTGTGATGAATACCGGGCTAGGCGTAAGTTTTCCTTGATAAATGTAGATAAGGTGAATACAGAGTATTAGATAAAATTATAAATAGATTTTTTAAAAATATTTAAGAAATTAAGCCTAAAACAATTTCATTTCCTATCCGTATACTGGTCGGCTCTAAATGTCATTATATCTAGTGGAAGGATTAGATTTCGATTTTCCAGTTTGTTTGTAGTGATGCTCTCTCTATGTGCTTCATGGTGCGAGCGATGTGTATTCCAAGATTAGAAAGTTTTACGTGAGAAGTTTTGTTTTGAAATAACTACTGCTGTTTTCATCTATTTTTCAATGATACATCCACTTTTATTAAGTATGTATTTAATTGCAAAGTTGATGAAGTCATTTAAAGTAATAGAAAACTTATTCCATAACGATTTGGCGTTGAAGTCATTTGAAGTAACAAAAAATACTTAATTGGCTTAATTAGTCTCTTTGACTGTTTTATGACAAGTTTTGAAAATTACTTCTCTCTAATTTTCTTAATTTTATGCTTCTTTTTATTTTTTATGACAAGTATTACAGTAGTGTTAAGGGAAAAAACTTATTACACTACTACGTAAAACAAGTCTCAATTAAAACAAATAATGAACCAATCATTTTTACACATTTATATCAAGAATTCAACAACAATCAATTTGAGACAATTATTTAAACAATTACAACAAATTAAAACTACGAACAAATATATATTTTATTCTCATTACAAATTTTGCATATCAATTTTAATAGATAGTAATATTAGAAATGTGAGCTATCTTAGGCCAGTCCTCTCCTAAATCTTTCTCACACCTTTTCTTCAAATTTGGACAACCCCTAATTATTAGATATTGGAGAGAAGTGAGATGTTGGATACTCTCTGGCAATGAATTCAGCTCTGGACATAAAACAAGCTTCAAATCCTCAAGAGCTGTCAGATACCGCACTCCCTCTGATAGAGATGTGAATTTATCACAATGTCTAATAAATAACTTACGAAGAGAAGATAAGCCACACAGCCCATCCATTGGCAGACAATTTAATCTTCCACAACCAGCTATCTCTAAAACCTCCAAGGAATTGAGGTTACGAAGACCTTCCTCTGGCAAGCTTTCAAGTTTCCCGCAATCCCAAATCTCCAAGCTTTTAAGAGCAGAAAGGTTATCTAATACCCTATTTGACAAAGACTCCAGATCTGGCATCCCCCAAATGTCTAAGCTTTCAAGGAGGGTATGATTTTGCAAAAACCCATCGGGAAGCTCCCTCACATCGTCAATCCCTTGAATAAGAAGAGAAGTGATGGAAGTGAGATTCCTAACTGACCTCAGTAATGAATCCTTACCTCCGCAGATCTCTAATGATTTGACGGAGGGTATAATTGGTATTTCGTTCAACACAGGGCAATCGACTACCCTCAATTTTTGAAGGCGAGGAAAAGTACACGCAGCCCATTGCTCTAATCCCTCCATCTTCTCAAAAGTCAGCGTCTCCAAAGATGGGAATGGATTTTGCCCATCTCCATACACATTGCTGTCAATACTCTTCACACCATCCATTCCATGTAATACAAGACTCTTGAGGAACTGTAGTTTCCCCAATGGTGGAAGTTGTTCACAGTCGGGAAATGCTGATAGCTCCATCTCTACCAGATTTGGTAGCGTCATGTTCAAGTTCATCATCCAATTTGAAAATCTTGAACCTCCAAATCCACATATCCTCAACTTCTTCAGATTTGAATGAGGTTCAAGCCCTTCAAGGACCTCCTCGTTATTTACCTGAATAACACTCTTGCTTTGTTGCCATGGCACAAATGACCGAGGGTTAAAAAGGTAATATCCATTACCATGCCAAGATAAAGTCAGTGATGAAAGAGCTGACTTCAGCTTCAAATTGGCACTTGTGGCATCTTTTAAATTCTTAACATTCACAAGATCTGTGATACTCAATTCACCAGCAAGATTATTCAGCCCTTCCAGCTCATTTATGCGACGACCATTCTCCCCACCCACAATGAACAAGGTAAGTTTTCGCAGGCATATCAATTCCCCCATTCCAGCAGGCATAAATCGAAGTGAATAACAACCCCTTATGTCAAGATAGACAAGACTTTTCATGTGCTTCATACCTTTTGGTAATTGGATGAGTTCTCTGCAATATCTCAAATCTAGTGTCTGGAGGTTTTGGAGTGAGGTTATACTTTCAGGCAGTGTTTTGAACTCGGAGCGTGATACATCTAGATACCTTAGATGTTTCAAATCACAAATTGACTTCGGCAATTTCTCCACCCGGACATTTCTTAAACTCAAGGCTCGATGTTTTCGACCAGGAAACTTTCCCCATCCATTCCAAAGAGCACCATTCCTCAGAAGAAGTGAGCGAAGTGATAGGACCTTGAGACCTTCAGAAGACGAAGCTGCTACTTTGTTATAAAAAGCTACATGACGGACAGTTTTAGGAATTTCCAACCTCCCATCGCCTTCTGTACTCATATAGCATTCTTGTACTGCAATGGATTGTGCAAGATCATGCATAAGATCATGCATTTTACATGTTATGTTGCCAAATCCATCATCCTCGACCTCTTGCAGAAATGACCTTCCCACTAGTTCATTGAAGATCTCAATACCCATGAAGTGCAAATCCATTTCTCCACTGCAAGAAATAAAGCCATTTGCCATCCACAAAGCAATCAGCTCCTCCCTCTCCATCACGTGATCTTTTGGAAATATAGCGCAATACGCAAAGCATTGCTTCAAATGTGGTGATAGATTAGTGTAACTCAACCTCAAAGCAGGTAAAATCCTGCTTCCTTCTTCTCCTAGATCCCAAATCTCACTTTCTTTGACAGCTTTCCACTGATCTTCCCTTTCTTTTGGCCACATTAGGTTCCCGAGTGCCTTTATAGCTAAAGGAACACCACCACACTTATTCACTATTGATACTCCAATGTCTTCCAGGTGTGCCCACTCCTCTCTCCTTTTCATCCTAAATGCAAGCCGTTGAAACAAATGCCAAGAATCTTCTTCAGACAATCTCCTCATGTGCAGGATAAAAGCTGTCGCCATTCTACGAGCAACCATCTCAATACGCGTAGTTACTAACACAGCACTACCTTTAGCTCCGTACCTTAACACCTCTTTCAATTTATTCCATCTATCATCATAATCATCCCACACGTCATCTAGTACAAGCAAAAACTTTTTTCCAGTTAACTTTTGTTGAAGGCGTTGTTGCAAGGGATCCAATTCTTGAACATCACATGAAGTACCATCAATGGACTCTATGATGGCTCTTGTTAATCTTCTTACATCGAAATCAGTAGATACACACACCCAGATCCTCAAACTGAATTGCTGTTTTACCCTTTCTTCATTGTAGACCATTTGAGAAAGTGTTGTTTTCCCTAGTCCCCCCATTCCCCGTATAGCATAAATAGGGAGATTGTCTGCATTAGAGAGCAGGATGTTGACTAGTTCCTCTTTCTCCTTGCCTCTTCCGCAAATTTCTGATTCATTCACGAGTGAGCTGGTAAGCCGCCCATCGTAGGTATCAGCTGCTATGTCCCCAACTCGTGGTGTTAAATTGAACTTGTCTTTCTCATTGGCAATGGCATCCAGTTTTTCTCTCACAGTTATCAATTTATGCGCCATTCTTGGTCGAAAAACAAGTGGATTATGATTGATCGAAAAGAAGGATCTTAGTCGATTTTTGAGATCTCTTCGCTGCTGATGCCACTGAGCTTCAATGGCAAACTCATCTAGCAAATCATCAACATCATAAGCTGCATCCTTGAGGTGTCTGAGCCACAGCTTTATAGCCTGGTCCTTCCACTGCTTCACCTCTGCATCCTGGACCACAGCTTGAGTAGTTATGAACGTGCGCTCGAGATGTTCAAGATCAGTCTTTAGGCACCCAGCAAGTCCAAGCTCTTGAAGAATTAAGGAATTCAAGTTCCCCATGATTGTACTCGCGAGAGCAGAAACAATTGCATCAGCCATAGCTTGTCTTGGAATGGAAAAGAAATGGATGAAGAAGTAGAGAAGGTGCGAGGAAAACTAAAAGCAGGGGATGGGAGCAAGAAACGGTAAAGTAAATATTGAGAAGAAAGGGCAGTGTGAGATGAGAAATGGCAAAGGTGAAAGTGTATTGTGATGAGCTTTTCTTCTACTATCGATCTCTTTTTAGTGATTGATAATGTGATGGATCCATTTTATTATTGGTGATCTCTTCGCTGCAGTTTCAGAGAAGGAACGTGGCTGTGTTTTGCTTATTGGTTAGTAAAAAAGTCTTCGTCCCGCGCGGGCCAAGTCGCTTGGGCTCCACACGGTGCAGACATGACAAGCTATGCTCATCTCTCGTAAGCAAACTGTGTATTTCTCTCACATCAATTATTGGTTGACAGAGAGATTGTTTTTAGATATATGGCCACTTCACCCACCAATTTCTTACACTATCACAGCTCCAATGCATGCACTCGAGTGCCTATAATGTCGACAGCTACAGCCATTGATGCCAAAGTGTCCTTTGACCCTCAGCCCACTAAGGAGACCTTTTTCTTGTTGTGTCCCCTCAGAGAAGTTACAGCAAAGCGAAGTCCAATAATGCTGAGGAAACAACTTGCAATTATTACTCGAAGACAAAATGACGTGGTTAGGTGACGGCTTATTATCTCGTAGTGCCCGAGTTCATCCATTCTTATCCTATGATCTCTCAAGTACCCATTTTTACCCGTCGTCCTGGTGCATGCGGGCCATCTTTTCCAAGGATTTCTAAGCTTCCTGGAGCAGCAAATTTACGAAGCAAAATTATATATATATAAAAATTTAATTAAAAATCACAACTAAAGAAATGTGAAATAATTTTTTTGTTAAATTTTTTAAAAACTTGTTGATTTTATTTGTTAAATCTTTATTAAAATTATGTAATTTTAATATTTTTGTAAAATAAAAAATTAAATTGATGAATTTACTTGACTTATAACCCAATAGCTACTTGAGATCAATCCTGGACTAGGTTTAAAAATCATCATAAAAAAAAAGTTCATCAATTTTTTCATTCAATTCTTTATGATTTTTTCTTAAGCTTGTTGAATTTATTTTGTTAATTTTTATTAAAAACTATTGATTTTTTTAAAAAAACTTTAAACTAAAATAATGTCATTTTTACATATTTGTAAAATAAAAAAATAGTTGTCCGAGTAATTCTGACCAACCCACCTGACTAGTGACTCAAGACTTGTTTAGGGATCAACCTCCAGGTCATTTTTAAAATTTATGATTAAAAAAATAAGGAGACAACCTCTTTGTGAATTTTTTTTAAAACCCATCGAATAATTTTTTAGGCTAAAAGCGTGTTTAAGATTGTAGTTGCGGTTGCTTTTCAAAGTATTTTTTCCTCGAAAATGTATCAAAATAATATATATATATATTAAAAAATTATTTTTGATATCAGCGCATCAAAATGATTTAAAAACACCAAAAAATATTAATTTGAAGTAAAGAAAAAAAATTTAATTTTTTTTTTAAAAGAACAAACATGGCTTAAGTTTATTTGGGTATCCTTGGCCAACTCACTCGATTCGCGACCCGGGATTTGCTCGGAATAGATCTTTGGGCCGGGTTTAAAAACAATGATAAAAAAATAAGGATAGAAGCTAACATGAAAATCAAATAAAATTAAACAATGAGGGGTGACTCTAGAAAAATAATAATTAAGAAGATAAATGAAACCGAAAGAAATTATAATGAAAAGAATTTGGATATTTAAAATAAAAATAAAAAATAGATATGTAAATTAAAAAGAACATCAATTAAAAGAAGAGAGAAAAACAAAATAAATAACAATTAAAAAAAGATTAAATTTGATATAAAAATAAAGAATAAAGAATAAAATTAAAAAAATATAAAAATATAAAAAGAATTTAAAATAAATACAGGAAAAAAAAGAACACGTTCTAAATTTGACGGGATGGTGTTCTCGAGTATGTCTCATGGCATGGAATGTATGATCACGATTGCCGTGTTCTTGTAATTATTTTGATATTTTTTTAATGAGAATTTGGTTTCTAGTATTGGGTGTGTTTTAGATAATGAAATGTATTGTTTTTTAAGGTATTTTTATTTAAAAATATATTATAATAGTTTTTAATATCAATAAATAAACGAGATATTAACTAATAATTTAAACGGCGTGGGGAAAGTACTATAGCTTTCCCCACGCCACATGCTTCTTCTTTTTTTATTTTTGTTTTTTATTTTTTTTTCCACATTTTTTTTTTATTATTTTGGGCTTTAGATGTTTTCTTTTCCAAGATTGTCTTCTTCTTCTTCTTTTTTTTTTGTGTTTTTTTTTCAAAATTATTTTTGTTGGTTTTTTTAATATTGAACTAGTTGAAAATTTAGTTTTGCAGTTTTATGAATTAATACAAATGTTTTCCTACATGCTTTTTTATGAATTCCTTTTCTTTTTATTTTTTAAAATGGTTTTTATCGATTTTACTTCGTAGTTTTTTTTCATTAAAACACTATGGATTGTTAGAATATTTCCCTACATGGTTTTTGTTTTGCTACAATGTTTCCCCACATGTGTTTTTTCAAAATTATTTTTGTCGATTTTTTTTAATATTGGATTGGTTGAGAATTCAGCTTTAATTTTCCCCATATGTTTTTTTTTTAATTTTTTTTCAAAATTATCTTATTCATTTTTTTCATTTTTTTTTCAGAAATGTTTTTGTTGATTTTTTTTTAATATGGAGCTAGTTAAAAATTTAGCTTTGTAGTTTTTTTTCTTTAAAACACTATGGATTACTAAAGTGTTTCCCCATATTGGTTTTCTTTCCCTTTTTTTATGAATTTTTTTTCCAGAATTGTCTTTGTCGATTTTATTTTTTTTCATATTGAGCTGGTTGAAAATTTAGTTTCGTAGTTTTTTTCTTTAAAACACTGTAATTGCTACAGTGTTCCCCCCAAATAATTTTTTTTTATTATGATTTTTTTTAAATTGTCTTTATTGATTTTATTATTTTTAATATTGAGTTGGTTGAGAATTACAATTGCAGATTTCCTCATGAAACACTATAGATTACTACAGTGTTTCCCTGCATGTTTTTTTTTCTTTCAGTTTTTTTTGTTATTATTTTTTCCAAAAATGTTTTTGTTAATTTAATTTTTAAAATATTAATCTGATTAAGAATTTAGTTTTGTAATTTTTTTTAAAAAAATACTGTAGTATGTAACAATGTTTCTTTATATATTTTTTTTACAAACCTTCAATAACATACAAGCTCGTGATATCGCACGGGAATGACATCTGGTATTTGCTATGACGTGTTTTTCGTTTATTAAAATAAATTCTAAAATTCTTCGTCCCGCACTGGCCAAGCCGCTCGGGCTCCACACGGTGCAGACTTGACTAGCTATGCATACGATGACATATTTTATGCTCATCTCTCGTAAGTGGACTGTGTATTTCTCTCTCATCAATTATGACAGCGGACTTTTAAGTAATTTTTCGAAGTGGACTGTAGTCTTAATATAATACTGTGTGCATCTCCTCCTTCTACAGTGGTTCTGCTTTTCAGGTTGGAAATCCGACGGTGAGCAACCTGTCAGTGAATGATCAGGGTTGAACTGTAGGACTTCTAGTTTGGGTGCCAAATTAGGAAAAACATTCTAAGAGGGTCAAAATTCAAAATTTTTATTATTAAAACTAAAAATCTAATTTGTTAGAGGAGAAGGCTAGAAAAAAAATTGCAAGAGCCGTGGCCCTGCCAGCCCCCTGCTTCTGCCACTGGGAGCAACTCACAAATATGAAATTATCTTATCAGCATCAGAAAAGGTAGAAGGAGGAGATGCACACTGTATTAAGATGCATCAGGCTTCCTTCTAAACCCTCCAGCTCTTCACTCCTCTTACTATCAGCCTAGGAAGGTGATGGTATTGATCTGGGTCTCGGTCTAAGTCTCAGTCTCAGAACCTTGCAACCTGCAGCTCATCATCCCTTATTCCTCTCATTAACTCTTGTTCAACTTTTGTAGCTCTGCCCATGAAAAAAAATTCTTTCTTTCATGAAGTTAGTGTTGCAGTGATACACTTTAGTTTACCAGTATTTTTGGAGAAAAGATGTTGGTAAATCATGAAATAATCGAGAAAACTCTGTGACTATAAAAAATGCCAAAAAAAGAAGAAATTTTATGGGAGAAAGAACTATTCTTTACTACGAAAAACCATTGTGATAGAATCAGGATGCTAAAACGACTTGAATAGCGATGCTTGTTCTTAACACTGGCAAGATCTGATTAGACATTATTGCAGTTTGTCAATTGGGACAATACAGGATGTCTTTGCTTAGCTGAATGACTTTCCATTTGCATTCAAAGCTTGAGCCTCAAGAAAAAAGTTTTTAAACCCGGCTCAGTGGCCGACCCGGTCCAAGGCCCGGGTTCCGGGTTTTGACCGGGTCGGCCGGGTCAATTCCTATTTTAAAAAAATTCAAAACGGTGTCGTTTTAGTAAAAAAAAAGTCAACGGGTTGTAACCGGGTTTTGACCGGGTCACCGGGTCAACCCGTCGGGTCATCCGGGTCACACTGGGTCATGGCTTATGCTATTTTTTATCAACCCGGTCCGGTTTCAGTTCCAGGTCAGCCAGGTCCCGGATCGACCCGCCGGTCCGAGCCGGGTTTCAAAACACTGTTCAAGAAGCAGCCCATTTTTTGTCCGTAGCTTCTAATCCAAGAATACGTTTTAAAAATGATTTTATTTAAAAAAACTGTTATTTTTATTTTTTTAAATAATTTGTTTAATATGTTAATATAAAAAAAAAATTTAAAAAATAAAAAAATATTATTTTAATATTTTTTACAAAATAATTTAAAAAACAATTATGCAAATACCTAGCCGAGTTTCTGGTGCATGTATTATCATTTCTTATTATGCATTACTCTGGATGCATTTGGGAATGTAAATGAAAAATTCATGTATAGAGAACTAATTATAAAATTATGTAACTTCTAAGTTTAATTTTGCAATCAGGATATTCTTAGAAGAACTTTCATACATATATTAAAATTGATTTTTTTATTTAATTTTAAATATAAATAATAATCATTTGAAAAATGAAAAATAATATAACGTTTTTGTTATTTTTTTTGTAATGTGTTTTTTTTATAAATATTAAAATGATATTTTTGTTTTTTGTTTTATATATTTGAGGGCTTTATGGGCCTTTTAAGGTATTGTTTCGTTATGGGCCCATGAGGAGGGCATCCTTGTGGACCTTTTCCTCTTTAAAGATGAGACACTCAAGATGGAGCAGATTGCAGTAATCTGGAGAGAAACCTTCGCAGATGAGATGACAGGGCGGCGACAAGCGTTTTTAGGGTTTCTGCCGCTGCTTTTCACTTACAACAATAAATAGGTATTGCTAACTTTCCTGTTTTTATTTTTACTGCTCAATATTCTAGTTCCAAATTCTCATACCCTAACTTCCACTGCTCCTGCTTATAGTATTAGATTTAAGTGCTTTTTTTTCTATAAAAAATGGTGTATTTGGTGGCAATGTCGATCACAACAGTGTTGATGATTTTATATCATCCAGTCAGATGGTCGGCATGAACCCTAAGCTCATCCATGGTGAAATTTGGCTGGTTATTAGGGTGGACTGTGTGGAAGAAACAGTATTTAGCTTAAAAAAAAACAAATGGAATTGTTAGGAATCATATATGAAATCTAATTGCCGATGCCATAATAAATGTTTGATATTCACATGATATTGTTTGCAAAGACAGGTGGGTGGACATTGTTTGCAGAGACAAGTGGATGGTTTTAAAATTTAGTTAAAATATAATGGGCAGCAAAGGTTACTCTTCTGGCTTTCATAGTTATAACATCTTGATCAATGGCCATTGTAAGAGTAGAAGGATCCATGAAGCAATAACTCTCTTTGCTAAAATGTGTGATAAAACATTGACTACTGGTATTTCACTCTTACAGTGCCCATTCATTAAGATGGTATAATGTTGTTATCAAGGGATGGATTTCTTCTCAAAAACTGCACCTCATGCGTTGTACCATATCTCAATGACAAGGTTGATAGAAGATCTTTGTGCATTCATCCACGGTAAGCATGCTAATGGATCTGGCATCCGATGGCAAAATCATAATGTGTTTCTATGAGGAGATTCTCGAAATGGGAATTTCAATTGAAGTATCATTTTCAGCTCAGCAATGCTGTGGAGGTCTTCCTTCAAAACAGTAGGCTGCAACAACTCATGTAAGTTATTGTTACCCAATTTGTCCACCTTAAGAACGGTAGAATCTACTATTTCCTCTTCATATGGTGATGTGTCTTGGCTCTAGGTCATGCTGTAGGTTCTACTGTATATATGGTAAAAAGTGATCAGTGATTAGATTATGTAATAAAAGTGGTAAAGGTTTATTGTTGTTGCTGGTTGTTTCTGATAAATTTACATGTTTAAGTAATCCAAGGGTTTATTTTTAGGCTACTTTTGTTGAATTTAAAAGAACACAACCTCTGTTAATTCTCTACACTTCTCCTTCGATCATGAGCTCTTGGTTTATAACTCGTTTAAGGTACTAAGGTTGATGATTTAATGATGACATTTGATTCTATTCATTGGGAATCCTTTTCTATTTTATTTTAGCCTCTTGAATTCCTTTTCAGTTTTGATGGTTGAGATCATGTTGCATTACAGAATGCAGATTCTCACTTCTGTATCTCAATTTACTGTGTCCTGGTGAGATACTTCCCATGCGTGAAGAGAATAAGTAAAGTTCAAGAAGAATCCTTTTGATTGTTGCATTATAGATAAAATTATTCTTAACCAAAATGTAATATTAGTTTTCCCAAAATTTATGTATCGTGATCAATATCTTGTATCTGTCAAGTTTAATAAAGCTTTCAAGTTTTTGGGATGTGTAGTTTGAGTTTTCTCCATCATCATATGATGATTGAGTTGGATTTTAAATTTATTTTTGTATTGTTTTTTAGTGTGTTGATATTAAAAGTAAATTTTTAGAAATAAACAAAATATTACTTTAATATATATTAATTATTTTTATTAGAATTAAATGGGTATCAATCCAAACTCCTCATTGGTCATAGTATCAATTAAAAATTTAAAAGCAATCAATAATTCGGGGGATTTTCTCTCTTACCCCAATTAACTTCAAGCATTTAACACTAATAAGTTAAGACTACATCTTTCAAGCCCCAAGGATAACATCAATTTTTAGGAAGATTCATCTCAGCATTTAGTGTCTCTATGACATTTCATTTTTAACTATATTTGGATCCGTTTTAAAACTTTTGTAGTTTTAAAAAATGTTAAATTTATATTTTATATTTTATTTTTTGATGATTTAATGTGTTGCTATCAAAAATAAAATTAAAATTAAAAAAATTATTTTAATGTTTTTATAAGTGAAAAACAGTTCTACCGAGCACCCTGTAAAGTTAACTAGAAATCACAAATAACCAGACATGCAGAACCAGTAGCTTTGTAGCTGTAGATGGACGCCCTAAAAAAAGGAAGGGAAAAAAAAGCATGAAGAGCCATGGTTAGATTTTATAAAGAAAGTTTGCTTTTTGTTTGGACAAGAGAAGACTAGCAATATCCACCAGATAACCAGTTAACTAAAGATCCAAACTGACAGCAAGTTGTAACTTGAGAAACGGTTCTCATCCTAGCATCATGAAAACTTGTATATGCATTATTTGCAGACATAATTAAAGGCAACCTGAAGAACTTCTATTTTTATCAGTAAAACCTCAGATATCACATGGCGCAATTTACCACCACCCCAGTTCATGCCCACTTCGACGCCCAGTTGAAAATGTCAAGTTCCATGTCTGTCCACAGGCTCACAAGAACCAACATCAGTTCATATTGGTTATAATTTTTGAAAGCATTTCCTTGCTATCCAGCAGGAAAACTTTCGTAGGAGAGTCATACATAAAACAAAGTATTGCATTGACAGATGACTCACAATACAAACTCAACATAAATTGAACAGGGGTAACCATGAACGCATTAATGGAGAATAAGCTCTTATAGGAATAAGTTCTTATAAATCGACAATAATATCAGGCAGTCCATTGATTACATCAATCTGAAACTAAAATGTAAACCATGTTCAAATGCTAAGATAAATTATCAAGAGAGAATTCGACCTTTAATTTCATCCTAATACCCTTGTCCCACTTTATCGGTGCCTCTCTCAACCTACAAGACACAGGATACAAGCTAAGATAAGGGGTGAGGTCGCATCGACTGATATCTATTTAACGGAAAACAGGCTCGTCTGAATTAAAACAGTTTAAATGAAGAAATTCATAAGCACATGCTCCGTTTGTATCGTAAACATTATCAGTATAGTGCGCGGTAGACAAAACACTGCAGATGAAGGAAACGGGCAAAGCGCAAATGATCATGCTATCAGACCTCAGAAATTTGCAAGTTAAATGAATTTAGTTCTGACCGAAAATATACTGCTTATACTGTTTCAAGCACATGTGAACCAGAAGAAACATTTTATTCCTAGCAGGCAATAACAACCTTCAAACAAGATTGAATCTCAAAACAAACAGCAACCAACATTGCCATACATCCTTACTTGATGAAATATGAATTGGATAGTGATCAAAGGGCACGGCGCATCCCCTTCTTGGGCTTCTTCACAAAACTCAATCTAATCTGCTTAAGCCGCCGCCTCTTCCTTGCCATTTTCTCTGGCAATGTCTCCCTCTTCTTCTCTTTCTTAACAGCCATCGGTTTTTTCATAAACTTCGGATCCACCCTGTACTCTTTGGGTGTCACTGTCACCCCATTGCTCAACGCTTCGTTATAAAGAACATTTGCTTTATCAAGACGATTATGTGTACACCACTTCCCCATCAACAAATCATAAGTCTTGATCCCAGGCTTGCACCCATCTGCCTTCATCATCTCAAACACACTCATAGCATGCTCAAGCCTCTCGATCCCACACAAAATCTTCAAAAATCCATAATAAGCCTTCCTATCCAGCTTATCACCATACCCTGCACTCTTCATTCCATCAATCATCTCATCCCCCTCACCAACTCTCGCTGCCTGATACAAGCTCCTGATCAAAATAAGAAATGTAGTCTCATCTGGACAACAACCCCATTCCCCAATCCTAGAAAACAACTTCATTGCATCCTCAGTTCTCCTTACCTTACACAGATTACTAATCAATACATTAAAAGTCTCGACATTTCGTGGGACTCCACGAATATCCATTTCCATCAACACCTTCTCCACCTCCGACTCCAACCTAAAAGGATCCTTTTCCCGACAAAGCTTGCAAACACAGTCAAGCATAGCATTAAACGCCATTGTACCAATCTCAAAACCACCTCTATACATCTCCCCTGCTAATCTTTTAGCCTCCTCTAATTTCCCATCAACACACCAACCTTTAATTAACAAATCACAAATACCATCATCAGGAAATATCTCATTAGCCAAATTCTTCACCATTTTCTCAGCATAACTTGCATACCCATTTTCACACAGCTTCTGAACTACAAACGTAAGACTAGACTTGTCTCTCTTAAACCCATAATCCCTCTCCATTCTCTCAAAAAACCCAATGACCTGTGTTGTCCTCCCTGCTCTCACAAGCCTATCAATCATAGACTCAAAACACTTAACCCCAGCAACACTTTTACCTTCAACAAGCAAATCATGGGCTGCTTTAAAATCCTTTCTTCTACCAAAATAGTCAACAAAAAGGGCCAAAGACTCGTCATTTTGCTCAAAGTTTGCATCTTTAATAAGCCAATTGTGAAACCCAATAACTGTACGGCCTGCATCAGGAGAAAGCTTGAGGGTTTGCAGGACTAGAGAAGGTGTTAAAGCGTTGTTCTTCGTTAAGTGCGAGAAGGAAAGGTGGAGCCTTTCTGAGATTGATAAAGGGTCGGTGTTTGGGTCTCTTGAAATCTCAGTAGATAGAGACTGAACTATTGCAGGATCTGGACTGATGTTAGGGTTTAAGGTTTGGGAGGAGGAGAAGGGTCTTTGGGAGAGACAGAAGGGTAAAGCTGGGATTTTGGGGAGATGGGTAGGGGTAGAATGCAAAGAGAAAGTTATTGGTGGTGGTGGAGAGGAGAAGTGGTAGTGGCGGAGGAGATGACGGAGGTGGAGGGAGGTTAAAGGTGGCATTTTGCGGGGCTAGAGAGAAGCAGTGTGGAGAAGGAGCTCAGATCATAAACCCTGAAAGCGTTGTACTTGAAAAACCTATGGCTTTGTGGACTTGGTGAGGGTCTAGGAGTTTTAGACCCAAGCCCAAAGTACTTCGTGAGGTAGGTCAGACTGTGTGTGTGGGCTTGAAAGGCTTATGCGCTAGCCATTTTAAAAAGATTTGGAAGGCAAGTCATGGCTCTCGAGAAAAAATAACTCCACCTTCTTGCATCAATAAGCAACGGCTACAGCAAAGATTTGATCGAGAAATTTTGCCTCTTTACCTTCTCCCTGAAACAGTCTCTCTTACATTTCAGCGCAGCTGATGTTATTTGAGACTATTGGTTTGAGTAAATTCTTTTATTTTTGATAAATAACAAGTTTACTGGCTATCAGACAATAATTCCATATGTAAACATATGGAATTTTTTATTTTATTTTTTTAATGACTTTCTTTTTTATTTTTTAATATTTAGTAATTGAAACATGAAAAAATGAAGTTTAAGTGCTGAAATGTCAATACCTAAAACTACAAGGATCAAATATATATAAAAATAACAAATTGAAAGACCAAATTAAACTTTTTTTACATCTAATAAATTGTTTAAAAAACATTGTAAATTACTATTATAATCCAAATCCAAGGTGGAGAGCTACGTTGTTTTAGTTTTTTTCTTAAACAAAAAATTAATTTTGAAGAAGGAAAAAAAATCCATACAAATTTTAAAACAGAAAGGAGATAATGTGCAAAAGAGGCGACAAATTTCTTCGTAGTATATGATTCTTACAATCGAACAATCCAGCGGTAATATCCCCAGAAGAAGTTCAATATAGGATCTGCATGGCATCAAGCCATAATGGCCTTGGCCTGCCAGCCTGCCACAGGTTTTTCTTTTACAATTGGTGAGTGAATGAAGTATTATTGCTCACAAAGAAGCCAACTTCCGTGCAGGACAACTTCATTTTTAACAAAGAACCAAAACCAGAGCCTCAGCAGCAACACAAAACACAGCTCAGGAAAATCAAAGGCTATATAAACTGCTTTGCAATTTGTCATCCACCTTAATTGCACTGATGACTGAACAGTGACTTACACTCGAGTTTTCTAGGCCCAGCAAAATTAATTTTGAGAATCGTTACTCGAGTGAAATCCCTTATGCGCGACATGAAATGGCTGCGGCAATATAAAATGTAAGCAATTCAGCCATCTTTAACATCATGCTTTTGCGGGAGCAAGTACTGTAAATTGTTAGTGACAATCCTTTGTTCAGGGTGGAAAGACGGCACTAATGAGATTGCATAGGAGAATATTTTTCCTGTTCAAGGAGGACAAGTTACAGATAATCAACATTACAAAATAATTACACTTAAAGCATATAAATAACAAAGATAACAGCCAATATTTGAAGAAAAAACCGATTATGGCGGTGGTTAATGCAATGCAAGTCACTTTGGTTTCTCCGTTAAGTTTGTCTTATGCAAGGGAGCACTGGGTATAAACTTTATAATTAAGGCACCACTTCAAAGCAACTCCAATCAAACAAATTAGTTTAAAAAGTGAATTCTAAGCAAAGAAGCTAAGAATCCATCACCCATGGCTGAGAAGGAAGGGGGAGTTGTCGCAAAGGGTCATGAGGAAGGGCTTAAAATGGCAATCTCTCTTCTTGAGGAGTTTGGACTTCCCCTGGGACTTCTTCCTCTTGCAGATGTGATCGAAGTTGGTTTTGTTAGTAGTACTGGATACATGTGGATCGTCCAAAAGAAGAAGGTGGAGCACAACTTCAAGATGGCCGGCAAGCTTGTGAGCTATGGCACTGATATAACTGGCTATGTCAGCAAAAAACAGATAAAGAAACTCAAGGGAGTGAAGGCTAAAGAACTCATGCTATGGCCTCCAGTAAATGAGATAACCGTTGATGATCCACCCACCGGCAAAATTCACTTCAAGAGCCTTGCTGGCATCACCAAAACATTCCCAGTAGAGGCATTTGCTGCTGGTCAGTAATGCGCATCAAGAGTTCTGTAATTTCACCAGCTGCCGCAGCAGTTCCACAAGCTATATATATCTTAAATATAGCTTCCTTTTGTTGCATTTTATTTCCTTGTCCATTTTGCAGTTCTCTCACCAAGGTTTGGTGAATGATGCAAAACGGTATTTCAGAAGACGTTAAAAGCAAACTACAATTCTGATAAAAATAAAATAAAATAAAAAGAGATGCTCGTGTTAGTTGTAAGAATCACCTTCAATGCACTTGAAGAATTTCAATTGTAAAATGCTTCTACAGTTCTGCTCCCTTCAGAGCAAGTCTCAAGTTCTTAGCCTCTTCAGAGATGATAAACCGTAACCATAAAAACTATCAATATTCTAAACACACACTAGCACTCTTTTAGTGCTTCCCCTCTTTTTCTTTAGTCCATAGTAATTCAGAAGGGAAAGTTATAAATTCTTCTTAATTGGACGGTGAAATTAACTTCTCATTTCATCTTCATTGAATTTGATTAAAATTTATTGCAGTTGATTGGGGATTTGTTTATGTATAAAATTGATGTTGGAAGAGAGGGTTAGAATTGTGCTTGACTAGCTCAGTTTACTCGAATATTCTACGGGTCAAAAGCAAGTCGGGGTAGAGATTTACAAATTTTAAGGTTAAGACAAACAATAAAATGTCCTGCAATACTTTTTTTTCCCCACCCAATTCACCCATCTGCTAACCCTATATACAAGTATACCAGAATATTTGTCCGTGCTCTGTTACGGAGTCAGGCTATTATTTTTAAATTTATATATAAAAAATTAAATATGAAGATTTTTTTTTAAGTATAGATATTTTTTTTTTGATAATATCATTAAATCTATTTAAATAGTTTGATCTTGAAACCTATAAACTCGATTTTTTGCCTGTTCGAGTTTCAAATTAAGTCACGTGGGAGCTGATCCAAAATAAATTATTCAATTTAATGGTTGTCGACGTAAACACCATGGGCCTTGCATACCAAGTACCTTGAATCTGGCGTGGTTGTTAGACCCGAGTAATGTGAGTCTGATATAGTTACCAGATCCAAGCATCGTGGTTCTGACATGGGTTAGACATGTTTGTCAGGCGTAAGTCCTTTGGGTCTGACAACCACGCCAAACACAAGATACTTGGATCTGGCAAATATATCTAACCCATGTCAAATCCATGTTTCTTGGATCTGACAAACATGCCAGACACAACTTACTTGGGTATTGTAAACATGACTAACCCATGTTTACTTTGAACTTGGTTGGCCTAAGTAAATGGACCCCGCTAAGAAATTGTAATTGAAGGACAAAATTGAAAAATAATGAGGATTGAAATTGACAAACAACAAACAAAGAGAATAATTGTGCACTTTAGTTGTCAAGAGAGAGAAAAGAAAGAAAAAAACATAAGCAATCAATCACCAACAACAATCCAACTATTATTTGTCTACACGCGTCACACCATGTTAAAGAATGCATGGTTGCGCGTCTAATTAGATGGTGGATAGCCAGATTTTCCACCGGAAAGCGTCAAATGCACCTCCTTAATAAAACGGGTGTCACTCACTTGCTAAGGCGTGTGCAACACGCGCCAACAACTTTTAAATTAAAAAATAAAAAAGAAACGTAAAAAAAATACTAAAACGCTCTCATGGTCCTCTTAATTACACAAAATGCCCATGTAAAAATACTCCCAAAGACAAAGCTTTTTTTTTTTTTGTCTTTTATGGGTCTAGAAGCGTTATTTTACTGTACATGAAAATTACAAAAACTTGAAATACCCTTGTCCAATAGCTCATCGTTTTTTGATCTTAGGGTCAATGAAATATTTTTATTGTTACTAATATTGTGAAAAAACAAGAAAATCTTTGATCAACAGTTCTAAATTTTATTGACTTTAGGGATTAAAAAGTATTTTTACTATGTTAAAAAATTGAAAAAAACGCAAACACCCCAAACAATCTTCAAATGACCACTGAGTCAAATGAAAAGATTGAAATACCCTTAAACTGAAGGCTTACATTTAAGTCACTAAATGGTAAAATGGTAATCTTCAAATGACCACTAAGCCAAACAAAAAGACTCGAATACCCCTCTGAAGGAAAAAATTTAGGTCACTAAAGGGTAAAATGATAATTTTACTATCGTAATCTACAATAATCTGTATCTAGAGCTACAATAAAATTCACATGCCATTTAATTATCCTTTTAATTTGGTAAATGCTACAACACCCGTAGCTGGTTAATTTGAGACTCGATGAATCCATTTTTTAGCGAAGGCTAGCTCTAAACAAAGTTAGTTTAAAGTTGAATCAATATGACTCGATTAATTTGATGAGTTAATTAATAACTTAATTGATCCAATGAAAATTAGTTAATATTTTTCTTTGGAAAATAATATTGTTTAAACTTTTTTTTAATATAAAAATATTTGGGTTAACCTAACTTAAGTTCAGCATTAAATGGAATAACTTTGTACATTCTATTAGTTTCATTAGTTTCATGAGAAATAACAAATAATAGAAAAAACATATTTTGATGTAGATATACTACCAAAGATGTTATATTATTAATAATCAAAGAAGATTACTTGATGGAATTCTATTAATTATTAATTTCAAAAGAAAACAGATTTAAGAGTTAAAAGATATTGATTGATTTTGTTTGAACAATATTTTTAAAAAATGATTTTACCATGATGAATTGATAACTATTACAAAAAAATAATTAACCAAAAAAAATTGGTAATTCAAACACAAATCAAGGATATGATTACAGACAAATTATATAGAAAAACTATAACCTTCACATGATGGAAAAGATAAAAAGATCTATCATCAACCTCCAAACTTCATGGTGAATCTTCATCTATTTTTACCTTGAATTGTCTTTATATAATTTTAATTCATAATTTAGCTCATAGTTAGAAAAGATTTACATTTAAGAAATACATAATTGATTTTAATAGAAGTTTAAAGATGAAAATATAACTCTCAACAAAATAAAATAACAAGTTAAATCCTAAAAAAAATCATTTCAATTTTGTTTGACATTTCTGTTCAATAATGTTTTTTTTTAAATTAGCTTTAAATTATTTTTTATTATTATTAAAGTAAAATATGGTTCTAATTATTATAATAAACAGTGATATGATAATCAGAAATATTATATAGCAAAAACATGATATTTATAAAGTTATTGGTAAATTATAAAAGTTATTATAAAAGTTAAGTAAAGAGAGTTAAATTCAAGTAAAACAAAAGTGCTTACATCTAAATATTTTATATTTTTTAACGTCCAATCAGCTTGCGATGTTGGATAAGAAAGCATTGATTATTTTAATGCTAGTTTTTTTCCTACAGCAAAAGATAAGTGTAACTGTAAGCTATAAATATTTCCTAACGCAATAAACATCAAATATTTTTGAAGATAAATAAGAAATGAGAAATACAGATGTAATTGTTGCTGAGTATATGAGTTCATAAAAAAAAGGCAATTAGAAAGTGAGAATGATATAGCTGATTGTGATTGAATTAATTTTTGTTAAACAAAGATGGTGGAGCAATACAGAGAACTAAATGATATTGTAGATGCAAACCTTTTCAGGAGATGAAATGGAGAGGCGTTGCTTCTTTGGAATTGTTGGTGTAGAACCAACATCATCTCACATCAAATATAAACAACAGAGCTGGCATGTTAAGATGTTATAAGAAATGTTAAGAGTTTATAAGGAAAAGTGTAGGAATGCAGGATTAAAACTGGTAAAATACAACATTGAAAAATAAGTTTACATGGAGAGGCATGAAATAGGAACAAAACAAAAATATCTTGCAGCATGTCCGCGCTGTATATATAAAAAACATTTCGGATTAACCTAACCTTTGTCTCTTTTTTTTCCCTGGAAAAAACTTAAAACAACTTCGTTTTGGCAAAAAAAAGGTTTTTCATCTGCCGGACGTGGTCATGAGTCAATAGTCACCATGTTAACATACAGGCCAGGCCAGACTGAGTCTCGTAACCATGGTTAATTATCTATATATATTCTATAATTCCTGAGACTTTAAGTTCACAGGTCAATTCTGCAAAATCCAGCAGCATATAGGCGTAGCTGGATGCTTACATACTAATTCTGAAACTTTGCATTTTGTTTTGTCTCAGAAAGTAAAAGAACTCGACAAAAAGTGAAAAACAAACCCGGCAAAGGTATATTATTTGCAGAATAAACCAAAATGGCTCAAGCAAAATCCAATGTTGTCTAAGGTGTAATGAAAAAAAGACAGCCTTGCAAAAAATATGAAGAGTCCATTAAAACCAGAAAGAAGAAGAAAAAAACTAACTTTAAAAACACCGGATGAAAAGAAAACCAAAGAGCAATGAAATAAGCAGACAATTTCGATCACCAGTAACTAAATGAACAATCCATGCGCATCGAAAAAAACAACATTAAAAAGAGTAGATGAAAAGAAAGACAAAGAACAATGAAATAACTTGGGAATTTTGATCACCAGGAATCAAACAAAAAGCTGCTAGAAAGTGAGTGTTCTCTTGAGTGCAATGGAAGAAGCAAACCCTTCAAAGCAATTGGAAAGAGGGCAAACATCCTGGGAGTTAAAATAAAATAAAATTAAGAAGCCATAAAAACCACAATAATTAAAAGAAAAAGAACGAACACACACAAATTAAAGAAGTTGTTGGAAAAACAAAACTGGAGCTAAAAGCAACGAAGAGTGTAAGAAAAAAAATAGTGATAAATTATCAAAGCATTTAATGCACCATTATGATATTGTCTGTGCATGTAAAATTCTTTTACAGATAAAAAAAAAACTCAATTGCAAAAAACAAAGAAAAAACATTGTAAATTTTCAAATCATTTAATACATAAATATTATGATGTCGCTTTTGTAAGTGAAATATTTTTCTAGCAATAGCTAGCTACAGTTTTTTTAATAATATAATATTAACTAACAAAGAAAATTGTTCGATAGGAAATTGCTTTCCCCGCACGGTAACCAACAAAGAAAATTGTTTTTATAGTTCTTTCAATAAAACCGCGCTCGTTGTCAACTACAATCCAAAATAGCTTCCAGTTTAAGCTGCTCAAGCTCAAGCTCTTCTTGTCTTCTCAGCTCTGCCTCTCTGCATATAATCATCGATCACTTATTTTATCTCAAAAATATTAAGACATAGCTCGATCTCACATTCACCTTTCAGGTAAACAAAAAATCAGGTTTTTGGTTATTTTTTTGTTTCCTAAATTATTCAACTTTTTTGGGTTTAAATTGAATGATTTTGAGGGTCAAAAAATATGTGAATCGTTTGTTTTTTTTTTGGTTAAAGGGGTCTTTAACAATGGCAAGTGAGGACTTGAAATCCCAAGTCCCGGTTGAAGAAAATGGGACTAAAGAAGAAGAGAAAAATGGGAATTTAGAGGCTTCGGTCAGCAAGGAAAACGGTGAATCTTCTGATGTTTTTTCAGTAATACAAGAAGAAGAAGGAGAAGAAGAGGAAGGAGAGACCAAAGGTGATTGTTTATTGTTGTTGGATTATGCTTAAAGTTTCTTAATCTATCGTTTTTGAACTGTTTTGTAGGGTAGGGAAAGGGTTTTATCTCTAGGCGTAAGTTTCGAAAGAACTGAAAGAGTGAAGACACGATCTTTTTCTTGAAATCTTGAAAATACAATTTATCAGCAGAGCTAGGCATATATAGAGTTTGTCATTCTTCTATATGCTTGTTAATTTAGCTTTGAGAAGACAGACACTGATCACATTATCAATGTTGGGGAATCCTGTCATATGAGAATCAATTCATTGTCCTATACCGGCGTTTTCTGAGATATAAGTAAACACTAGATGTTTTTTTTTTCTCAATTGAGATGATTTCATTTGGTAATGGTGCTGACATATGATATTGTGTGCATTGGTAACTGTTTTCTTGCAGAAGCTACAAAGAAAAAGAAGAAGAAAAACAAAAGCAAGTGAGGACATATAGACATCTTTGATTCCCTGTCCCTTTGAACATTTGCTTTCAGTAGCCCATGATCTTATTTTTTTCCCTTGTAATATGCAGGAGAAAAAAGGAATTGGCAAAGCAGACTGATCCACCCACTATTCCTGTCGTGGATCTTTTCCCTTCTGGGGAGTTTCCTGAAGGTGAAATCCAGCAATACAAAGACGAGTGAGTATATGTTATTATTATTCTTATTCTTTTTCCAGTCTCTTGATTTCAATGATTACACTTGTGAGTATCTGTGGACTATTGGATTCACTGCCTGCCAAGATTATATTGCTGTTTTTTTTTTCTGAGCTTGACTAGTAGTGCAACCTTATAGGCTCAAATACACCTGAAGTTTAGCCAAAATCTGTAGCAGTCATAGACCAAAAGACAATGCATACTTGATACTTTGATTTGTTAAATGCAGAGTGATATATGTTTTTTTTATGTTTCTGATTTATACTTTTGAGACATGAAAAGTTAAATTGTTTATCAAATGTGTTTGTCTATCCGACAAGCATCTTGTTTTTTTTGTTTTTCTAACTTGACCTGTTCTGATTTTTTCTTATCTTTTTTCCTGTCCGTGGGAACTTGATCTTTTAGTAATTTGTGGAGGACTACATCTGAAGAGAAAAGAGCATTGGAACGTCTTGAACACCCAATGTACAATTCAGTTCGCCAGGCAGCGGAAGTTCATCGCCAGGTTGCTAATAGATCTTATGTGTAGCTTTATTCCTGCTGTGTTTGGTGTCATCTTCTTGTAATTCAGTCTACTTGTTTTTAGGTTCGGAAGTATATGAAAAGCATTTTGAAGCCTGGAATGTTAATGACTGATCTCTGTGAAACCTTGGAGAACACTGTTCGTAAGCTAATATCAGAGAATGGTCTGCAAGCTGGCATTGCATTTCCTACTGGATGCTCTCTGAACTGGTAAATGCCAACTTTATACCCTGGATTTTGTAATTCCGAGTCCTTTTTTTCCTTACATGGTTATATTTTTATTTGATTTCTTTTCCATTGTTAGTGTTGCTGCTCATTGGACCCCAAATACAGGGGATAAGACTGTGCTTCAGTATGATGATGTGATGAAATTGGATTTTGGGACCCATATAGATGGTAAAAACTTTATTGCACAACCTTTTTTATGGTTTAATTCATATGTTTTCTCAGAACTAAGTTGACGGTTCAATGTGCTATCAGTGTCTTTCCCACCTAGAGCCTTTATAATTAATGTGTGATTATTAAATTTGTAGGACGTATTGTGGACTGTGCATTTACAGTGGCATTCAACCCTATGTTTGATCCACTACTTGAAGCTTCACGCGAGGCAACCAACACGGGTATCAAGGTGCTGACCTTTGATCCCTGAAAATTAATTTTGATCTTGTCATTACCGTGTAATGCGCCCAAGTTGTGTTCATCTCATTCTTAATGTAGACCATTTAGTTTTTCTTCAGTGTGATTCAAGTCTTACGTTAAAAAAAAGGCAAGTTTTGTGCTCTATTGCTTCCCCATTAAAAATTCACACCAAAGTATCTTTCTTGCTTTCCCTATTCACCTGCTTACTCCCTTCAAAAGTGTGGTGTTTGTAGCTTGCCTGACTTTGTTCTTTTCACCACCTGTATTTCCATTGCTAGAAGAGTATAGAATCTTGAAAGGGATTTCTTTCAGGAAGGGGAAGATTTTACTGAGTTAAGTCAGGATAGGGGTGCATCATTGGAGAAGGGGCTCTAAGCAAGCCTTTTCTCCTTGAGAGGATTAAGGACTTCATTTAGTTTCTTTTAATTGTTTTCAAAACCTTAACCACTCTAGAAGACTTTGTAACTTGTGCTTAAGAATTGATTTTTATTTAATTTTTTAGGAATCAGGGATTGATGTGCGTCTATGTGATGTTGGTGCTGCCATCCAAGAAGTCATGGAATCATACGAGGTTGAAATTAATGGAAAGGTGTTTCAAGGTATGATATTGTTTATTTGATGCTGTTGTTTCAGTTGTTATTTGGTACACTGTAATTGTGAGTGTATTTGATTATCTTTTGTGTCATCACTCCACATAATGCAAAAAGTACAACCAAAGATAATTTTGTTAGTACCTGTTTGGTATTGTGGTTGAGTAATTGAGTTTGTGAAAAGCAGGTTGAGTAAGAAGTAGGTATGTAGATGTTTGGTAACCCTTTCAAAACCATGGTTTTGGAAACTCAATAAACTTAAAACCTTGGTTTTGATAAAGCTGAAATTTGATGCTTTTTCAATACCATGGTCTTAGATGCTAACCATGATTTTGAAAACTCAATCCCAGACAGCCTTGGGCAAGTAAAGTTTCAAAAGTTGCTGCATTATTCAAGAGTTTGATAGAACTGTTAACAATGAATTTGCTGATTGACAGTTTTATGAACAATTCCATTTAATCTTTAAAGATTGCAACTCTGTTGGGAATGAATGAGTAGCTTGGAAGCTAGTCTTGTGAAAGTTTTGTTCTTATTTTCCCATCTAGAGCTCCTGGGTGTACGAGGGGGTCCTCAGCTGCTCCAGTTCTAAATCGTGCTGGTCCATTTTACTCATAATTCATTTATCATTATTTGATTGTTCAAGCTTGATTCAATGCAAATGTTGTGTTTCAATAATAACTTTGTATAGGGTTGAAAGATAAGGAACAACTGGTGATCTTGCGTATTCTGAATCAGTGAAAATGATTATACTTTTGGTGATTCAATGTATTTTTCTTAATGGATAATGAATTCACACTCGATATCATGCATGTCCATGGATTTATTATAAAATCACCTGTGAATACATATTTGCGTGTGCACTGACTTCAAATGTCACCGGCAGTTAAGAGCATCCGTAACTTGAATGGGCACAGCATTGGCCCCTACCAGATTCATGCTGGAAAATCTGTTCCCATTGTTAAAGGAGGGGAACAGACAAAAATGGAAGAGGGTGAATTTTTTGCAATTGAAACATTTGCATCTACAGGTAATAGTTGTTTCATATGGCAGGGAATCGATGTATTTTTTTTTAAAAGGGATGACACTTGGAGAACATTGTGATCTAGGGTGTAACAAGTCCTTTTCTGCTGTGCCTGTAGGGAAAGGATATGTAAGAGAAGATCTAGAGTGCAGCCATTACACGAAAGATTTTGATGTTGGCCATATCCCATTGAGGTTGCCAAGAGCAAAGCAACTGCTAGCAACAATCAATAAGAACTTCTCCACATTAGCCTTTTGTAGAAGGTATTTAGATCGCTTGGGCGAGACTAAATATTTAATGGCACTCAAGAATCTGTGTGATTCTGGCATTGTTCAGGTATTTCTCAATTTTTAGCCCCCCCCCCCCCCAAAAAAAAAAAAAAAAAAACAAAAAGAAAGAAAAGAAAAAAGCATATTTTATGCCAGCTGATATGGTTGAAGTAATATGTTTATGGCCAAGTAATCATCTTCCAACTCACCCAGGATCCCCAATCCTCCTAGGTCACAATAGTCTGTTTGCTGGTCTCTAGACTACAGATAAGGGGGCTTGTGTTTAATAATAGGAAGAACATATTCAGATGAATTTTGCCATAACTAGAAATTCATGATTGCCTGAAAGTGTAATATATAGTACACACTGCAGTTATTCTGATGGAGGTAGCGGTGGCAATTCTATTATCATGACCACAGAACAGAAATAACGTTGTATAGTTTTATCGCTGTGTCATGAACTTGTTATACCCACTGTAGTAACTCTTCCTCCTTTCTCACTTTGGCAGCCTTTACCTCCTCTGTGTGATGTTAAGGGCAGTTATGTATCTCAATTCGAGCATACCATCTTGCTACGGCCAACCTGCAAAGAGGTCATATCGAGGGGCGATGACTACTAGCTTGGATTGATGACCCCTGTGACTGTATACTAGTAAAAGATTCAGTTGAAGGCGTAGTTTATTTATCTTCATTGTCTGTTTTGTTACTGCCTGGTTTAGCAAACATACAGCTTTGTAATGGCAAATAAGAATTGGAATATCAATCACAATTATGATTTTAACTTGGAAATGTTGGCCGCTAGGACACGCATAAAGGAGACATCAACTTGACTTGGAAATTTCCATCTGAAGAAAGTCGAAAGACCATTTCTGTAAATTACTATTATATATATATATCTTTTTTTTTTCAGATTAAATTTGGATTGGATTTGATAATATCCATACACAATCCATTAGGTAAGGTAACTATTTATATAAAAAATATTTGTTTGAGTTAATATTCATCCTATTTAGATTAAATTGCCATTCATAATATTGAGGTGAAAAAAAACATTGTTTTGTTTTTCACCATTTTTTCAATAAAATTTTCACTATTTTTAAACAATATTTTGATTTTCTGAAAATTTGAAGAAAGAAGAAGGCGAACATAATTTTTTGTTCAAATATAACATTTCTCAATCTAAATTTATATGAGTTGGAAAAAAAACATTTGTTTTTTTTCATTTTTTATATTTTTTATATGATTCTCAGTATTTTTTTATTTTTTTAAAATAACTAAAATGATAAATAATATAATATTCTTCTTTTATACAAGAATATTTATATCAACATAAAAGCGTTAAAAAATTGCTATAATAGATTGTATTCTTTTTCTATAAAAAAATTCCTATAATTTTAACACATTTTTTTAATGAAAATTTCTTTGCAAATAAACATTTTTTTTTAATTTTTAAATCAGACCAACTGAGAATGATGATAAAAAATAATCTTTATGTTACTCAACATACGGCAAACTTTCTCAAAGTTTAATGACATGGAAGGCACCTGATAAAGTGTTCTAGTACTGATTGATTAGAGAAATGGAAAGAGAGGTGTGGCACTTTCTGGGCAACATTTTTTTTGTCTTTGGACTCTCTTAAGTGTGTAATATTTGTCAGCAACTCTTGTTTCTGCATCAGTCTCTCTATCTTCCTCTCTCGCTGTCTAAAAGCCCTCTTGAATTTGCTTTGAAAGATAAAACCCTATTCTTTACAATCAATCACAAACACCAGAGTTACAATTTAAGTAGCTGGAAGGTAATCTGACAGATAACAGCTTACTGCAATCCATAAATCCTAATCATGCAAGGTTTAGCATGTCCCTTGTTAGCTTTACCTGTGATGTTATGTTACACTTCTTGTTCGATCTTCTGAATTACTTGAATTCTAAACTGAAAAACTTCAAAATATGGCCTGGAAGTATGGAGATCAATCAGCATGTCCATATGCATCCATTTTGCATTTTTTTTTTAAAGAAAGCATTTCCTATAGTTTGTTTGAGCTGATATTGTATGTCATAGACTTGTGGAAACGTAGCTCCTGCTTCGAAAATGGTTGATAACTATCTTGAGAGAGAAGAAACGAAGACGATGGAGGCAGAGAGAACATGTCCCTTGTATTATTTTATGTCTTTATCTGTCTTTTTAATTAAATATGTTTGTCCCTTTTATATCTATTGTAGAACACTAAACAATGCAAAGTTTAAGATGATTTATGAGGTTCACTTAGTGTTTTAAGGATCGAGTTGTGTGGATTAGGCATGCCTACTGAATTCAATTCCATGAGCTTCGTTCCGAGTTTCACCTAGTTTCAAGCAAGCAGGAGATTAGTTAGACCAAAAGTATTGATTTTTATGCTCTATTGTGAACATTTGAAATTCAATCGATGTGTTGTTATGTTATTTTATGACTTCACTACAGAGAAAAATCTCTGTTTGTATGCCTTTTCTTTTGTAAAGAGTGTTTGTTTACTTAGACTTAATCATGGATGGCAATCCGTTTGTTGGGCAGAGCAAAATCAAATGGAAACATCTTTAGCACCCACTCATCCAGTCCGATGAAACTACACCTTCAGTTCTTGTCCTCTAGTTTGTGTAGTCATTAATGCGCCGGGTGAGACCATTGTTTTAAGCTCAATTAACAGGAAATTAAAGAATGAAGAAACTCTTAAACTGACAGAAACCCTCTCCACATCTTACATCTGTCTTTAAGAGGTGGTTTTTTTTGGCTTCAATCCTTTTCCTTTTATTGAAGGGATCATATTGCCTTGTCAACTAAACTTACAGTGAAGCATGTGCTAAATTGCACGAGATTTATAGTGCTAGCTGGAGGTAGCTTGTGTTTTCAGGAACTTGGTTCCCAAGATCACCCAAGCCTCTTTTATGAAGAAAGCTCGATGGATTTATGATGTCTTGAGTTTCAGAGGCGAAGACACACGCAAGACCATTTATAGGCTTTGTTGTCCTTAGGGATGACCTAGACCTTGATGGAGGAAAAGCCATTTCGCTGGAACTCTCGAAAGAAATAGAAGAATCAAGGCTTTCAATTATCATTTTCTCTAAAGGATTTTCTTCTTCAATTTGGTGCTTAGATGAAGTTGTAAAGATTGTCGAGTAGATGTGAATCCATCTGAGGTTAGGAAAGAGACAAGTAAATCTCAAGAAGCATTTGATAAACATGAAGATGCTTTCAGGAACAACAGAGAAAAGGTGCATAAATGGAGGGCTGTATTGTTTGAAACCGCCAGTGTCACTGGACTTGATCTGAAAGACCTGTGAGAATTGATCCTCATATTTGAATGGACAATTTCATTTTTCCATTGAACGCAGGGTCCATTTTTATTTACACTCGAGCTCAGTCTCGAGGAATGGGACCTGCAGAATGTTTGGATGAGCCTGATGCAAGTTGAACTGCAATAAGACAGGAAGCATCTTCGAAGATGACCCTATTACCTTCATTTCTAGGACAAGGGTCTGTTCGCATGCGTTTTCCGTCGAACTCTTTATCAGGTTTATGCTCTGTGACGAATTAGATTCAGGAACTGCAATACAGAGGAAGAATCAATTTCCAGTGATCTCGGTTGCCTATCTTCATTAAGACTATTAAATCCGAGTGGCAACAACTTTCCTACACTACATGCAAGTTTCCGTGGAGTTTCCAAGCTTGAACGTCTCTATATGGACAATCGCAAGAGACTTGAGGTCTCTGACTAAAACAGAGGGGATATAGTTTTTTATCCGACAGTTGAAACCAAGCGATAATTAGCATGCACATCTAAGTTGGAACAGGACACCAGTCTGACGTCCATAGCCATTAGTAGGTGTCTTCCACAAGCGACAAGCAAGCTCAGGAGGAGGAATCCGAAGAAAGAATCATGGACCTGTAAATCTGCTTGCGTGCAACTGGTGCTTGCCAATTGTCAATTGCAGCCCGAAGACGAGGAATAGTCCATGAGTTGCCACTGTCATTGAGGTCATCAAGGGAGGTTCTTTTGTCACTATCATTGAGGTCATAAGTTGTTAGTAATCTTGGCTTCAATCGGTACTTTCCAATATAGCGGCTAAATTCGGTTCAATTTCGTGGATTAATTTGAAAATTTTATGATTTAAAATTTAATTTAGATGACTTTGTAGGGTTAACATCAAGATTTTTTTTAAAAAAAGAATAAAATGATTTTTTTGATAAAAAAATTAATTTAAATTAATTTAATGATACACAATTGACTTAACAATCCAATAATTATAAAAAATATAAATTTCTAATAGGAAGAAGATAGAAAAGTTTCACGGCCATGGACATGCTACATATATATTTGCTTGTTATGCGTTTGAGAATATGGTTTAAGTTTTTTTATAAAAAAATATTTATTGTTTAAAAATATATTAAAATAATATTTTATTTTATATTTTTTAATATTATTATATCAAAATTAATAGAAACCACTACAAAAAAATGATTAATTTTATATTTTTTAAATAAAATATAATTTTAAAAATATATATAAAAAAAGTTATTACAAATAAAAGTGGGAAGAAAGTGGTGGAAAATCTGGAAATTAGTGAAATAAATAAATAAATAAATAAATATTGTAGTTTGATATTCTTTTCAGTGGACAGAATAGAATTTCACCTTGTCGACATGGATAAGATGAGCCACAAGATTTCATCTAATGGTTGCAAAAATGCCATGTCAGCGAACTTATCTTTGTGTTGACACTTCCTTAACTCAGCCAATCAGTCTTCCTTTTTTATAAGCATTCCAGCTTCAGTCCATGTCATGCCCAACCACCATTTATTCCAATGTCAAAGCAAACCCCACCTTTTGGAGCGCGTCTAGTCCACTCCCAAGCATTGAAACTGTGAATCAAGGCAACGGTTCTGTAAAAATATTTAAAAATAAAATAATTTTTTCAAAATAATAAAAAATATAATTTAATATATTTATAAAAAATATTTTAAAAAATAATAATTATTATAATACCAAATAAATTATATGATATATTAATGGATGATCCTGAAAAGTATGTTTTAAAAATGTATTTGTATTAAAGAAATTTAAATAATATATTTTAGTGTTTTAAAATGATTTTAATGTATTAATATCATAAATAAAAATTATTTTAATATATTTTCAAATAAAAAATATTTTAGAAGCAATTAACATTTGCTTATATATTAATGAATTAAATAATTAATTTCATGTAATTTAGGAAACCTGAAATTGTTTTCCCTTTACCTGAATATTTTGAAATTTATTCCGAAGAATTACCGGAAGTTTTTATTCTTAAAAGATTTTCAAACTTTTTTTATCCAAATTAATTGGGATGATTATTTTTTGTTTATTTTAATGGTGCTGACCGCCTGAACTTCCTGCTGCACCAACCCTTGAAGTGAGTGTTTGACCATAACTTTCCCTTTCTTCTTCCATATGATTTCTTCGTCTTCTTCTTCCTCTCCTCTGCAGTTCAAGCCAGAGCTCATAAGCCAAGATAACAATAAATCCTCAGCAACCCTATTCTTAGCAAAATCTAAAGCTTGGCATGGGGGGCAGCAGTAATCTTGATTTCTTAAGGTTTCTTGTCTTAATATCATTCTGTCTCCCTCTAACCTATGCAGCAGCAGAAACTTCCACTCCAAACATATGCCCTATGGACCTTAACTATGTCTTAAGAATCCCGTGGAACCAAACTCTTTGTCGAAACTTCAACCCTCTTGCTCAAAATGACAATACCAACAGCACAAGCAAGCCCCCATGTTGCCAAACCATACTCTCCCTCTTTGGGGTTGCCCTATCTCAACATCTCAAAGAAACCTCTTTTTTTCAACTTCCAAACTTAGCTACCTCTAGTTCTTGCCTTCAAGATTACCAGTCAAAGCTCAGCTCCTTTTCTCTTTCCGACAATCTTGTCTCTCACTGCTTTAACCCTTTACAGTTTGTTACAGCACCTAACATCTGTGCCCGTATAGAGACATCTCAAGACTGGGTTGATCAACTTGGTAAGTCGACTTCTCTTGATTCAGATTGCCGGTCTGATCTTACTGATCTTACAGCTTGTGATTCTTGTCTTAGAGCTGGTAATAAAAGTACAGTCGTTGTTGTTGTCTGCTGATGGTAATCAAACTCATGCTCAAGATTGTTTTTACTTTGCTGTTCTCTATGCTGCTGGTGTTGTTAACGAGTTTGGTCCTGAAAGTGATGGTGTTGTTTCATGTATATTTGGTTTGGAATTAAATTCAAGAGTTGGTTCAGCTAGCAATTTTCATTCTGCTCTTGTTTTTGGCTTGACTGGTGCTGGTGTTGCTATTTTGGTAATGTCTTGTTTGTTAGGATTGTATCTGTGGTATGATAAGAAATGGAGAAGGAAAAAGAATTTAGGGTTTGGTTTTGATTTAGATGAACAACAAGGGTCTAGGCCTAAACTGAGGCCGAATACAGGGTCAATTTGGTTTAAAATTCGGGATCTTGAGAAGGCAACAGACAATTTCTCGCAGAAGAATTTTATTGGGAGAGGCGGGTTTGGTTTTGTTTACAAGGGGGTTTTATCTGATGGGACAGTGGTGGCTATTAAAAAGGGTTATAGAATCTGATTTTCAAGGTGATGCAGAGTTTTGCAACGAGGTTGAGATTATTAGCAACTTGAAGCACAGGAATTTGGTGCCGCTCAGAGGGTGCTGTGTGATTGACGATGATGTAAATTCTGATGAGAGAGGCAATCAGAGGTATCTTGTTTATGATTACATGTCAAATGGGAATCTTGATGACCATTTATTTCCATCATCGGATAATCAAATTCAAAAGCAATTGTTAAGTTGGCCTCAAAGGAAGAGCATAATTTTGGATGTGGCGAAGGGATTAGCTTATTTGCACCATGGAGTCAAGCCTGGAATATATCATAGAGATATCAAGGGGACAAATATATTGTTAGATGCTGAAATGAGAGCAAGAGTTGCCGATTTTGGGTTGGCAAAGCAAAGTAGGGAAGGGCAGTCTCATCTTACGACAAGAGTGGCTGGAACTCATGGGTACTTAGCACCCGAATATGCTCTTTATGGTCAACTGACTGAGAAGAGCGATGTTTATAGCTTTGGGGTGGTTGTTTTGGAGATAATGAGTGGGAGAAAAGCTCTTGATTTGTCTTCTTCAGGGTCACCTCGTGCTTTATTGATCACAGACTGGGCCTGGTCATTGGTGAAAGCTGGAAAAATGGAACAGGCATTGGATGCTTCTTTGTTGAGAGGTGGTGATTCTTCAAATTCAAATCCGAAGGGGATAATGGAAAGGTTTGTGCTGGTTGGGATTTTGTGTGCTCATATAATGGTGGCTCTAAGGCCAACCATTCTGGATGCGCTGAAAATGTTAGAAGGAGATATTGAAGTTCCACAGATTCCAGATCGACCAGTGCCTCTTGGGCACCCTTCGTTCCAAGCTGATGGCAATAGTTTCAGCATCTCACCAGTATTGAGGGGACCAAAATTACCGCCTGGAGACACGCTTAGGTAAGCACTAATGTCCTTAAATGTCTTTCTTCTGCATTACCTAATGGATCTAGAGAGGTGGATGCATGCATGCGGCAGACCTCTTTCACGAGCTAACCTGCATATTCAAGAATGATTGGTAAAGAAGATGAATTTAAAGTATGTTGAGCCATCGAACTGTATAGTGCTCCATATGTGGAGATTAATTCCTGAGCATCTCAAGTTAAGAGGTAGAGAGTTTAGGGTATCATTAGTTGTGGTAGAATTTAGTCAGAATTACCAAAACTGTGATGCTTTGATGTTCTGAAGCACCCAAAAGTTGTTGAGGCTTGGTAACCTATTCTTAGTAGGATTTTGAAGATGGACATGAACGTACAGTGTGTGTTGTTAATCTGCTACTGTGTATGAAATCATTGACTTAAAGCATCAGTTTGTATATAATTGATTGAAAGGCAATAGAATTGGAATTTAACAGCTGCCTCGTATCTAAAGATAAATTGCTGAAAAACTACAAATTTACTCCAAAATTCGAAAAGGTCTTGATAAATTGCTGCTATTGGGATCAGTTTTCTTCTACTCGGTTCTTTGATTAATGAAATTTGCTTCATTCATCCTGGAAATGAATGGATTCTCAGTGAAGCTGCAGGGACCTTAACCCTATATGCATGTTATATATCAACATGTGTTCACTACTTTCCATCAATATATGTATGCATATAAATCCCACCATGGCTACTCAGCATTGGTGTTTTTGTTTTCTGTTTATTCAAGTTTTCAATATATTTCTATCACTTCCCATTGCTTTGGTCGCCTGTGCTTTTCCTTAACATGGATATCAATCATTAGTCCAAGCTGCCAATGTCCAACCTTGATAAATTGATAATATTGACATGTCCCTTTTTTCTTGGATCACTGATAATATTGACACTAAAGAGAAAATTACAATAGATCTTCTAAGTGGCCTGAGACTACAAGAGGTAGCCATATCAAGACTAGCCTACAAAAAACTTCAAATCACCATTTTATGACAACAACATTGCTTAGTAGACCAATGCCTGACAAAATCTAAAGCCAAAACAAAACTCAAAAGAGGACAGGTTGAGGCTGATTTCCAAAGCCTAAGAATATGAAGAAGTTCAGCTTCATTTCCAGTCGAGCATACCAACAGAACATGAGAAAAATACAAACGAAAGGCCACACCAACAATGTAACGAGGCTGATAAATTAAAGGCTAAAAGGTACATAACACTCTTGAACTATGGGTCTAAATGCTAGTAGTCCTTGAACTAAGACTTCTATATCACTAGTTCTTGAACATATTGTTTGATTTAACTTTTGTAATGCTGCTTCAGAATTAAGGTTTAACAATTTGTTGCTTTATTACAAGAGAGCTTGTACAGCTACCTTTGATGTCTTTAATCAGTCTGTAGCTGACTGCAGTACTTTCTGCAGTGGAATGAGACACACAGGTAGATCATACTTTATTGCTCACATTTGCTGATAAATCTAGGTGTCGTTGGCTTTGGTCCTTTGTTACGATACTGTGGTCGTAGAGAGTCTATTGCCGATGGCTTCTCTGCGTGAGGTTGTAAAGAACCTATTCATTAATTTCTAACTTGTGAAGTTGAACCAAACCTTAAAGGACTCCAGTTATTTAGTTTCTTGCCGGTAGGGTGTTGGTCTTGTGAGCTCTCAAAGAGGTCATAATCGATAAGTGCAATTTTGTACGTGAAGAAGTACCCGTGTAGAAGCACTATGGTCCAGCAGTTGTTTCCTCACATTCAACAGAATTTTAAGCATCTCTTCTTTCAGAAAGCTCTAAGATGTCAAGTATTTCCTTATCATTCTGAGCAGGAATTTAAAGTTGAAAATTATCAAGTCTGTGCTACTCCCAGAATCTTTTCAAAAGGACCAGATTTTAGAGGGTTCTTGAATTTTGAGGAGCTGATCAGATACATCGTAAACTAGTGCATTACTAAACCAAGATATGATCTTTCTGATTCCTGTGAGTGTTCTACTCAAGAACAGAACTCTGCTCTCATCTCTAATGTCACGACCCGAATCCCGGGTCTCTGACCGGCAACACAAGAGCGGTGTCTAAAGAACACTCCACCTACGCTAAGCCTTAAAACAGACATATCAAAAGAATAATTTATTCAAAAATACACAGCATTTCATAATCTTCAGAAATATTATATTATTCAAAACTAATGAAACCAAAAAATAATTTAAAACTCCTCATTAGTAATTAAAACAAAAACAATAATCCATAATACTCATTACATTGTCAAAATCCAAACTTAATTAAAACAAGGTAATAGTGGAGCGTCTAAGATATCAAATCAAAACTAAAAGGAAAGCCTCGCAAAACAAGCAAGGCATACCGACTAAAACTGAAGAAGCAGGAACACTCAACAAAGTCCAACTGTTATCAGAAACTAAGAACCTGAAATAATATTAAGAATGAGGGGCAAGTTCAAGTAACTCAGTGAGGGAATAATATTTAATATACATTTTAAATATTTATAATATTAATAGTTTGCAAGATAATTTATCTTAATATACATATACATATACATATACATACTAAACATATTATAATAACGTAGTGGAATACATGTCAGAGATCAGATGACACCCGAAGGTGACCAGATGACACTCGAAAGTGACCAGATGACACCCGAAGGTGACCACTATGGGATGATCAGTCGCCATAGGCTGATGTCTCTCTCACTAGCTAGGTATACGAATACTATATGCACATAGGCTAACTACTCTCTGTTAGCATGGAGTTACTGACAAGTCCTATATCAAGGCATAATAAATATTCACAGAATCATCAAAGAAACGTATATCATTTCAAATAGAATTTAGTTTGACAGATTGCGAGTGCAAATTCAAGAATAAATGAGTACTCGGAACTCATTGTATAATCAACATACATATTTATTTATAATATATGCATATTAAAGATTATCCCACTCACTTGGAAGAATATAGATTAAAATGAATATCAGATGAAAGACCCGAAAAACCTATTAAGGATCGTTAGGGGAACCTACAATAAATATATGAAATATACTCAAAAGCAACTCAAAAAAACACAAATAAAAGATTCCAATGCATAAAAGAAAACTAGGTTTAGTCTCCTAGGTTTAGGGACTAAAACAACAATTATCCAAAACAGGGACCAAAACATAATTTTACCAAAACTGGACCAAACTATAAATACATAACCATACTGAAATTTCACCTATAAAACATCCTCAATTCTGTCCAGAACGACACAGGGACCAAACTGTAATTTTTTTAAAACTTCAGGGACTAAAATGTAAATTCCTTAAATTGAGGGACCAAACTAAAAATATTCCAAATCAATTATCAAACTGAGATTCATCATCCTTGACCTCATAATAACACTGTCCAAAATCTCAAAATACATTTAGGGGTCAAATTGTAATTTTTTCAAAGTTTAGGGACTAAACTGAAACTTTCACAAATCAAGGACCAAAATAAAATTTGGTCATCTTCAACCTCAAGACCATTCTGTCCAGATTTTGCAGCAAGGGAAAAATAAATTTCTTAACCCATAAAAATTAATTTAAACAAATCAACTAATAAATCCTTATTTTCAACAACATACTAATTAATCACCTAACATCAAAACTTTAATAATCATAAATCAATCTTAACAATATAAACTTCCAATCCTTATAAATCGCAATCTCTCTTTCTTTCTTTTTTAATCCTTCTATAAACAAATCATAATTAAAAGTAACATATGAGAGAATCACTTACTTGCTACTTTCACTTTTCTTAAACCCAAAACTCAATATCAAAAACTGAAATTCTGGACAGTAATTCTCTTGCAATTTTTTCTTGTATACCTAGATTAACTTAGGTTGGGTTTGGGCTGACTTGGACTTGGATTTGTATCAAAAATCTGAGTCTTACATCTAATGTCATTTCTTCCAAGTCAAGATAGAATAAAGAGAAGCAAGTATTCTTTGGCTTCTGGGTTAACTAATACAGCATCTGGAAAAAAGTACACCTTGTTTTATCATTTATGCTATTCCTCAAACAGTGTTTTGAGATTGTAAAGCCCTGCAACATCAGGATTTCCACTCCACAACAACTTTGCAAATTGATTATGAACCTCATCTGCTGGATGAATTCCATCAAAGAAGAGATATTCACTCGCATTATCGTGTAATTCGAACTTGTTCAGACCACACTTGGAACCTCAATACGGACCAGCGCCACAACATGCCACTTTTATCTCCTTAAAATCTTCACATTCAAGTTGCAACAATTAAAACCTAAAATAGGTATAGAAGGATTAGAAACAAGTCATACCCTGAACTTGACAGTTAGGATAGACTTGCTATTTGAGAAACACAAGCAGGAAATTCTGAATTGACATGTAGATAAAAACATACCATATTCGGTGGGATGATTTATTCTTTCACTATGTGAAGTATAGAAATCAAAATTTGAATACTTAAATCCATTAAGCTGTCTCTCAAGCTTTTTAAGGACCTTAGAGTTCTCTATTGTGTAGCTTTGTCAGAACTGCAACTTCATCCATGCAGCCTGAACTTCTTGTTCTAGTTCGTTTAAGTGCTCTCAGGAAGGAAAACGGCCCAATGCAGCCAAGATTGAAATTTCATCCCTCCTTATATATTTCCTGGAACAGTAAAGCGAAACCATATATAGACTATGATCGATTTGAAAAACAGAAAGAATGTTTAGGTTATTAACATATCACTTGGATACCAGATGTCAGGTTGCCGAAAACCATCCTGATGTACTCGTTTCTGTTGTAGGATTGAAGCGCAGTGGGGTTTGTAATGAAAGGTACAAAGTAGTCATTGCTTCCAATGCTGAACAAGTAAAGAGCAGAGGACAACAATGTCTTAGCTACTTCATCGCTTAATTTCTGCCTTGGTAGCTTCTCCACTTCCTTGAAATAACTTAATGGTGTTTTAAGGTCTATCACCTCTTCAATGAATGGGAACAAATGAGAACAATATTAAGATGCAGACCAAGTTAATAACGCAGCCCAACTTATGTCAAGTGCAGCCCAAAGACGAGGAAGGGTCCATGAGTTGCCACTGTCATTGAGGTCATTAAGGGAGGTTCTTTTGTCACTGTCATTGAGGTCAGTACTTTCCAATATAGCGGCTAAGTTCGGTTCAATTTCATAATTTTATGATTTAAAATCTAATTTAGATGACTTTGCAGGGTTAATATCAAAAGAATTAAATGAATTTTTTCATAAGAAAAACTAATCTAAATTAATTTGGCAATTCATAATTTACTTAACAAATCAATAACTTGTATTATCTTCCGGTTAAAATTTTATATCAATTTAATAAATACATTTTTTAAAATTTTGTTTTCATCTTGATTGATTAAACTCTTTTTCTCCAATAATTTTAAAAATACATTTATTGTATTGAATTAATGCATCAAAAATAAAAAAAAATTCTAATAGGAAAAAGATAGCAAAGCTTCCCGCCATAGAGATGCTATATAGATATTTAATTGTTGTGTATTTGATACTGTGGTTTAGGTTTTTTAAAAAATATTTTTTATTTAAAAATATATTTATATAATATTTTATTTTAGATTTGTTTTTAAATATTAACATCTCAAAACCAATATAAACCACTAAAAAATTATCAATTTAATATTTTTTGAAGTAAAATATATAAAAATATAATAATTTCCCCAATCCTAAAAATTCATGTGAAGACTTTTCCAATAACATGGACATAAACAGCATCGAGAAGGGCAAATAAAAGTGGCACTTGAGGGTCCGCTTCCGTGGCAGGGCAAATGAGGATGTTCGGTGGGTGGGGAATAGTCGTGGTGACCAAAAAAAAAAAAAAAAAAAAAAAATGGGAAGAAAGTGGTGGGAAAAAAAAAAAAATGGGAAGAAAGTGGTGGAAAATCTGAAAATTAGTGAAATAAATAAATAAATAAATAAATAAATAGGGATGAGATTGTCGATCGATATGGATAAGATGAGCCACAAGATTTCATCCAGTGGTTGCAAAAATGCCATGTCAGTGAACTTATCATTGTGCTGACACTTCCTTAACTCCGTCAATCAGTCTTCTTTTTGTAAAAGCATTCTAGCTTCCGTCCATGTTACGCCATCCCATCCTTTATTCCACGGTCAAAGCAATCCCCACATTTTGGAGCGCGTTTAGTCCACTTCCAAGCATTCAACCTGCAAATTACGGTTTGTTTTTACTGTCTAAACATATTTTTTTAAGAAATTAATTTTTTATAATTTCACATTATTTTAATATGTTAATATAAAAATTATTATTTTAAAATAAAAAATATTTTAAAAAATAATCACTATTATATTATTAAACAGATCATGTTACATAAATTTGTTTTTAATCACTTAACAACTTGGAAACGCTTGTCTGATTAGATTTCACTAAAACAACTTTTTTTTTATTTAACTTGATAAACTAACTATTATTAGAGTAGAATCGTGGATTTTTCAAGTAAATTTGGCGAGCTGAGTTTAGCACTCATAGCAATGTAGGGTGAGCGTTGGGGTAGTTCATGTAATTTAGGATACCGCGAAATTTTTTCCCCCTTACCTGAATATTTTGAACTTTATTCCGAAGAATTACCGGAATTTTTTATTCTTAAAATTTTTTCAAACTTTTTTTTATCCAAATTAATTGGGATAATTATTTTTTGTTTATTTGAATGGTGCTTACCGACTGAACTCCCTGCTGCACAACCCTTGAAGTGAGTGTTTGACCAGAACTTTCCCTCTCTTCTTCCATATGATTTCTTCGTCTTCTTCTTCCTCTCCTCTGCAATTCAAGCCAGAGCTCATAAGCCAAGATAACAATAAATCCTAAGCAACCCTATTCTTAGCAAAATCTAATGCTTGGCATGGGGGGCAGCACTAATCTTGATTTCTTAAGGTTTCTTGTCTTAATATCATCTGTCTCCCTCTCACCTCTGCAGCAGCAGAAACCTCCACTTCAAACATATGCCCTATGGACCTTAACTATGTCTTAAGAATCCCATGGAACAATACTCTTTGTCGAAACTTCAACCCTCTTGCTCAAAATGACAATTCCACCACCACAATCAAGGCCCAATGTTGCCAAGCCATACTCTCCCTCTTTGGGGTTGCCCTATCTCAACATCTCAAAGAAACCTCTCCTTTTCAACTTCCAAACTTAGCTACCTCTAGTTCTTGCCTTCAAGATTACCAGTCAAAGCTCAGCTCTTTTTCTCTTTCCGACAATCTTGTCTCACACTGCTTTAACCCTTTACAGTTTGTTACAGCACCTAACATCTGTGCCCGTATAGAGACATCTCAAGACTGGGTTGATCAACTTGGTAAGTCGACTTCTCTTGATTCAGATTGCCGGTCTGATCTTACTGATCTTACAGCTTGTGCTTCTTGTCTTAGAGCTGGTAATAAAGTACAGTCGTTGTTGGTGGCTGCTGATGGTAATCAAACTCATGCTCAAGATTGTTTTTACTTTGCTGTTCTTTATGCTGCTGGTATTGTTAACGAGTTTGGTCCTGAAAGTGACGGTGTTGTTTCATGTATATTTGGTTTGGAATTAAATTCAAGCGTTGGTTCAGCTAGCAATTCTCATTCTGCTCTTGTTTTTGGCTTGACTGGTGCTGGTGTTGCTATTTTGGTAATCTCTAGTTTGTTAGGATTGTATCTTTGGTATAATAAGAAATGGAGAAGGAAAAAGAATCTAGGGTTTGGTTTTGATTTAGATGAACAACAAGGATCTAGGCCTAAACTGAGGCCAAATACAGGGTCAATTTGGTTTAAAATTCGGGATCTTGAGAAGGCAACAGACAATTTCTCGCAGAAGAATTTTATTGGGAGAGGCGGGTTTGGTTTTGTTTACAAGGGGGTTTTATCTGATGGGACAGTGGTGGCTATTAAAAGGATTATAGAATCTGATTTTCAAGGTGATGCAGAGTTTTGCAACGAGGTTGAGATTATTAGCAACTTGAAGCACAGGAATTTGGTGCCGCTCAGAGGGTGCTGTGTGATTGACGATGATGTAAATTCTGATGAGAGAGGCAATCAGAGGTATCTTGTTTATGATTACATGTCAAATGGGAATCTTGATGACCATTTATTTCCATCATCGGATAATCAAATTCAAAAGCAATTGTTAAGTTGGCCTCAAAGAAAGAGCATAATTTTGGATGTGGCGAAGGGATTAGCTTATTTGCACCATGGAGTCAAGCCTGGAATATATCATAGAGATATCAAGGGGACAAATATATTGTTAGATGCTGAAATGAGAGCAAGAGTTGCCGATTTTGGGTTGGCAAAGCAAAGTAGGGAAGGGCAGTCTCATCTTACGACAAGAGTGGCTGGAACTCATGGGTACTTAGCACCCGAATATGCTCTTTATGGTCAACTGACTGAGAAGAGCGATGTTTATAGCTTTGGGGTGGTTGTTTTGGAGATAATGAGTGGGAGAAAAGCTCTTGATTTGTCTTCTTCAGGGTCACCTCGTGCTTTATTGATCACAGACTGGGCCTGGTCATTGGTGAAAGCTGGAAAAGTGGAACAGGCATTGGATGCTTCTTTGTTGAGAGGTGGTGATTCTTCAAATTCAAATCCGAAGGGGATAATGGAAAGGTTTGTGCTGGTTGGGATTTTGTGTGCTCATATAATGGTGGCTCTAAGGCCAACCATTCTGGATGCGCTGAAAATGTTAGAAGGAGATATTGAAGTTCCACAGATTCCAGATCGACCAGTGCCTCTTGGGCACCCCTCGTTCCAAGCTGATGGCAATAATTTCAGCATCTCACCAGTATTGAGGGGACCAAAATTACCGCCTGGAGACACGCTTAGGTAAGCACTAATGTCCTTAAATGTCTTTCTTCTGCATTACCTAATGGATCTAGAGAGGTGGGTGCATGCATGCGGCAGACCTCTTTCGCGAGCTAACCTGCATATTCAAGAATGATTGGTAAAGAAGATGAATTTAAAAGTATGTTGAGCCATCGAACTGTATAGTGCTCCATATGTGGAGATTAATTCCTGAGCATCTCAAGTTAAGAGGTAGAGAGTTTAGGGTATCATTAGTTGTGGTAGAATTTAGTCAGAATTTCCAACACCGTGATGCTTTGATGTTCTGAAGCACCCAAAATTTGTTGAGGCTCGGTAACCTATTCTTAGTAGGATTTTGAAGATGGACATGAACGTACAGTGTGTGTTTTTAATCTGCTACTGTGTATGAAATCATTGACTTAAAGCATCAGTTTGTATATAATTGATTGAAAGGCAATAGAATTGGAATTTAACAGCTGCCTCGTATCTAAAGATAAATTGCTGAAAAAATACAAATTTACTCCAAAATTCTAAAAAGTCTTGATAAATTGCTGCTATTGGGATCAGTTTTCTTCTACTCGGTTCTTTGATTAATGAAATTTGCTTCATTCATCCTGGAAATGAATGGATTCTCAGTGAAGCTGCAGGGACCTTAACCCTATATCCATGTTATATATCAACATATGTTCCCTACTTTCCATCAATATATGTATGCATATAAATCCCACCATGGCTACTCAGCATTGGTGTTTTTGTTTTCTGTTTATTCAAGTTTTCAATATATTTCTATCGCTTCCCATTCCTTTGGTCGTCTGTGCTTTTACTTAACATGGATATCAATGATTAGTCCAAGCTGCCAATGTCCAACCTTGATAAATTGATAATATTGACATGTCCCTTTTATTTTTGGATCAATGATAATATTGACACTACAGAGAAAATTACAATAGATCTTCTAAGTGGCCTGAGACTACAAGAGGTAGCCATATCAAGACTAGCTTACAAAATACTTCAAATCACCATTTTATGACGACAACATTGCTTAGTAGACCAATGCCTGACAAAATCTAAAGCCAAAACAAAACTCAAAAGAGGACAGGTTGAGGCTGATTTCCAAAGCCTAAGAATATGAAGAAGTTCAGCTTCATTTCCAGTCGAGCATACCAACAGAACATGAGAAAAATACAAACGAAAGGCCACACCAACACTGTAATGAGGCTGATAAATTCAAGGCTAAAAGGTACATAACTGTCTTGAAATATGGGTCAAAATGCTAGTAGTCCTTGAACTAGGATTTCTATATTACTAGTTCTTGAACATATTGTCTGATTTAATTTGTAATGCTGCTTCAGAATTAAGGCTTAACAATTTGCTGCTTCATTACAAGAGAGCTTCTACACCTACCTTTGATGTCTTTAATCAGCCTGTAGCTGACTGCAGCACTTTCTGCAGTGGAATGAGACACACAGGTAGACCATACTTTGTTGTTCATATTTGCTGATAAATCTAGGTGTCGTTGGGTTTGGTCCTTTGTTACTATAATGTGGTCGTAGAGAGTCTAGTGCCGATGGCTTGTCTGCGTGGTTGTAAAGAACTTATTCATTAATTTCTAACTTGTGAAGTTGAACCAAACCTTAAAGGACTCCAGTTATTTAGTTTCTTGCCGGTAGGGTGGTGGTCTTGTGATCTCTCAAAGAGGTCATAATCGATAAGTGCAATTTTGTACGTGAAGAAATACCCGTGTAGAAGCACTATGGTCCAGCAATTGTTTCCTCACATTCAACAGAATTTTAAGCATCTCTTCTTTCAGAAAGCTCTAAGATGTCAAGTATTTCCTTATCATTCTGAGCAGGAATTTAAAGTTGAAAATTATCAAGTCTGTGCTACTCCCAGAATCTTTTCAAAAGGACCAGATTTTAGAGGGTTCTTGAATTTTGAGGAGCTGATCAGATACATCGTAAACTAGTGCATTACTAAACCAAGATATGATCTTTCTGATTCCTGTGAGTGTTCTACTCAAGAACAGAACTCTGCTCTCACCTCTAATGTCATTTCTTCCAAGTCAAAATAGAATAAAGAGAAGCAAGTTTTCTTTGGTTAACTAATGCAGCATCTGGAAAAAAGTACACCTTGTTTTATCATTTATGCTATTCCTCAAACAGTGTTTTGAGATTGTAAGGCCCTGCAACATCAGGATTTCCACTCCACAGTAACTTTTCAAATTGATTAAGAACCTCATCCGCTGGATGAATTCCATCAAAGAAGAGATATTCACTCGCATTATCGCATAATTCGAACTTGTTCAGACCACACTTGGAACCTCTATACGGACCAGCGCCATAACATGCCACTTTTATCTCGTTAAAATCTTCACATTCAAGTTGCAACAATCAAAATTAAAATAGGTATAGAAGAATTAGTAACAAGTCATACCCTGAACCTCACAGTTAGGATAGACTTGTTATTTGAGAAACACAAGCAGGAAATTCTGAATTGACATGTAGATAAAAACATACCATATTCGGTGGGATGATTTATTCTTTCACTATGTGAAGTATAGAAATCAAAATTTGAATACTTAAATCCATTAAGCTGTCTCTCAAGCTTTTTAAGGACCTTAGAGAGTTCTCTATTGTGTAGCTTTGCCAGAACCGTAACTTCATCCATGCAGCCTGAACTTCTTGTTCTAGTTCGTTTAAGTGCTCTCAGGAAGGGAAACGGCCCAATGCAGCCAAGATTGAAATTTCATCCCTCCTTATATATTTCCTGGAACAGTAAAGCGAAACCATATATAGACTATGATCGATTTGAAAAACAGAAAGAATGTTTAGGTTATTAACGTATCACTTGGATACCAGATGTCAGGTTGCCGATAACCATCCTGATGTACTCGTTTCTGTTGTAGGATTGAAGCGCAGTGGGGTTTGTAATGAAAGGTACAAAGTAGTCATTGCTTCCAATGCTGAACAAGTAAAGAGCAGAGGACAACAATGTCTTAGCTACTTCATCGCTTAATTTCTGCCTTGGTAGCTTCTCCACTTCCTTAAAATAACGCAATTGTGTTTTAAGGTCTATCACCTTTTCAATGAATGGGAACAAATGAGAACAATATTAAGATGCAGACCAAGTTAATAATGCTGGATTTGCACCAATAAGCAAATTCTACGGACTATTTAGCTGTGATGAACAAGAAGCCTAAGCTAAAACACACACAAAAAGAAAGGGCTTAATCAATAAGATCACGTACTTTTCCTTGATGAGTTTCCACAAGGGCACCAGTTCCTGCAGAAGCAAAGTTCACTCCATTCATCAATTGATGATTACCGGGTTGTAAATATGATTGACATCATAAAACTGCAATATTTTTAAAAAAATAAAAAACCAAAAAAAAAAATTCTTTGACAGGACCATAACGTGCGGAATGGAACCAGAACATTCTAACTGGAATTTAGTCGGTATTTCTGGAACACGACAAGATTTTGAACGAAATTGTAAGACCCAAACTTTTGGCCCAAACCTATGTCCAAGTCAGCCCAAACCCAACCTAAGTTAACCTAGGTATTTAAGGAAAAGTTGCAAGAGAATTTCTTTCCTCTCTTCTAATTCCTGTAGCCGTCGTGACCCTCTCCTCCTCAAACCAAAGAGTTTAGTTTTTGATCTTGAGTTTTTGGTTCAAGAAAGGTGGAAGTAGCAAGTAAGTGGTTCTCTTTCATATTACTTTCTATTATAGTTTGTTTATGGAATGATTAAAGAAGAGATTAGGGTTTAAAAGGATTGAAAGTTTATATTGTTAAGATTGATTTATGATTATTAAAGGTTTAATGTTAGGTGATTAATTAGTATGTTGTTGAAAATAAGGATTTATGAGTTGATTTGTTTAAATTAATTTTTATGGGTTAAGAAATTCAATTTTACCTTGCTGTAAAATCTGGACAGAATTGTCTTGAGGTTGAAGATAACCAAATTTTATTTTGGTTATTGATTTATGAGAATTGCAGNTTTAGTTCCTAAACTTTGGGAAAATTATAATTTGACCCCTAAATGTATTTTGAGATTCTGGACAGTGTTATTATGAGATTAAGGATGATGATCTCAGTTTGATAATTGATTTGGAATATTTTCAGTTTGGTCCCTCAATTTTGGGAATTTACATTTTAGTCCCTGAACTTTATGAAAATTACAATTGGGTCCCTGGTACGTTCTAGACAGAATTTAGGATGGTTTATGGGTGCAAATTCAGTATGGTTATGTATTTCCAGATTGGTCCTCCAATTTTGGTAAAATTACGTTTTGGTCCCTGTTTTGGAAAATTGTCGTTTTAGTCCATAAACTTAGGAGACTAAACCTGCTTTTATTTTATGCATTGGGATCTTTTGTTTGAGTTGTTTTGAGTATATTTCATATATTGTTGTAGGTTCTCCTAACGATCTTCAATAAGATTTTCGAGTCTTTCATCTGACATTCCTTTTAGTTCTATATTTTCCGGGTGAGTGGGATAATATGCATATAATATAAATAAATATGTATGTTGATTATACGATGAGTACAACCAGTAAATTTCTTGAATATTTATATATATTGCTCTATTTTTCGAGTACTCATTTATTCTTGAATTTGCACTCGCAATCTGTCGAACTAAATTCTATTTGATATGATATACGTTTCTTTGATGATTTTGTAAATATCTATTATGCCTTGATATGGGACTTGTCAGTAACTCCATGCTAACGGAGAGTAGTTAGCCTATGTGCACATAGTATTCTGTATACCTAGCTGGTGAGATAGGCATAAGCCTGTGGCGACTGATCATCCCATAGTGGTCACCTTCGGGTGTCATCTGGTCACCTTCGGGTGTCATCTGGTCATCTTCGGGTGTCATCTGATCTCTGACATGTATTCCGCTACCTTATGATAATATGTTTAGTATGTATATGTATATCAAGATAAATCATCTTTCAAACTATTAATATTATAAATATCTAAAATGTATATTAAATATTATTTCCTCACTGAATTGGTTGAACTCACCCCTCATTCTTAATATCATTTCAGGTTCTTAGTTTCTGATAGCATGTGGATTTTGTTGCGTGTTCTTGCTTCTTCAGTTTGAGTCGCTATGCCTTACTTGTTTTGTGAGGCTTTCCTTTTAATTTTGATTCGATGTCTTAGACGCTCAACTATTACCTGTATAATTAAGTTTAGATTTTGACAATGTAATGAGTATTATGGATGATTGTTTTTGTTTTAATTACTGATGAGGAGTTTTAAACAATCTTTTGGTTTTATTAGTTTTGAATAATATAATATGTAAGATCCAGACTTTTGGCCCAAACCTAAGCCCAAGTCAGCCCAAACCTAACCTAAGTTAACCTAGGTATTTATGGAAGAGTTGCAAGAGAATTTCTTTCCCCTCTTCTAATTCCTGTAGCCGCCGTGACCCTCCCCTCCTCAAACCAAAGAGTTTAGTTTTTGATCTTGAGTTTTTGGTTCAAGAAAGGTGGAAGTAGCAAGTAAGTGGTTCTCTTTCATATTACTTTCGATTATAGTTTGTTTATGGAATGATTAAAAAAGAGATTAGGGTTTATAAGGATTGGAGGTTTATATTGTTAAGATTGATTTATGATTATTAAGGGTTTAATGTTAGGTGATTAATTAGTATGTTGTTAGAAATAAAGATTTGTGAGTTGATTTGTTTAAATTAATTTTTATGGGTTAAGAAATTCATTTTTACCTTGCTGTAAAATCTGGACAGAATGGTCTTGAGGTTGAAGATGACCAAATTTTATTTTGGTCCTTGATTTGTGAAAGTTTCGATTTAGTCCCTAAACTTTGGGAAAATTATAATTTGACCCCTAAATGTATTTTGAGATTCTGGAAAGTGTTATTATGAGATTAAGGATGATGAATCTCAGTTTGATAATTGATTTGGAATATTTTCAGTTTGGTCCCTCAATTTTGGGAATTTACATTTTAGTCCCTGAACTTTATGAAAATTACAATTTGGTCCCTGGTTCATTCTAGACAGAATTGAGGATGGTTTATGGGTGAAATTTCAGTATGGTTATGTATTTACAGTTTGGTCCAGTTTTGGTAAAATTACGTTTTGGTCCCTGCTTTGGATAATTGTCGTTTTAGCCCCTAAACCTAGGAGACTAAACCTGATTTTCTTTTATGCATTGGAATCTTTTATTTGTGTTGCTTTGAGTTGCTTTTGAGTATATTTCGCATATTTATTGTAGGTTCTCCTAACGATCCTCAATAAGTTTTTCGGGTCTTTCATTTGATGTTCCTTTTAATCTATATTCTTCCGGGTGAGTGGGATAATCTTTAATATGCATATAATATAAATAAATATGTATGTTGATTATACGATGAGTACAACTAGTAAATTTCTTGAATATTTATATATATTGCTTTATTTTCCGAGTACTCATTTATTCTTGAATTTGCATTCGCAATTTATCAAACTAAATTCTATTTGATATGATATACATTTCTTTGATGATTCTATGAATATCTATTATGCCTTGATATGGGACTTGTCAGTAACTCCATGCTAACGGAGAGTAGTTAGCCTATGTGCACATAGTATTCTGTATACCTAGCTGGTGAGAGAGGCATCAGCCTGTGACGACTGATCATCCCACAGTGGTCACCTTTGGGTGTCATCTGGTCACCTTTGGGTGTCATCTGATCTCTGACATGTATTCCGCTACGTTATGATAATATGTTTAGTATGTATATATATATGTATATCAAGATAAATCATCTTGCAAACTATTAATATTATAAATATCTAAAATGTATATTAAATATTATTCCCTCACTGAGTTGGTTGAACTCACCCTTCATTCTTAATATTATTTCAGGTTCTTAGTTTCTGATAGCAGTTGGACTTTGTTGAGTGTTCCTGCTTCTTCAGTTTTGGTTGGTATGCCTTGTTTGTTTTGCGAGGCTTTCCTTTAAGTTTTGATTTGATGTCTTAGACGCTCCATTATTACCTTGTTTTAATTAAGTTTGGATTTTGACAATGTAATGAGTATTATTGATTATTGTTTTTGTTTTAATTACTGACGAGGAGTTTTAAACTATCTTTTGGTTTCATCAGTTTTGAATAATATAATATTTCTGAAGATTATGAAATGCTGCGTATTTTTGAATAAATTGTTCTTTTGATATGTCCGTTTTGAGGCTTAGCGTAGGTGGGGTGTTCTTTCGACACCGCTCCTGCGTTGCCGATCACGGACCCGGGATTCGGGTCGTGACATGATATTTCTGAAGATTATGAAATGCTGCGTATTTTTTAATAAATTGTTCTTTTGATATGTCTGTTTTGAGGCTTAGCGTAGGTGGGGTGTCCTTTTGACACCGCTCCTGCGTTGCAGGTCACGAACCCGGGATTCGGGTCGTGATAGAAATAAAATCTATTCCAGTTTGTTCTGTATTTTGAATTGGAATGAGATATACTGGTATTTCTGGATTAAACGAAACTGAATTGATAATCTTGGGATGCAATGAAAAGAAAAGACGGCTCCATGCAGTCAACCTTTTTTCAAGCAAATTACTTATATGATCCTCTAAGTTCTAAATGTTAATCATTTTAACCTCTATATTAAAATTCCTTGCAAATCAATCCTTATATCATTGACTCATGGATGTTTAAGTCCCTCTCTAGCAAGAATGAAAGAAAATCCAGGAAAAGAACTCTTGGATAAAAGTCAACAAGTTTTAATGGATTAGAGGGTATGGAAAGAAAATTTTCACAGATATTGCAAGTTTTTTAAGGGAAAGCACAAAGCTGAATACAACAGAAATGTGTGTCACCTGAGGTTTCTTGCCAGTTATTGGGACAAGTTCTCATTGGTAAATGTCTCGACCAACTTTAAGGAAAACAGCTGATTATCGATGCAAGATTTGTTTTAAGAAATTGCTCGACAAGAATTTCCAGGGAGCCAGGAAAATCGTAAGAGATTTCCGAGGCTATGGCTCTGTAAGGATATCTGCCTTGCCTAGACATGAAATACACTGAGAGACATCACATAAAACCATTCCTTGCATTCTTAGCTTGTTGGAATTGTATGTTTAATTGTTAGGGAACAGAAGATATTGAAGAGATAAACCCAGAATTACCAGCAACAGGACATGCACATTAAGATCATCAGTATTCCCTAATGTGTGTAGACTTTAATAGCTTTGTAATGAGTCACAGATTCTCAAATGGCATGAATATCCTTTCAAGAACTTACCATTGTCCATTCAGAGGAACTTATTAAACTTGATATGTGCTGTAGCGAAGTTGAACGACTTTGGAGGGGATAAAGGTATGATCGTCATTTTTGTTTTTATCCCCTCTTTATTTTTTTCTCTATTTAAAAGGTCTGAGAGGCACCAACCTAGCTAGACCTGCAAGTAATGTGAACTTCTAAAGACTTTCATCTTCAGTCATGTAACAACGAAAGCCAATATTTTAAATCAGTGCATCTGATGAAGTTCTGAACTCATAGCATGGCTTTGAGTTTTGATGGTAAAGAAGCATTACACTTTCCTTGAATTTCTCACCATTTTCACTGATAACAAATACATGTTTGAGTTGAAAAGATATCAATTAAATTTTATTTTGAGATGTTTTTCTATCAAAAAAACATTCTAAAAATCACTTAAAATGAAATAAGCATGGGCACAAAGAAAGAATAAAAGTTGGAGGGCTTTTTACATGGTAAATTTTGTCACTAAACGATATTTAGAAAAGGAAAATTAAGGCAAATATACATGCTAAAATTATTCTAATATATTTTAAAATAAAATATATTTTAAAAAACAAATTCCATTTGATTTTTCAAAAGTATAACATTTTCAACATGGCCAGCAGCCCAGCAGTCATTGACTTTGAAAAACAAGCAGATGTTGAATGCAACTCTTTCTCTTTCAGTTTATCTATCTATCTTTAGCCATCTGTCTAAAAAAGAAACTGTAACAAAATTCACTGAGTTTGCTTAAAAGCCAAATCATTTCCAAACAATCACAAATATCAGAACTACAATTTCAGTTGGGAAAGACTCAAACTTGGCAGATATCAGTTACTGCAAAAATTTCCAGAATTTTGTAAGTTTAAGCCCTTCTGTCTATCCTTTAAATGGTTTTTTTTTTTTTTAGTAGAATAGATTATTGAAGTGTAGAAATAAATCAGCATAAAGGGCAAAAAGTCATCTGCTTTATGTCTTTGGATTTCTAAAAGAAACCATTTTTTGTGGTTTATTGTTCGAATATTAGCACTGATGTTTCATGGGTAGATTTATTTTACTAATTAATGGAGATAAACCCACCAAAGAGAGAGTTAAACTAACAACATTAAAGTATTACCCCATAAATGCCACGCTTATATTCTTATATGTGTAGACTATGTGTTCATTCTTAAACAGTGTTGGATCTTCTTTCTTGTTCTATTTTATTAGAAATAGAGAAAGGTTTATTTTTGTACTTGCCGTTTGGGGACTACTGTCAGATATGGCCTTGTGTGTGTGGGTGTTTTCCTCTTCATACTGTGAGTCCATCTTTGCTGTTATAGAGCCTGAAGCTGTTGAGTGCATTATGGTATCTGCTTGTAATTTACAATGAAGACAGGCAAATACAGACCTTTATTATAAGACCTGTATGTCTCGTCTCATTTTGTGGTACATTACTAGCTGCTAAATTTGCGCTGATTTTTTGGAAATTTTAATGAGCAACCAACTTCAACATAAAATTTCTATGAATTAGATAAACATTTTGAGAGTTGTGGTGTGTTCAATTTGGTTGAAGTTTGTTAATGGCCCATTTTCTTGCCAGGGAATCGTGCACTGGTAACTTTCAAATATTAGTTTGTCATGTGGTAAGTTGAACCATTTAGATCTTTTGATTCTTGTGCTTGATAGAGAATGAAATTACCTTCATGATGATGTTGTAAACCCAGAAAGCAGAAACCATTAGCTAATGATAAAGATATCTCCAAGGTATCAAAATGTAAAGAAAGGACCTTTGACAATGCATTCGCTACTCTTTGCTTTCCTATTGCATTATACATGCAACAGAACTCACACTCAAAGTAATGTGGAGAAGAACAATAATGGCATGTAACTATCATTTTATGGTACTCTCTCTTTCTTCTAATTTGAAATTTATTTTCATGAGCAAAGGCTTTAACCTGGTTCTTTTAAGGAACATGGCTTCCATGAGTGCCAAAGATTCCTCTTCATCATTTCCTTCTCATCCTTTTTTCAAATGCTCGATGGCATTATGATGTCTTCTTAAGTTTCAGAGGTGAGGACACTCGCAAGAACTTCACAAACCATTTGTATGCTGCATTGCATCAAAGAGGCATTATCATCTTCAGGGATGACCTTAACCTCAAGAGAGGAAAATCCATTGCACCAGAACTCTTGAAAGCAATCGAGGGATCAAGGATTTTAGTTAGATTTTTAAAAATTAGGGAAAATCCATTGCACCAGAACTGTTTCAAATAACAACACTCTATGGATGCACGATTTGCTTCAACAAATGGGTTGGAAGCTTGTTCGGCAAGAATCTCCAGAGGAACCAGGAAAACGCACTAGGCTATGGCTTTATAAGGATATTGATCATGTCTGGACAAAAAATACAGTATGACACCCTGTGAAAAAAACTCTTTCTTGGAACTGTATAACTGTGTTTGGTTTACTTTAGATTCTTCAGTTTTCCTTTTGCTAATTTGCCTCTTTGTCAGGCAACAGAGGATGTTGAAGGCATATCCCTATACTTACCAAGACCAGCAGGGGCACAATTAAGTGCTCTATCATTCTCGAAGATGACAAAACTAAGATTGTTGCTCATAATTTGTAATGCGCGCTTCTCCCATAGCCTCCAATATCTTTCTAATGAGTTACGGATTCTCAAATGGGATGAATATCCTTTCAAAACGTTGCCATTGAGTTTTCATCCAGAGGAACTTATCGATCTTGATTTGAGTTATAGCCAAGTTGAACAACTATGGAAGGGAGAGCAGGCATGGTTACCACTTACGTATGTTTCATTTGTTAAACCAAAAAAAGGGGGAAAAGTTCATGGAAACTGGTTTTCAGTGTTTCCTTCTGCTTCTTAACAGAATTTTAACAAGATGAAACTCATCAATCTCAGTTACTCCCTCGATCTTGTAAGACACCGGATTTTAGAGAGGTCCGAAATCTTGAGAAGCTGATTCTTTAAGGTTACACAAAATTGCATGAGATTGACCAATCAGTTGGAGTTCTCGGAAGCCTCGTTTTATTAAACCTGAATGACTGCAAAAAGCTTGCAAGTCTTCCTAAGAGTGCATATGGTTTAAAAGCCCTCAAAACTTTCAACTTATCTGGATGTTCAAAGCTTGAGGATAGGCTGGACTGCTGGAGAAATTGGGTCACGCAGAAAGTTTGGAGGAGCATGATATAAGTGGAACTGCTATTAGACAACCACCATTTTCCTTCTCTCGTTTCAGAAAGCTTAAAAAGCTATCTCTTCGTGGATGCAAAGGACAGCCGCGTAAGATTCGGATGATGTTTTTATCCTCGTTTCGAGAAAAAAGGACAAATTCCTTGAGTTTGTCATTGAATTCATTCTCAGGATTGTGCTCTTTAATAGCGTTGGATTTAAGTAACTGCAATCTACAGGAAGAATCAATTCCCAGTGATTTCTGCTGCTTAACTTCATTAAGTGTATTAAACATGAGTGGCAACAACTTTACTAGCCCACCTGCAGGTATCCATGAACTTTCCAATCTTAAATATCTATATTTGGATGATTGCAAGAGGCTTCAATCACTCGAGTCACTTCCTTCAAATCTGAACTTTGTAAGTGCTCAGGCTTGTACCTCATTGGAAACGTTACCAGAGACATTGAACCAGTGCAGCTTGCAAACTCCGGAGTTAAATCGTGCCGATAGCTTTTCTTTAGTTGAGAATCAAGGCCTTTGCCACGTTCAGTTTCTCATGTCATTGAAATGCCTGGTTGATTTCGGTAACTGTCTCACGTTTGCTTACTCTTGTCACTTACTCCCAAAGAGTTTTCTTAGATTTCGAGAGCTGGTTAATGGAGCACCTAGATCTGACATCGTTGTTTATGGAAGTGAAATTCCAAAGTGGTTCGACTATCAGAGTTTGGGCTACTCAATAACTATACAGCTGCCACCAGTTTGGCGTGATAGGAATTGGGTGGGATTTGCTTTTTGTGCTGTGTATGTAAACCGTGATCATTCATTTTCTAACTTCTGCAATATTCAGTTTCAGTGTGCTAGTGTGATCAGGAGCCATAACCAGAAAAAAATAGAGGGCTTTTGCTCACACACCTATGTACTTGAAAATGGTTATGTAGAAAACCAGGTTGATCACACATGGCTCTTCTATTTGCCTCGTTGTGCATTATTTGTTATGGATTGGCAGGATACAACCAAGAACATGCACTACATTGAAGTTAAGTTCATAGACTTGAGTGGACAGTTCCATGTGAAGAAGTGTGGCGTTCGCTTCGTTTACAAGGACGATGCACTAGAGTTCTTCCCAATATTTGACCGATTTTTCAGCTCAAAAATGAATTTCAATTTTCTACGTGAAGAATTAGAGAAAATCAGCACTGGATGGTATCTTAACTATGATGGCTCTGACAATGATGAAGCAGAATCCGGTGGAAAAGGCAGAGCAACGTTGTTCGAGGAGTTAGCTTTTGTTCCAACTTCATTTGGACTTGATGGAACTTTATGTAGTCTATCAAGCTCTATTGATTAGCAACGTTGAGGTTTCTAAAATCATTAAAATTGTTATTTCCTTGAAAACCTAACCTTAAACATACTCAGTTCAATGATGCATTTGATCGATTCAAAATGGAAGTACATTTTACGAAGTAAGTAGAAGATGTTGATGAATGCACCGATAACAAAATTTTTTTTAAAAAATGTATATTAATTTTAGATATTTATTCAGTTTATAAAAATAATTATTTTTTTTATAAAATAAAAGAATGTAATATATATTATTTTCAAAAATTTTAATTAATGTTTAATTTTAATAAAATATTAATCATAAATTTATGAATAGAAATCTCATAATTATAATAACTTTATAATTTTTTTATAAAATATTTTTATTTTAAAAATTTTATCTTTATTTTAGATAAATAAAATCATTATTAAAAGTAAATATATTCCCATGAAAAAGTTAATATCACTTAACCAATCAATTAGCTAACTAACATAGCTAATTTTATTTTCCAACTTTGAGAATGTTCCAAAGAGCGATATCACAAAGGTTTTTCCATAATATTGTACTAATTTAGGGAGGGAAGGCGAGGAGAGTGGTGGTAGAAAGAACGACACTTCAGCAGCCAGCACCTTGAGAGGATGAAGCAAATGTCTCATTGTATGACCTTTCCCAATTCTGCCCATCAAAGTGCTTAATCTCAACATGAGTGAGAGTCCCAGGGTCAACACATCTGTAAGTAATTGAAACCCCATCTGGATGTGATCGTGGAACGTAAAACGAAGTTATGCCACAGAACTTACAGAATGTGTGCTTTGCTGTATGTGTGCCAAAAGTGTAGGTTGTCAGAAATTCTTTGGAATCTCCAAGAAGCTCAAACTTTTCAGAAGGGACAATGAATTGAGTGTTTCCCCTCATGGAACAATCAGAACAGTTGCAGTTCCAAGCGACAACACTACTTGGTGCTTGGACTCGCCACCTTACTCTCCTGCAATGACATCCTCCATTATGGATAACCATGTCTGATTCCATTCACGAAAGCACTGGTTGGAAATGGTGGCTTCTCCTGGATGAATCTGGTGGCTGCAATCAATAAACAAATATGCAAACAATACATAGCAGTCAGCGATGGGATAGCAAGTATTCAGAAATAGAGTCCCAGACTGAAAAATGTGTCAGCTGAAATACTCTCTCCTGAGAAATGCAGGTGTGGAATTTGTTTTCACTTGAAATTACATTACGATTCAGTAGCTAAGGGGAAGGAGGCCGATTCAAATGATATGAAATTGTTTATAAGCTTACAAATAATGATGGCGGGACAAAGTTTAAGTGTTTATGTATAATATCCAACAAGCAAGCGTAATTTCTGCTACACATTGAGAATTCATTAGAAACAACTGCTTAAGCCAGATCAGGTGGAAATTGGTAAATGGAAACAAGAAGGAAACCAAGTTTTTAGAAAACTTCATTGAACACCGATTACAATAAGAGAAAAACTAAGAAAATGGGAAGATGGAAAGAGAAATGAGGTCTAATGGCCATTGTTTTCAGCATCCTTAAATATGCAGAAGTGAGAAATGCTTGGGTCTTGGATGCGCGGAAAACCACCAAGAACTTTTCAATACCTATTATCAACACACTTCATATTGGCCGAAAGAAATCAATTAGCTTCATTAGATTTCAGTCTATTTCGTTCTCAATATAACTAAATATCAATACCCTTTTCTTCTTCACCACATCAAACACTTGTCGCAACAAGTTCCTTCACCCATCTCCGACCTCAGATGAAAGACTTTCCAATCACTACTGGTGCTTTTCCAAGAGCCAGCTCCATCCCTCCCATGCACCTATTGACACGCCCTTCAACCAATCTCGCTCTAAGAAATATTCACCAATCTACTGTACTGACCTAAAACAGCAAGAAAAAAGATCCCCGTCTTCAAATACCCCATCAAACCCCAGCTCAAAATTCCACCGGAGATCCCTAGTAGCAGCTTTGAAAACGAAGCTACAAAAAGTCCCCCTGTTATGAACACATGTCAATAGATCATACATGCATCAATCAAACACTAATCCTTTTCTTCTTATTAGAAACACATGTCAATAGATCATGCATTTCTTTCCATTGCCTAAAGCAGTAACAGTCCTCCTATATCACCAACTTGGTCCTTCTAAATCTTCTTTATTGAATCGAACCCACAAACACTTTCTCAGTACTTTGTTGATCTAAACTCCAACATATATAGTTGCCAGGATAAACTAACATCTTTAGTATCTATAAATTCCAAACCACAATAGATGTAACTGAATTTAGCAGACAGGGAAACAACATATAATATAACAGAAGATTATCATTAACATCGATAAGAAGAGAAGCAAAGAGATTTACCTGAAGAAAAAAAAAGTCAATTTTGCTGGCTGTAGGACTGTTGCTCAAGCCTCGTGCTGGCAACAAATGCTGCTTTCAGCTGTCTGAGAATGTGTGTGTGTATATATTTGAGGCTCTTTTTTGGGTACATTTTATAGGATTTCATGTGTGTTTCTTAGCCGAATGACCAATAATGGGCCTAAAACACTTGTAAAAATGTGGTGGAGAGTCTTACAACCCATGGCCATATATGCCTAGGCTCTTCCATAAAAGGTAATTGTCAAGTGGTAAATATAGCTTCATTTAATATCTCTACAGAAACCCGGGTTTCTAATAATAAAAAATCTTTATATATGTCAATGGTGAAGTCGAATCTTCCACTTTGTCGTAGCTGCTGATGATCATAGGTAGACTTCAAAATTTGATCAAAAGATCGATGATTGTATGTCGACAAAGATTTTCTCAAAAATCCCCTTAATTAATTTTGTTAAATTTAATTAAAAATTGTTGATAAGTGATTGATGGAATCGTGAAATCATCGAACGGGAATTAGGCTTTCCAAAACTGTTTCTCTGGACTCTTGACTGGTTTTGACCTTGGTTCAACAGGTGTTCACTTAAAAACCCAGTTATTTATCAAAATAGTCCACCAGTATTGAGTGGACCAAAATTACAGCCTGGTGACATGCTTAGGTAAGCACTAATGTCCTTAAATGTCTTTCTTCTGCATTACCTAATGGATCTAGAGAGGTGGGTGCATGCATGCGGCAGACCTCTTTCGCGAGTTAACCTGCATATCCAAGAATGATTGGTAAAGAAGATGAATTTAAAGTATGTTCAACCATTGAACTGTATAGTGCTCAGTATGTGGAGATTAATTCCTGAGTTTCTCAAGTTAAGAGGTAGAGAGTTTAGGGTATCATTAGTTGTGATAGAAGTTCGTCAGACTTACCAACACTGTGATGCTTTGATGTTCTGAAGCTCCCAAAATTTGTCGAGGCTTGGTAACCTATTCTTAGTAGAATTTTGAAGATGGACATGAACGTACAGTGTGTGTTTTTAATCTGCTACTGTGAATTGGAATTTAACCTCTGCCTCGTATCTAAGATAAATTGCTGAAAAAATACAAATTTACCCCAAAATTCCAAAAAGTCTAGATAAATTGCTGCTATTGGGATCAGGTTTCTTCTACTCGGTTCTTTGATTAATGAAATTTGGTTCATTCTTCCAGGAAATGAATGAATTCTCAGTCAAGCTGCAGGGACCTTAACCCTATATACATGTTATATATCAACATATGTTCCCTACTTTCCATCAATATTAAATGTATGCATATAAATCCCACCATGGCTACTCAGCATTGGTGTTTTTGTTTTCTGTTTATTCAAGTTTTCAATATATTTCTATCGCTTCCCATTCCCCTGGTCGTCTGTGCTTTTACTTAACATGGATATCAATGATTAGTTCTAGCTGCCAATGTCCAACCTTGATAAATTGATAATATTGACATGTCCCTTTTGTTTTTGGATCAATGATAATATTGACACTACAGAGAAAATGACAATAGATCTTCTAAGTCGCCTGAGACTACAAGAGGTAGCCATATCAAGACTAGCCTACAAAATGCTTCAAATCACCATTTTATGAAAACAACATTGCTTAGGAGACCAATGCCTGAAAAAAGCTAAAGCCAAAGCCAAAGCAGAACACAAAAGAGGACAGGTTGAGGCTGATTTCCAAAGCCTAAGAATAGGAAGAAGTTCACCTTCATTTCCAGTCGAGCATACGAACAGAACATGAGAAAAATAAAAACGAAAGGCCACGCCAACTATCACGACCCGAATCTCGGGTTCATGACCGGTAACACAGGAGCGGTGTTAGAAGGATACTCCATCTACACTAAGTTTCAGAATAAACATATCAAAAGAACAAGTTATTTAAAAATACGCAGTATTAATTTCATAATCTTCAAAAATATTATATTATTCAAAATTAATAAAACCAAATGATAGTTTAAAACTTCTACTCAGTAATTTAAACGAAAACAATAATCCATAATACTCATTACAATGTCAAAAATCCAAACTTAATTAAAACAGGGTAATAGTGGAACGTCTAAGACATCGAATCAAAACTAAAAGAAAAGCATTGCAAAACAAGTAAGGCAGACCGACCAAAATTAAAAAAAGAAGAACACTCAACAAAGTTCACCTACTATAAGAAACTAAGAACCTGAAATAATATTAAGAATGAGATGTGAGTTCAACCAACTCAGTGAAGGAATAACATTTAATAACATTGTAGATATTTTAGATAATAATAGTTTGCAAGTCGATTTATCTTGATATAAATTTACATACTTAAAATATTATCGTAAAGTAGTGGAATACATGTCAGTGATCAAATGACACTCGAAGATGACCAGATGACACTCAAAGGTGACCAGATGACACCCGAAGGTGACCATTGTGGGATGATTAGTTGTCACAAGCTGATGCCTCTCTCACCAACTAGGTATACTGGAATACTATGTGCACATAGGCTATTTACTCTCCGTTAGCATGGAGTTACTGATAAGTCATATATCAAGGCATAATAAATATTCACATAATCATCAAAGAAATATATATCATATCAAATAGAATTTAGTTTGACAGATTGCGAGCACAAATTCAAGACTAAATGAGTATTCGGAAAATAAAGCAACATATATAAATATTCAAGAAATTAACTAGTTGTACTCATTGTATAATCAACATACATATTTATTTATATTATATGCATATTAAAGATTATTCCACTCACCCGGAAAAATATAGATTAAAAGGAATATTAAATGAAAGATCCGAAAAATCTATTGAGGATCGTAAGGAGAACCTACAATAAATATATAAAATATACTCAAAAGCAACTCAAAACAACACAAATAAAAGATTTCAATGCATAAAATAAAACTAGGTTTAGTCTCCTAGGTTTAGGGACTAAAACAACAATTTTCCAAAATAGGGACCAAAACGTAATTTTACCAAAACTGGACTAAACTGTAAATACATAACCATAATAAAATTTCACCCATAAACCATCCTCAATTCTGTCTAGAACAATCAAGGGGATGAATTGTAATTTTCATAAAGTTCAGGGACTAAAATGTAAATTTCCAAAATTGAGGGACCAAACTAAAAATATTCCAAATCAATTATCAAACTGAGATTCGTCATCCTTAACCTCATAATAACACTGTCCAGAACCTCAAAATCAAGGTTGTCAAAAATACTTTTTTGACACGACACGAAAAATATAATATAAACTCAAATCGTAAATTTGGATCGTAAAATCATAAATAATTTTTTAACTAATTATATATCGGTAATTTTAGTCAAGAAATTAAATTACATTAAAATATGATAAAAATAAGTCAACAATATTATAATCAATGAGCGATCTAAATAAAATGATAAAGATAGATAGTATGAATCAATAAATTAATGACTTGGAGAAATAAAAAGTCTTGGAATAACCATCTAGGTAGTGGCCCAGTGGTAAGAGCTTGGGATCAAGAGGTTTGCTCCTTCTGTGGTCTCAGGTTCGAGCCCTGTGGTTGCTCATATGATGGTCACTGGAGGCTTATATGGTCGTTAACTTCAGTACCCGTGGGATTAGTCGAGGTGCGCGCAAGCTGGCCCGGACACCCACGTTAAACTAAAAAAAAAGTCTTGGAATAAAATTTCTTAATACAAGGGAATCACTAGAAGGTAGGAATCACACATAAACCTAGTGACAACCTGGTTATTCTCATCACAATAAATCTTGATAACTCCCTTTTGTGTTGCAAGCTAATGAGTTTAAATTAGTAATTAACTAACATAAATTCAATAATAAAATAAACCCTTAAACAATGTCTAATGTGCTAAAAAAATCAAATTAAAAATAATTATTTAAAATTAAATAAATAAAATAGAATAATAAAAAAAGTCTTCATGGTAAAATTCCTCCATGTAGCCTGAATCTTCAATTTTTGCATATTCTTGGCAGATTTGAGTGCTAATTTCAAACATGTCATTCTCTCTCGTTTGGATGAATTATTGGGCCTACAATATATAGTTGGAAAGTTTCAGATGTCTAGTTTCTATCCCAACTTTAATCGAAACAAAATTCCACCGGTAGCTCTAGATATGTCCCAAACAGTATACGAAGGTCTTGTTTGATATGTTTGACAATATTAGTTTACTAACTTTGACTCTTTAAAATATTATGTTTCTTAACTCTATTTGACCTAAACATTTACCACAATATATGTTTATGTATCTAATATTTTCCTGTAAAATTTCAGCTTTATCCAATATATGGTTTGAAAGATATGTTTCATCTCACAAAACTAGTCAGCAACATTTTAAGGCTAAATTTCGACCTGACTTAGTTCATATCACAAATTTAGTAAACTCGTAAAATCAGACCGAGTTTACTGATTTTACCGATTTTACACGAGTTAACTCTGATTTTATTGGTTTCGAGTTTTTAGTCTGGTTTAGTACGTTAGATACATGTTGACTTGTAAAATCTTATGATTTTATGAGTTAACTTGCGAACAACTTTGCTCAAAATACATTTAGGGGTCAAATTATATTTTTTTCAAAGTTTAGGGACTAAATTGTATTTTTTTCATAAATCAAGGACCAAAATGAAATTTCACCATTTTCATCCTCAAGACCATTCTGTCCAGATTTTCCAGCAAGGTTGAAATGAATTTCTTAACCCATAAAAATCAATTTAAACAAATCAACTCATAAATTCTTATTTCTAACAACATATTCAAATTCAATCACTTAATATTAAACCTCTAATAATCATAAATTAATCTTAACAACATAAACTTTAAATTCTTATAAACCCTAATCTCTTTTTTTAATCCTTCCATAAACAAATCATAATCAAAAGTAACATGAGAAAGAGAATCATTTACTTGCTATTTCCACCTTTCTTGAACCCAAAAAACTTAAGATCATAAACTGAAATCATTGGTTTGATACGGAGAGGGTTATGACAGGCATAAAAATTAGAAAAGAAAAGAATAATTTTCTTGCAATTTCTTTTTTTATATACCTAGATTAATTTAGGTTAGGTTGGATTTGGGTTGACTCAGCCTACATTTTTGCCAAAACTTTGGTCTTCCACCAACAATGCAACGAGGCTGATAAATTAAAGGCTAAAAGGTACGTAACTCTCTTGAACTATGGGTCAAAATGCTAGAGTCCTTGAACTGAGACTTCTGTATCACTAGTTCTTGAACATATTGTTTGATTTAACTTTTGTGATGCTGCTTCAGAATTAAGGCTTAACAATTTGCTGCTTCATTACAAGAGAGCTTCTACAGCTACCTTTGATGTCTTTAATCAGTCTGTAGCTGACTGCAGTACTCTCTGCAGTGGAATGAGACACACAGGTAGATCATACTTTGTTGCTCATATTTGCTGATAAATCTAGGTGTCGTTGGCTTTGGTCCTTTGTTACTATAATGTCGTCGTAGAGAGTCTAGTGCCGATGGCTTCTCTGCGTGAGGTTGTAAAGAACCTATTCATTAATTTCTAACTTGTGAAGTTGAACCAAACCTTAAAGGACTCCAGTTATTTAGTTTCTTGCCGGTAGGGTGTTGGTCTTGTGAGCTCTCAAAGAGGTCATAATCGATAAGTGCAATTTTGTACGTGAAGAAATACCCGTGTAGAAGCACTATGGTCCAGCAATTGTTTCCTCACATTCAACAGAATTTTAAGCATCTCTTCTTTCAGAAAGCTCTAAGATGTCAAGTATTTCCTTATCATTCTGAGCAGGAATTTAAAGTTGAAAATTATCAAGTCTGTGCCACTCCCAGAATCTTTTCAGAAGGACCAGATTTAGATTTTAGAGGGTTCTTGAATTTTGAGGAGCTGATCAGATACATCGTAAACTAGTGCATTACTAAACCAAGATATGATCTTTCTGATTCCTGTGAGTGTTCTACTCAAGAACAGAACTCTGCTTTCACCTCTAATGTCATTTCTTCCAAGTCAAAATAGAATAAAGAAAAGCAAGTATTCTTTGGCTTCTGGGTTAACTAATACAGCATCTGGAAAAAAGTGCACCTTGTTTTATCACTTATGCTATTCCTCAAACAGTGTTTTGAGATTGTAAGGCCCTCCAACATCAGGATTTCCACTCCACAGTAACTTTGCAAATTGATTATGAACCTCATCCGCTGGATGAGTTCCATCAAAGAAGAGATATTCACTCGCATTATCGCATAATTCGAACTTGTTCAGACCACACTTGGAACCGCCATACGGACCAGCGCCACAACATGCCACTTTTATCTCCTTAAAATCTTCACATTCAAGTTGCAACAATCAAATTAAAATAGGTATAGAAGAATTAGTAACAAGTCATACCCTGAACCTGACAGTTAGGATATATAGACTTGTTATTTGACAAACACAAGCAGGAAATTTTGAATTGACGTGTAGATATAAACATACCATATTCGGAGGGATGGTTTATTCTTTCACTATGTGAAGTGTAGAAATCAAAATTTGAATACTAAAATCCATTAAGCTGTCTCTCAAGCTTTTTAAGGACCTTAGAGAGTTCTCTATTGTGTAGCTTTGCCAGAACCGTAACTTCATCCATGCAGCCTGAACTTCTTGTTCTAGTTCGTTTAAGTGCTCTCAGGAAAGGAAAACAGCCCAATGCAGCCAAGTTTGAAATTCCAAATTTCATCCCTCCTTATATATTTCCTGGAACAGTAAAGCGAAACCATATAGAGACCATGATCGATTTGAAAAACAGAAAGAATGTTTAGGTTATTACTGTTGAAACTTAAACTCAATCCAGAAGGTCAAGGAAGGCAACCACCCACCGACCAGCCGCATGTGCCGCCGCCACCACCACCGTTGTTTGCCACGCCCGCCGCCGCCACCACAGCCGCCTTCACACTTGAAGGCTGAATTATCTTGTTTTGAATTCGTGTATAAATAGCAAGCTGAACTTATGTTAAATTGTGTGGAGAGAGTAGAAAGAAACACTAGAGAGAAAGAGAGAAAGAGAGGGCGTGTATTGTAAGCTTTTCAAGTTGTTGTAAGCTATTTGTTCTTGAAATAAAACAGTGTGTTTTATCCCCTCCGAGTGTTTCAAAGCCACCACCAGTGGTTTCTCCCACCAACAATTGGTATCGAGCCCCGTTACGTGAAAAAGAAGTGTTTTGGGAGATATCCGAATTTTCAAAGTTGTCCAAAACAAGTTTTCATCATTCCATAGCGTAGAGCTCTTCTATACGAACTCACTGCCGCAAAAATCAGCTCAATCGGACAATGGGGTGAGACACACGCGCCTCCTGCAGATCCGGTGACTGTAGCCCAGTCTCACCCACGCGCTCCAGAGGAAGAAGACGAGTGACGTCCACGCGCGCCATATTCGAGCCGTTAAGCCGCGGTAGAGCCATGAAGCCAAGCCTCCGGCCTACCCAAGAATATTCTCAAGAATATTCCCTTTTCAAGCCGAGCCGCTATTAGCCGAAGCCGAGCCGATAGAATATTCCACAGAATATTCCCGGTTCAACCTAGTGAACCGCCCGACGCCCAGATTTGTTTTTTTTGACCGGTTCACCCATTTTCTGACCTGATTTCTACAAAGTCAGACCGGTTCCCGACTATTTCGACCATTCCGGATCGATCTACAGTGTCCGTTTAGCTAAATACAACTCCCAGAAAGAGATATAGTCATTCAAAGAGCAAAATGACTACAGAAAGTACACAAACACTCATCCCGAAGCTGACCAAAGACAACTATGATAGTTGGTGCATCAGATTAAAGGCATTCCTTGGTTCACAAGAGTGTTTGGAGATTGTACACTATGGTTATGATGAACCAGAGTCCAAAGAAGAAGAAGATGCTTTACAAGAGGCACAGAAGCTAGCCTTGAAAGTCAACAGAAAAAAGGACAACAAAGCAAAGACCATTATCTACCAAGGTCTTGATGAAGATACATTCGAGATCATAGCTTCCAATTGAAACATCACATGATATATGGGAGGCTCTCCAACAAAAATACAAAGGTGCTTGGGAATCAAGAAGATTCGTCTTCAATCTTTTGAGGTGAATTTGAGTTATTGCAAATGAAGTCCTCAGAATCTATTTCTGATTATCACACAAGGATTATGGTGATAGTCAATCAGATGAGGAGAAATGGAGAAGCCATCATCGATTCTCGAATTACTGAGAAAATTTTGAGATCCCTAGATCCAAAATTTGATTTTGTTGTTGTCGCCATTGAAGAGTCCAAGGAAGTGGACAAGTTGATGATGGATGAACTTATGAGTTCTTTGCAAGCTCATGAGCAGAAGATTGTAAAGCGAAATGGAGATAAGGCTATCGAGCATGCCTTACAAGCAAAGTTGTCGCTCAAAGACAGATATGAGCAAGAGGAGACTTCAACAAGTGGATATACCACTCAAGCAAGAAGTCAACAATCCAGAGGAGGATTCCAGAGATTCCAAGGAAGAGGTTCTTGGAATACAAGCTTTAGAGGAAGAGGTGGTAGAAACACCACCAGAGGAGGTCGAGGACAACAAGCATTCACTCCTAGAGGAAGAGGAGGCGGTTACAATAACCGTGACAAGAGGAATATCCAATGTTATAGTTGCAATCAATTTGGGCACTATAGCACTGAATGCAGAAGGAAAGCTCCGTTGGAGATACGTGAGCAAGCCAACTATGCAGAGAAGGATGACAGAGAAGAAGCTGTATTTCTTGTCCAACAAGAACTTGGCGAGAAACAGGAAAATATATGGTATCTAGATACTGGAGCCAGCAATCACATGTGTGGCTACCGAGAGTTATTTGGTGATCTAGATGAGACCAAACAAGGTCTAGTTACTTTTGGAGATACCACAAAGGTTCCATTCAAAGGTAAAGGCAGCATCCCAATCAAGTTGAAGAACGGCGATTCCAGCTACATCGCCAATGTTTATTATGTCCCAGCCATAAAGCAGAACCTGATCAGCTTAGGTCAACTTTTGGAGAGAGGATATACTTTTTACTCGAAGAATTGTCATCTGACAATTAGAGACAACAATTGGAGATTAATGGCCTGTGTGAAAATGTCCAAGAATAGGATGTTTCCTTTGAACATCCAGTATGATGCAGCAAGGTGTTTGAGTGCCATCACCAACAGTGAAGAATGGCTCTGGCACCTGAGGCTTGGACATCTGAATTTCACAAGCTTGAAGATGCTAGCAAGCAAGAAGATGGTCAAAGGTATGCCTCACATTGATCATCCAGATGAAGTCTGTGAAAGTTGTGTCCTCAGCAAACATCACAGATCCAGTTTTGCCAAAGAAGTCAACTGGAAAGCAAAGAGGCCACTGGAGTTAGTACACACAGATGTGTGTGGCCCAATAACGCCTATGTCGACTGGACAAAATAGGTACTTCCTCACTTTTATTGATGATTTTAGTAGAAAGACGTGGATATACTTTCTGAAGAGGAAGTCAGAAGTATTCAATTGTTTTAAAGATTTTAAAGCAATTGTGGAGAAGCAAAGTGGCTACATGATCAGAACCGTGAGATCTGATCAAGGTGGAGAATATACAGCAAATGACTTTGAAGCCTATTGTACACAACAAGGCATCAGACATCAGACAACACCAGCTTATACACCACAGCTGAATGGTGTAGCTGAAAGGAAGAATCGCACGATTCTTGACATGGCAAGAAGTCTGCTCAAAGCAAAGAAGTTGCCCAAGCAATACTGGGCTGAAGCTGTATCATGTGCAGTGTATCTATTGAATCGCTGCCCAACCAGAAGTTTGCAAGGAGTCACTCCAGAAGAAGCATGGAGTGGTCACAAACCAAGTGTTACTCATCTACGAGTCTTTGGTTGTGTGGCATATGCAAAGATCCCAGATGCAAGAAGGAGAAAGCTTGATGATAAAAGCGAGAAATGCATCTTTGTCGGATATGGTGAAAGAAGGATGGGATACAAGCTGTATAATCCCATCACGAAGAAGGTGATTATGAGTAGAGATGTTATCTTTGAAGAAGATAAATCTTGGGAATGGAATGATGATTAAGAAGCAGTCAGATGGATCAACATTGATTTGATCCTTGAAGGTGAAGAAGTACCAACAGTACTTGTCGAAGAACCGATTGTACCAGCAGCTGAACCACAAAGTCCGGTGATTATACCAACAAATTGAACCACAAAGTCCGGATACGATTCCCCTGATTCAACAGAGGAACACACCGGGAGCATCATCATCAACACCGGCGGCAAAGATCCTCATCGTCAGAAGGACCAAGAAGGATGAGAAATCTTGACGAGTTGTACAATGCCACGCAAGTCATCGAAGATACAACTCTATTTTGTTTCTTTGCAGATAATGACCCACTTAGCTTCAACAAAGCTATCATAGAAAAGAAATGGATAACAACAATGGATGAAGAAATACATGCCATTGAGAAGAATGATACCTGGAAGCCGACTCATCCACCAGAAAACAAGAAAGCAATAGGTGTCAAAAGGGTCTACAAGACGAAAGCCAAATTAGTGGATAAAGGCTACAAGCAGAGAGAAGGCATTGAAATGAGAAGTATTTATCCGATTAAAGTTCATGTTTGGCATGACATCCCTCGATTGAGTTTAAAGGGGAGATTTGTTGAAACTTAAACTCAATCCAGAAGGTCAAGGAAGGCAACCACCCACCGACCACCAAATTGGCCACCACCACCAGCTTGTTCGCGGCCGCCACCGCCTTCACACTTGAAGGCTGAATTATCTTGTTTTGAATTCGTGTATAAATAGCAAGCTGAACTTATGTTAAATTGTATGGAGAGAGTAGAAAGAAACACTAGAGAGAAAGAGAGAAAGAGAGGGCGTGTATTGTAAGCTTTTCAAGTTGTTGTAAGCTATTTGTTCTTGAAATAAAACAGTGTGTTTTATCCCCTCCGAGTGTTTCAAAGCCACCACCAGTGGTTTCTCCCACCAACAATTACCATATCACTTGGATACCAGATGTCAGGTTGCCGAAAACCATCCTGATGTACTCATTTCTTTTGTAGGATTGAAGCACCTTGGGGGTTTGTAATGAAAGGTACAAAGTAGTCATTGCTTCCAATGCTGAACAAGTAAAGAGCAGAGGACAACAATGTCTTAGCTACTTCATCGCTTAATTTCTGCCTTGGTAGCTTCTTCACTTCCTTAAAATAACGTAATTGTGTTTTAAGGTCAATCACCTTTTCAATGAATGGGAACAAATGAAAACAGATTAAGATGCGGACCAAGTTAATAATGCTTGGATTTGCACCAATAAGCAAATTCTACCGACTATTTAGCTGTGATGAACAACAAGCCTAAGCTAAAACACACACAAAAAGAAGGGCTTAATCAATGAGATCATGTACTTTTCCTTGATGAGTTTCCACAAGGGCACCAGTTCCTGCAGATGCAAAGTTCACTCCATTCATCAATTGATGATTACTGGGTTGTAAATATGATTGACATCATAAAACTGAATATATATATATATATATATATATATATATATATATATATATATATATATATATATTATTTGACATGAATAAAACGTGTGGAATGGAACCGGAACATTTCAAATTGAATTTAGGCGGAATTTTTGGAACAAAGCAAGATTTTGAACGAAATGAAATCTATTCTGATTTGTTTTATTTTTTGAATTAAAATGAAATATACCAGTAATTCCAGATAAATCAAAACAGAATTGACAATATTGGAATGCAATGAAAAGAAAAGATGGCTTCATGCAGTCAACCTTTTTTCAAGCAAATTACTTTTATGATCCTCCAAGTTCTAAATGTTAATCATTTCAACCTCTATATTAAAATTCCTTGCAAATCAATCCTTATATCATTGACTCATGGATGTTTAAGTCCCTCTCTAACAAGAATGAAAGAAAATCCAAGAAAAGAACTCTTGGATAAAAGTCAACAAGTTTTAATGGATTAGAGGGTATGGAAAGAAAATTTTCACAGATATTGCATGTTTTTTAAGGAAAAAGCACAAAGCTGAATACAACAGAAATGTGTGTAACCCGAGGTTTCTTGAAAGTTATTGGGACAAGTTCTCATTGGTAAATGTCTCGACCAACTTTAAGGACAACAGCTGGTTATCGATGCATGATTTGTTTTAAGAACTTGCTCGACAAGAATTTCCAGGGAGCCAGGAAAATCGTAAGAGATTTCCGAGGCTATGGCTCTGTAAGGATATCCGCCTTGCCTAGACATGAAATACACCGAGAGATATCACATAAAACCATTCCTTGCATTCTTAAGCTTGTTGGAATTGTATGTTTAATTGTCGGGGAACGGAAGATATTGAAGAAATAAACCCGAATTACCAAAGAACGGGACGGGCACATTAAGATCATCAGTATTCCCTAATGTGTGTAGACTTTAATAGCTTTGTAATGAGTCACAGATTCTCAAATGGCATGAATATCCTTTCAAGAACTTGCCATTGTCCATTCAGAGGAGCTTATTAAACTTGATATGTGCCGTAGCAAAGTTGAACGACTTTGAAGGGGATATATAAAGGTATGATTGTCATTGTAAGATATAAATTTGATATGATATACGTTTCTTTGATGATTTTAGGAATATTTATTATGTCTTGATATAGGACTTGTCAGTAACTTCATGCTAATTGAGAGTAGTTAGCCTATGTGCACATAGTATTCTGTATACCTAACTGGTGAGAGAGGCATCAGTCTGTGGCAACTAATCATCCCACAGTGGTCACCTTCGAGTGTCATCTGGTCACCTTTGTGTATCATCTGGTTATCTTCGGGTGTCATCTGATCTCTGACTTGTATTCCACTATATATATATATATATATATATATATATATATATATATATATATCAACTTACAAAATATTAATATCTAAAATGTATATTAAACGTTATTCTCTCACTGATTTAGTTGAATTGTGAACTTGTTGAGTGTTCTTGCTTCTTCAGTTTTAATCGATATGTCTTGCCTGTTTTGCGAAGATTTTCTTATAGTTTTGATTTGATATCTTAAACACTCCACTATTACTTTGTTTTAATTAAGTTTGGATTTTGACAATGTAATGATTATTAAAAAATATTGTCTTTGTTTTAATTACTGATGAGAAGTTTTGAACTATTATTTGGTTTCATTAGTTTTCAATAATATAATATTTTTTGAGGTTTATGAAATGCTGTGTATTTTCAAATAATTTGTTCTTTTGATATGTTCGTTCTGAGGTTTAGTGTAAGTGTTGTGTCTTTTCAACACCGCTCCTGCATTGTCGATCATGAACCCGGGATTCGAGTCATGATATTTTTTTATCCCCTCTTTATTTTTTTCTCTATTTAAAAGGTCTGAGAGGCACCAACCTAGTTAGACCTGCAAGTAATGTGAACTTCAAAAGACTTTCATCTTCAATCATGTAACAATGAAAACCAATATTTTAAATCAGTGCATCTGATGAAGTTCTGAACTCATAGCATGGCTTTGAGTTTTGATGGTAAAGAAGCATTACACTTTCCTTGAATTTCTCACCATTTTCACTGATAACAAATACATGTTTGAGTTGAAAAGATATCAATTAAATTTTTTTTTTTGAGATATTTTTCTATCAAAAAAAATTCTAAAAATCACTTAAAATGAAATAAGCATGGGCACAAAGAAAGAATAAAAGTTGGAGGGCTTTTTACATGGTAAATTTTGTCACTAAACGATATTTAGAAAAGGAAAATTAAGGCAGAGATATACATGCTTAATTTTTTTCTGGTTGCATTTATTTTTAAAGTCTCTTAAAAAAATATAATCTATATGATTGTTTGTTTTTGCGATTATAACGGTTTTTATGAAATTTTAAATTTTTTTATTATAAATTATTTATTTTTATTATACTGATATCAAAATTAAAATTTTAAAAATAAAAAAAAATAACTTTAATATATTTTAAAATAAAAAATACTTTAAAAACAATTTTTCAAAAGTATAACATTTTCAACATGGCCAACAGCCCAGCAGTCATTGACTTTGAAGAACAAGCCGTAAGATGTTGAATGCAACACTTTCTCTTTCAGTTTATCCATGTATCTTTAGCCATCTGTCTAAAAAAGAAACTGGAACAAAATTCACTGAGTTTGCTTAAAAGCCAAATCATTTTCAAACAATCACAAATATCAGAACTACAATTTCAGTTGGGAAAGACTCAAACTTTGGCAGATATCAGTTACTGCAAAAATTTCTAGAATTTTGTAAGTTTAAGCCCTTCTGTCTATCCTTTAAATAGTACATGTCTGTATAAATCTTTGCACTAAGAGATACACGCTTATATTTTCTGCATTAACATGACCTCCCCTTCTTCTAAGTATGACACATGATGTCATGCCATTTTTTTTAATTGTAATATGTAGACGAACACTGATTTTATTTTTTTCCCTTCATAGTTTATTACGACTCGAAACTTTCTTATTCATCCTTCCACTTTATAGGCATGAATCAAACTTTATACAAGATATTGTGCAAAGCATACTGAGTATACTGAGCCCTGTATTATCATCTACTATAATGAATACACGTTTGGTTAAGCTGGGCTCTTATATGGAATATTCTAGGGTCTGATGATGTTCGCATCATAGGGATTTGTGGGATGGGAGGAATAGGAAAGACAACTCTTGCACGAGCTTACTACAATCAAACTTCACACGGATTTGAGGGTAGCACCTTTCTAGCTAATGTTAGGGAAGTTCCATCAAAAGGTGGCATGCTAACTTTACAAGAACAAGTTCTTTGCGAAATCCTTCAGGCAGAAAATGTGAAAATATGGAATGTGTATCATGGAACCGAGATGATGAATACTAGGCTGCGACGTCAACGTGTTTTGATAGTTGTTGATGGATGATGCGGACCATTTGAACCAATTAGTTGGAAAGCATGATTGGTTTGGTTTAGGGAGTAGAATCATTATAACAACTAGGGATATAAATGTGCTTGTCAGGCATGGGGTGGATAAAATATACAAGGTTGAGGGATTACTAAAATGTTTGGTACAAGTTGTGTTCGAGAATATGATTGTGGTTATTTTTCAAAATATTTTTTACATGAAATTCCAAATAATGATGAAGCACTCCATCTTTTTAGTTTGAAAGCCATCAAAACTAACCATCCTCCAGAAGACTATATGACACCGTCAACTTTGGTTATAGATCATGCGAATGGCCATCCATTAGCTCTTGAAATATTGGGTTCCTTTAGTTTGACAAGACTTTAAAAGAATGGAAAAGTGCATTAGATAGAATGAAAGAAAATCCTGACAAAGAAATTCTGGATACACTTCAAATAAGTTTTGATGGACTCGAGGAAACAGAAAAGAAAATATTCCTGGATATAGCATGTTTTTTTAAGGGAAACGACAGAGATCACATAGCAAAAATGGGGGACAGCTGTGGTTTCTACCCGGATATTGGATTAAGAGTTCTCATCGATAAATCTCTCATAACTGTTTCAAATAACAACACTCTATGGATGCACGATTTGCTTCAACAAATGGGCTGGAAGCTTGTTCGGCAAGAATCTCCAGAGGAACCAGGAAAACGCAGGAGGCTATGGCCTTATAAGGATATTGATCATGTCTTGACAAAAAAATACAGTATGAGACCCTGTGAAAAAACTCTTTCTTGAAACTGGATAGCTGTGTTTGGTTTTCTTTAGATTCTTCAATTTTCCTTGTGCTAATTTGCCTCTTTGTCAGGGAACAGAGGATGTTGAAGGCATATCCCTATACTTACCAAGACCGGCAGGGGCACAATTAAGTGCTCTATCATTCTCGAAGATGACAAAACTAAGATTGTTGCTCATATTTCGTAATGCGCGCTTCTCCCATAGCCTCCAATATCTTTCTAATGAGTTACGGATTCTCAAATGGGATGAATATCCTTTCAAAACGTTGCCATTGAGTTTTCATCCAGAGGAAATATCGATCTTGATTTGAGTTATAGCCAAGTTGAACAACTATGGAAGGGAGAGCAGGCATGGTTACCACTTACGTGTGTTTCATTTGTTAAACCAAAAAAAAGGGAAAAGTTCATGGAAACTGGTTTTCAGTGTTTCCTTCTGCTTCTTAACTGAATTTTAACAAGATGAAACTCATCAATCTCAGTTACTCCCTCGATCTTGTAAGACACCGGATTTTAGAGAGGTCCGAAATCTTGAGAAGCTGATTCTTTAAGGTTACACAAAATTGCATGAGATTGACCAATCAGTTGGAGTTCTCCGAAGCCTCGTTTTATTAAACCTGAATGACTGCAAAAAGCTTGCAAGTCTTCCTAAGAGTGCATATGGTTTAAAAGCCCTTGAAACTTTCGACTTATCTGGATGTTGAAAACTTTATAGGCTGGAGGAATTGGGTCATGCAGAAAGTTTGGAGGAGCTTGATATAAGTGGAACTGCTACTAGAAGACAGCCACCATCTTCCTTCTCTCTCGTCAGAAAGCTTAAAAAGCTATCTCTTCGTGGATGTAAAGGACAGCTGCTTAAGACACGGATGATGTTTTTATCTTCGTTTCGGGAAAAAAGGACAAATTCCTTGAGTATGTCATTGAATTCATTCTCAGGATTATGCTCTTTTATAGCGTTGGATTTAAGTAACTGCAATCTACAGGAAGAATCAATTCCCCGTGATTTCAGCTGCTTAACTTCATTAAGTGTATTAAACGTGAGTGGCAACAACTTTACTAGCCTACCTGCAAGTATCCATTAACTTTCCAATCTTGAATATCTATATTTGGATGATTGCAAGAGGCTTCAATCACTCGGGGAACTTCCTTCAAATCTGAAATTTGTAAGTGCTCAGGCTTGTACCTCATTAAGGATGAAGAAAGTCTTTATTAAAACATGAACAAAGTCAAAAGCAAAAGTAACCAATCAATTAGCTACACGTATAACCAATCAATTAGCTAACATTGCTAATTTTATTTTCCAACTTTGAGAATGTTCCAAAGAGCGATATCACAAAGGTTTTTCCTTGAATATTGTACTACTTTAGGGAGGGAAGGCGAGGGGAGTGGTGGTAGAAAGAACGACACTTCAGCAGCCAGCACCTTGAGAGGATGAAGCAAATGCCTGATTGTATGACCTTTCCCAATTCTGCCCATCAAAGTTCTTAATCTCAACATGAGTGAGAGTCCCAGGGTCAACACATCTTAAAGTAATTGAAAACCCATCTGGATTTGCTCGTGGAACGTAAAACGAAGTTATGCCACAGAACTTACAGAATGTGTGCTTCGCTGTATGCGTGCCAAAAGTGTAGGTTGTAAGAAATTCTTTGGAATCTCCTAGAAGCTCAAACTTTTCAGAAGGGACAATGAACTGAATGCTAGCCCTCATGGAACAAATAGAACAGTTGCAGTTCAAAGCTACAACACTACTTGGTGCTTGGACTCGCCACCTTACTCTCCTGCAATGACATCCTCCATAATGCATTACCATATCTGATTCCATTCACGAAAGCACTGGTTGGAAATGGTGGCTTCTCCTGGATGAATCTGGTGGCTGCAATCAATTAACAAATATGCAAACAATGCATAGCAGTTAGCGATGGGATAGCAAGTATTCAGAAATAGAGTCCCCAGACTGAAAAATGTGTCAGCTGAAATACTCTCTCCTGAGAAATGCAGGTATGAGCCATATTGTGAGAACATGGAATTTGCTTTCACTTGAAATTACATTACGATTCAGTAGCTAAGGGGAAGGAGGCTGATTCAAATTATATGAAATTGTTTATAAGCTTACAAATAATGATGGCGGGACAAAGTATGAGTGTTTATGTATAATATCCAACAAGCAAGCATAATTTCTGCTAAACATTGAGAATTCATTAGAAACAACTGCTTAAGCCAGATCAGGTGGAAATTGATTAATGGAAACAAGAAGGAAACCAAGTTTTTAGAAAACTTCATTGAACACCGATTACAATAAGAGAAAAACTAAGAAAATGGGAAGATGGAAAGAGAAATGACGTCTAATTGCCATTGTTTTCAGCATCCTTAAATATTCAGAAGTGAGAAATGCTTGGGTCTTAGATACGCCGAAATCCACCTAGAACTTTTCAATACTTGTTATCAACACGCTTCATATTGGCTGAAAGAAATCCTTTGAATGTCAAATCCCATGATGTCATCCACCCTTCGCCCTCAATATAACTAAATATGGATTCCCTTTTCTTCTTCACCACATCAAACACTTGTCGCAACAAGTTGCTTCACCCATCACCGACCTCAGATGAAAGACTTTCCAATAACTACCGGTGCTTTTCCAAGAGCCAGCTCCATCCCTCCCATGCACCTATTGACACGCCCTTCAACCAATCTCGCTCTAAGAAATATTCACCAATCTACTGTACTGACCTAAAACAGCTAGAAAAAAGATCCCCGTCTTCAAATACCCCATCAAACCCCAGCTCAAAATCCCACTGGAGCTCCCTAGTAGCAGCTTTGAAAACGAAGCTACAACAAGTCCCCCTGTTATGAACTAACACCTGATCTCCAACCCTCCATCTGATCATGCATGCATCAATCAAACACTAATAATTTTCTTCTTATTAGAAACACACTTCAATAGATCATGCATTTCTTTCCATTGCCTAAAGCAGTAACAGTCCTCCTACATCACCAACTTGGTCCTTCTAAATCTTCTTTATTGAATCGAACCCACAAACACTTTCATCATTACTTTGTTGATCTAAACCCCAACATATATAGTTGCCAGGATAAACTAACATCTTTACTATCTATAAATTCCAAACCACAATAGATGTAACTGAATTTAGCAGACAGAGAAACAACATATGATATAACACAAGATTATCATTAACATCGATAAGAAGAGAAGCAAAGGAATTTACCTGAAGAAAAAAAAAGTCAATTTTGCTGGCTGTAGGACTGTTGCTCAAGCCTCGTGCTGGCAACAAATGCTGCTTTCAGCTGTCAGAGAATGTGTGTGTGTGTATGTGTATTGGAGGCTCTTTTTTGGGTACATTCTATAGGATTTCATGTGTGTTTCTTAGCCGAATGACCAGTAATGGGCCTAAAACACTTGTAAAAATATGGTGGAGAGTCTTACAACCCATGGCCATATATGCCTAGGCTCTTCCATAAAAGGTAATTGTTAAGTTGATCCAATACTCGATATGTGAACTGAGTTTCACAAGTTATCGTCTTTTTTATTAATTTAAAACATAATCCATGTCAAGTTTTGAATTATAAATTTTCTAAATTAACCCGTCAATTGAGTTTAACAAATATGGGTTGAAGCATTAACTCATGAGATGATTCCCTAAATATTTATGGCAACTATATCGGTAGTTGAGAGATTTATTGCCTTGAGCTTCTCTGGTACAGAAAATTGGCTCGACCAATGACATTACCAGATAGGAGCTGTAAGTACTAGCTGCTTGATTATTCATCTAGGATGCGCAGATCGAACCTTAAATTTTATATTATCATAGCCTAGTGATGACAAGACATGCTCACTCATGGGGTTAGAATTAATGTTTTGTGTTCTGTCTAACCTATATACATGGGCACGTAATTTATGCATGTTTGCATATGATATCTATGGATTAATCTATAATATTTGATTGTTTTATTGTTCTTGATAATGAAGCACCAACAAGACAGTACTCTGCTTGCTACATGGCACTAGACGAGAGTTTAATATACATGTACATGGGGTTAATCGATGCCTTTGTTTTTTAAACTTAGGTTTTTTATGTGGTCTTGCAATATCTCGAACACCAAACATATCTGTCCATTCATTAATTTGACACACGCCCACATATATATATATATATATATATATATATATATATATATATATATATATATATATATATATATTTTGGTTGATGGAGTGGTAAATATAGCTTCATTTAATATATCTACATAAACCCAGATTTCTAGCAGTAAAAAATCTCTATATATGTCAATGGTTAAGTAGAATCTTCCACTTTGTCGTAGCTGCTGATGATCATAGGTAGACTTCAAAATTTTATCAAAAGATCGATGATTGTATATTGACAAAGATTTTCTCAAAAATCCATTTAATTAATTTTGTTAAATTTAATTAAAAATTGTTGATAAGTGATTGATGAAGTCATAAAATCATCAAACAGGAATTGGGTTTTACAAGACTATGTTTCTTGACTATTGACTGGTTTTTGACCTTGGTTCAACGGGTGTTCACTTAAAAAACAAGTTATTTATCAAAATAAAAGATCATTTAATGTTTAAATTAGTAGATGTGTAATGAGTAAGATGTGTGTAAAGAAAATGTGTAAAGAGAGTTTTTGTATGGAGCCTTTGTATGAAGTCTAGGACTTGCAACCTAGAACTCGTATGGCCAAGACATATCTTCATTTTTTCATTCGGTAACTTTGTGTATTTATAAACCCAGTACTTGAGCTTACTCATGAAAAAATAAAAATAAAAAGGTTATTTTGTAATGGTCAGCATTGGTAAAAGATGTTAGTTAGTGACAATATTTCCCTAAAAAGTTTGCTGTGTCATTCACACCATTCGTGAAGATGGTGGTGGTCTTGGCTGGATTCGCAGTGCCATTGGACATAGAAAAGGTTGAAAAATGATGCATACTCTGCATATAAAAATTTTGTGTGCACCTGCATACATGCAGAGTCATGAGAGCTGAAAAAAACGTGTAGAGACATGTTTTGGGGTGGGATTAGACAGATCGAGGCGAGGGTGTCAAGCAGGAAGTGTTTTTTTTAAGTTTCCAGATGCCAATATGATTAAAGATCTTGTCATATTAAGGTTAATTAAAATGCTCCACTCAAAACAGATTAATCGAAAGGAAGTGTCGAGTAACCATAAAACAAAAGGAAAAATCAAAGAATTAACGAGATGACGAATATTCTCAATATTTTTTTGTCAAGTATTACTTGTCATCTTATGGCATGATAGTTCAGTCCTTCCCATGAGTCCCATTACCAAAGACTTTGATCAAATTAACGAGTTGAAGGTTCTTTGACATGCAGAGATATAGCGGGCACAATAGTCAGCACATGATTTGTTGTTGTGTCCAGTTTAGTATATGCTTTATTGGTTTCTCTAGCCATGGCTGCTGTCACAAACGACACTGGCAAATGCGATCAAGCTCGTACTGGGATGAAAATTGATGTGTTGTGAAAGGTGAACCAAACCTCCAGGACCACTTTGTGTTTCTTGAGGTCATTTAAACATGCAAATCGTTAGTTTCCAACCTCTGTTTTTTGCTTTCCATTTGATCCTCATGTTGAAGGGAAATGATGATCAGTGCGGGAATCATGAAATGCATAAAGTCTCTCTCTTAATTAGCAGTTAGGGTAACTTGTTTTTTTGTTCAAATAACACAAGGAAACGAGGCAAAGTTTTGGCCGAGGACAACACTTGGCCATTGCTAATTTTATTTTCCGACTTTGAGAATTTCCAAAAAGCGACATCACAAAGGTTTTTTCAAAATGTTGTACTTGTCCTCAAGGGAGGGAAACAGAGGAGAGTGGTGGAAGAAAGAGTGACAATTCAGTCTGTACCTTGGGAGCATGAAGCAATGCCTGTTTGATTGTATGATTTCGTATGGGAGCACAAACTGCGGAACCACAATTAGGTTGCGGATGCACTCAGCAGACGCGAGGTAATTGCTACTGTTCTTGCTATTGTTCAGGTGGAGTCGGACATGCTGAGTCAACTTCGTCAAGCTGCTAGGAAGACGCAGCGGCAGCGTACAAGAAGATGGTTGAGCTTGTATGAGAAGGGACAATACGGAGGTATTGGCTGGAACAAGACCGACTCTATGCAAAGGGGGGTCGAATCTTCATGCCGAAGGGAGAGCTGCGGAAATATTTAATGATGGAGACTCGTGATCCACAGTGGGCTGGACATCCAGGTAGGGAAAGGATGGTTGCTCTCTTGTCGCAGACTTATTATTGGCCGAAGATGGAGGATGACATAGAACTTTACGTCAGGACTTGTTTAGTGTGCCAGCATGACAAGACTTTACGGCAGCGAAAGGCAGGCTTGTTACAGCCACTGCCGATTCCAGAAAAGCCTTGCGTGGCGGTTTCAATGGACTTCATTGTTGGTTTTCCAAAGGTGGATGGCATGAACATGATCATGGTTGTTGTAGACAGATTCACCAAGTACGCGATGTTTGTGGCTGCCCCTATGATGTGTACAGCCGAAGTGGCCACTGAATTATTCTACCGCAACGTGGTGAAATACTTTGGAGTACTTTCTAACATTGTAAACGATCGTGATGTGTGATTCACGGGCAGATTCTGGACAACATTGTTCAACATGATAGGGACAAGGCTGAAGTTTTCGATTGTCAACCAACCGTAAATTGATGGGTAGACAGAAAGGATAAATGCTCTGCTAGAGGAATATTTGAGACACTACGTGACAGCGATGCAACAAAACTGGTTAGAGTTGCTGGATGGTGCGCAGTTTTGCTATAATCTTCAAAAATCCTCGGCAATGAAAGCAAGTCCGTTTGAGCTGGTTTTGGGAGCACAACCCCAAACTCCTGCCGAGATTGCAGTGCAGATATCAGGTGGGAAGAGTCCAGCGGCGTACAGGTTTGCGATGGAGCGGCAACTGTTTAAGCAAGCCAAAGATAGCTTGTGTAAGGCAAGGAAAAGGATGCTCAAATATGTCAATCAAAAGCGAAGATTGCTGGAATTCAGCATGGGGGACAAGGTGTTGCTCAAGTTAACTCCGCAAATTTGGAAGAAAATTGTGGGGACGACGAAGCACCGAGGGTTGGTGCCAAGGTACGATGGATCTTTTGAGATCATCGAAAAGGTAGGGGTTGTCATCTATAAATTGAAGCTGCCCAAACAGCTAAAGCTTCATCCTACTTTTCATGTAAGTTACTTGCGGCCTTTTTATGAAGACCACGAGGATCCGAAAAGAAGTAAGTCGCAACGAGCTCCTCCTACGATTCACAAGCAATTTGACGATGGTATCGTCAAGATCATGGATCATCGTCGACTCGGCCAACATAGAAAGAATCGGCGAACGGAATTTTTGGTAAAATGGAAGAAAAATGAGGAGGTTTTGTGGGAGAAAGATACAGATTTGTGGCAATTTGAGGATCAAGTGCAAGACTGCCTCACATCTATTCCAATGAGGACGTCAGACTCTTCTAGTGGGGATGGTTTGTTAGAGCTCTAGGCACGGGGACGCGCCAACGAAAGCACACTGCCTAGAATTCGACAGCGATGGACAGCGGCAGCCTTGCGTAGGCAGAGATGAATTCGGCAGGCAGCGTGCAATGATCTATGCGAGTCTTTGAGCTTACGACTTGGCATGGACATGAGGGCTTAGATCATGGACCTTCTAAGTCAGCAACTGACGCAACAGAAACTGGTAGTTGGGACTGCCAAGTTGACAGCCAGAACGTGGGTGAAGTGGCAGCATCATGGGGGCAAAACGTGGGAGCATAACCGGGGTGCTCTCCAAGCTATTGAGATCATGGGATCATGGGAGAGTAACTGCCCCATCACTTGCTGAAAAATAGGCCACTAAGATCATGGAGATCATGGGGGAGAAAGTGACCCACTATGTCTTGAAAAATAAGGATCATGGGTGAGCCTAGCAGCTCACACATCTGTCTATAAATAGGTTGCAAAGCCTTTGTTGTGTAGCATGCGATTTCTGTGCATAGCACACACATTATTATTGTGTAATCCTTTGTTGACGAGATAAATAAAGGTTTGAGAGGTATTCTTGTATTCTCAGTGTGCTTGCTTGTGTTTGTTCTTTGTTTACAACAAGCCAATTGTGAGAACCTCTTTGGGTGAGTGAAACACATAGTCGTAGGAAACATGAGCGTAAAGGTGAGGCAAGGCTTGGTCTAGTTGGGACTAGACTGCCGTATTGGGTTGAATTTCGGTGTGAAAAATTTAACCCCGTGACACTATCTGTCCGTGGATGCAAAGGACAGCTGCGTAAGACTCAGATGATGTTTTTAACCTCGTTTCGGGAAAAAAAGGACAAATTCCTTGAGTTTGTCATTGAATTCATTCTAGGATTATGCTCTTTAATAGCGTTGGATTTAAGTAACTGCAACCTACAGGAAGAATCAATTCCCAGTGATTTCTGCTGCTTAACTTCACCAAGTGTATTAAACATGAGTGGCAACAACTTTACTAGCATACCTGCATGTATCCATGATCTTTCCAATCTTAAATATCTATATTTGGATGATTGCAAGAGGCTTCAATCACTCGAGTCACTTCCTTCAAATCTGAACTTTGTAAGTGCTCAGGCTTGTACCTCATAGGAAACGTTACCAGAGACATTGGACCAGTGCAGCTTGCAAACTCCGGAGTTAAATCGTTCCGTAGCTTTTCTTTAGTTGAGAATCAAGGCCCCAGCCACATTCAGTTTCTCATGTCATTGAAATGCCTGGTTGATTTCGGTAACTGTCTCACCTTTGCTTACCCTTCTCACTTACTCCCTAAGGGTTTTCTTAGATTTCGAGAGCTGGTTAATGGAGCAACTAGATCTGACATTGTTGTTTATGGAAGTGAAATTCCAAAGTGGTTCGACTATCAGAGTTTGGGCTACTCAATAACTAAACAGCTGCCACCAGTTTGGCGTGATAGGAATTGGGTGGGATTTGCTTTTTGTGCTGTGTATGTAAACCGTGATCATTCATTTTCTAACTTCTGCAATATTCAGTTTCAGTGTGCTAGTGTGATCAGGAGCCATAACCAGAAAAAAATAGAGGGCTTTTGCTCACACACCTATGTACTTGAAAATTGAAAATACTTTTGCAGAATAAGTGAAGAACCGAGAAGCAGAAAAATAAAAGACTTTGATCTCTACAGTGACTGTTTGTTACTGTAGATCACCACCAGAAATTTAAATTTGAACAGGGAATGTTTATTGCATGAAAACTGGATAATGATAAGGATAATTGCACACATCTTACAGCAATCAATTACACTGATTTATAGAAGAAAAATAAACAAAAAAACTAAAATTAAGCAACACTACTGCCACGTTTGGCTTACATTTCGTCACTACTAACAATTCATCTAAGGACTTGTTCAATCCTTTATTCTAGCAGAAATAAAAACAACACGTGAGCTGAACTGGTCTTCAAGCAACACGTCAACAACTTAAGGCAATAAATTTCAACAAAAATGGTTATGTAGAAAACCAGGTTGATCACACATGGCTCTTCTATTTGCCTCGTTGTGCATTATTTGATATGGATTGGCAGGATACTACCAAGAACATGCAGTACATTGAAGTTAAGTTCATAGACTTGAGTGGACAGTTCCATGTGAAGAAGTGTGGCGTTCGCTTCGTTTACGAGGACGATGCACTAGAGTTCTTCCCAATATTTGACCGATTTTTCAGCTCAAATGTGAATTTCAATTTTCTAAGTGAAGAATTTGAGAAAATCAGTACTCGATGGTATCTTTCCTATGATGGCTCTGACAATGATGAAGCAGAATCCGGTGGAAAAGGCAGAGCAAAACAGGATGTTTTGGGTTAAAAGAAGAGGAAAAAAAGGGGGGTGCAGTTCGTTCCAACTTCATTAGGACTTGATAGAACTTTATGTAGTCTATCAAGCTCTGTTGATTAGCAACGTTGAGGTTTCTAAAATCATTAAAATTGTTATTTCTTTGAAAACCTAACCTTAAACATACTCAGTTCAATAATGCATTTGATCGATTCAAAATGGAAGTACATTCTATGAAGTAAGTAGAACATGTTCATGAATGCATTGATCAAAAAATTAAAAAAAAAACATGTATATTAGTATTAGATATTTATTATATATCAGTTTATAGAAACAATTATTTTTTTTATAAAATAAAAAAAATATAATATGTATTATTCTCAAAGATTTTAATTAATGTTCAAATTTTAATAGAATATTAATCATAAATATTTAAAAATAAAGTTTTGATGAATAAAAATCTCATAATTATAATAATTTTATAATTTTTTTATAAAATATTTTTATTCGAGAACTTTTAATTTACTTTAAATTTATTAATCAAATATTTAATTAATATTAAAAATGAATAAAATCATTATTAAAAAGTAAATATATTCCCATGAAGAAATTTAATATCACTTCCTTCAAATCTGAAATTTGTAAGTGCTCAGGCTTGTATCTCATTAAGGATGAAGAAAGTCTTTATTAAAACATGAACAAAGTCAAAAGCAAAAGTAACCAATCAATTAGCTACACGTATAACCAATCAATTAGCTAACATTGCTAATTTTATTTTCCAACTTTGAGAATGTTCCAAAGAGCGATATCACAAAGGTTTTTCCTTGAATATTGTACTACTTTTGGGAGGGAAGGCGAGGAGAGTGGTGGAAGAATGAGTGACAATTCAGTCTGTACCTTGGGAGCATGAAGCAATGCCTGTCTGATTGTATGAGCTTTCCCAATTCCTCCCATCATAGTGCTTAATCTCAACATGAGTGAGAGTCCCTGGATCCACACATCTGAAAGTAACCGCAACCCCATCTGGATTTGATCGTGGAATGTAAAACGAAGTTATGCCACAAAACTTACAGAATGTGTGCTTAGCTGTATGCGTGCCAAAAGTGTAGGTTGTAAGAAATTCTTTGGAATCTCCTAGAAGCTCAAACTTTTCAGAAGGGACAATGAAGTGAGTGTTGCCCCTCATGGAACAATCAGAACAGTTGCAGTTCCAAGCTACAACACTACTTGGTGCTTGGACTCGCCACCTTACTCTCCTGCAATGACATCCTCCATAATGCATTACCATATCTGATTCCATTCACGAAAGCACTGGTTGGAAATGGTGGCTTCTCCTGGATGAATCTGGTGGCTGCAATCAATTAACAAATATGCAAACAATGCATAGCAGTGAGCGATGGGATAGCAAGTATTCAGAAATAGAGTCCCCAGACTGAAAAATGTGTCAGCTGAAATACTCTCTCCTGAGAAATGCAGGTATGAGCCATATTGTGAGAACATGGAATTTGCTTTCACTTGAAATTACATTACGATTCAGTAGCTAAGGGGAAGGAGGCTGATTCAAATTATATGAAATTGTTTATAAGCTTACAAATAATGATGGCGGGACAAAGTATGAGTGTTTATGTATAATATCCAACAAGCAAGCATAATTTCTGCTAAACATTGAGAATTCATTAGAAACAACTGCTTAAGCCAGATCAGGTGGAAATTGGTTAATGGAAACAAGAAGGAAACCAAGTTTTTAGAAAACTTCATTGAACACCGATTACAATAAGAGAAAAACTAAGAAAATGGGAAGATGGAAAGAGAAATGACGTCTAATTGCCATTGTTTTCAGCATCCTTAAATATTCAGAAGTGAGAAATGCTTGGGTCTTAGATACGCCGAAATCCACCTAGAACTTTTCAAAACTTGTTATCAACACGCTTCATATTGGCTGAAAGAAATCCTTTGAATGTCAAATCCCATGATGTCATCCACCCTTCGCCCTCAATATAACTAACTATGAATTCCCTTTTCTTCTTCACCACATCAAACACTTGTCGCAACAAGTTGCTTCACCCATCACCGACCTCAGATGAAAGACTTTCCAATAACTACCGGTGCTTTTCCAAGAGCCAGCTCCATCCCTCCCATGCACCTATTGACACGCCCTTCAACCAATCTCGCTCTAAGAAATATTCACCAATCTACTGTACTGACCTAAAACAGCTAGAAAAAAGATCCCCGTCTTCAAATACCCCATCAAACCCCAGCTCAAAATCCCACTGGAGCTCCCTAGTAGCAGCTTTGAAAACGAAGCTACAACAAGTCCCCCTGTTATGAACTAATACCTGATCTCCAACCCTCCATCTGATCATGCATGCATCAATCAAACACTAATAATTTTCTTCTTATTAGAAACACACTTCAATAGATCATGCATTTCTTTCCATTGCCTAAAGCAGTAACAGTCCTCCTACATCACCAACTTGGTCCTTCTAAATCTTCTTTATTGAATCGAACCCACAAACACTTTCATCATTACTTTGTTGATCTAAACTCCAACATATATAGTTGCCAGGATAAACTAACATCTTTACTATCTATAAATTCCAAACCACAATAGATGTAACTGAATTTAGCAGACAGATAAACAACATATGATAGAACACAAGATTATCATTAACATCTATAAGAAGAGAAGCAAAGGGATTTACCTGAAGAAAAAAAAAGTCAATTTTGCTGGCTGTAGGACTGTTGCTCAAGCCTCGTGCTGGCAACAAATGCTGCTTTCAGCTGTCTGAGAATGTGTGTGTGTGTGTGTGTATTGGAGGCTCTTTTTCGGGTACATTCTATAGGATTTCATGTGTGTTTCTTAGCCGAATGACCAGTAATGGGCCTAAAACACTTGTAAAAATATGGTGGAGAGTCTTACAACCCATGGCCATATATGCCTCGGCTCTTCCATAAAAGTTAATTGTCAAGTTGATCCAATACTCGATATGTGAACTGAGTTTCACAAGTTATCGTCTTTTTAATTAATTTAAAACATAATCCATGTGTAGTTTTGAATTATAAATTTTCTAAATTAACCCGTCAATTGAGTTTAACAAATATGGGTTGAAGCATTAACTCATGAGATGATTTCCTAAATATTTATGGCAACTATATCGGTAGTTGAGAGATTTATTGCCTTGAGCTTCTCTGGTACAGAAAATTAGCTCGATCAATGACATTACCAGATAGCAGCTGTAAGTACTAGCTGCTTGATTATTCATCTAGGATGGGCAGATCGAACCTTAAATTTTATATTATCATAGCCTAGTGATGACAAGACATGCTCACTCATGGGGTTAGAATTAATGTTTTGTGTTCTGTCTAACCTATATACATGGGCACGTAATTTATGCATGTTTGCATATGATATCTATGGATTAATCTATAATATTTGATTGTTTTGTTGTTCTTGATAATGAAGCACCAACAAGACAGTACTCTGCTTGATACACGGCACTAGACGAGAGTTTAATATACATGTACATGGTGTCAATCGATGCCTTTGTTTTTCATGCGTAGTTTTTTTATGCGGTCGTGCTATATCTCGTACACCAAACATATCTGTCCACTATATATATATATATATATATTGGTTGATGGAGTGGTAAATATAACTTCATTTAATATATCTACAGAAACCCAGGTTTCTAGTAATAAAAAATCTTTATGTATGTCAACGGTGAAGTCGAATCCTCCACTTTGTCGTAGCTGCTGATGATCATAGGTAGATTTCAAAATTTGATCAAAAGATCAATGATTGTATGTCGACAAAGATTTTCTCAAAAATCCCCTTAATTAATTTTGTTAAATTTAATTAAAAATTGTTGATAAGTGATTGATGGAATCGTGAAATCATCGAACGGGAATTAGGCTTTCCAAAACTTTTTCTCTGGACTCTTGACTGGTTTTGACCTTGGTTCAACAGGTGTTCACTTAAAAACCCAGTTATTTATCAAAATAGAAGATTATTTGATGTCTAAATTAGTAAATATGAGAAGAGTAAAATATATGTAAAGAAAATGTGTGAAGATAGCTTTTGTATGGAGCCACTGTATGGAGTCTAGGACTTGAAACCTAGAACTTGTATGGCCAAAACATAGCTTCATTTTCTTACCTAATGACTCTGTATTTACAAACCCAATCCTTATGGTAAAGATGTTAGTGAAAATATTTCCCAAAAAATTTGTTCTGTCATTCACATCATTTCATTTGTGAAGATGATAGTGGTCTTGGCTGGATAGGCAAGTGCCATTGGACATTGAAAAGTGGTGTTTGATTGAAAAATGATGCATACTCTGCATATAAAAAATTTGTGCGCGCCTGCATACATGCAGTCATGAGAACTGAAAAAACAAGAGGCATAGAGACATGTTATGGGGTGGGATTAGACAGATCGTGGCGAGGGTGTCAAGCAGGAAGTATTTTTTTTTTAAGATTCCAGATGCCAATGTGATTAAAGATCTTGTCATATTAAGGTTAATTAAGATGCTCCACTCAAAACAGATTAATCGAAAGGAAGTATCGAGTAACCATAAAACAAAAGGAAAAATCAAAGAATTAACGAGGTGATGGATATTCTCAATATTTTTTTTGTTAAGTATTACTTGTCATCTTATGGCATGATAGTTCAGTCCTTCCCATGAATCCCATGACCAAAGACTTTGATCAAATTAACGAGTTGAAGGTTCTTTGACATGCAGAGATATAGCGGGCACAAAAGTCAGCACATGATTTGTTGTTGTGCCAAGTTTAGCATATGCTGTATTGGTTTCTCTAGCCATGGCTACTGACACAAACGACACTGGCAAATGCTATCAAGCTCGTGCTGGGATGAAAATTGATGTGTTGTGAAAGGTGAACCAAACCTACAGGACTACTTTGTGTTTCTTGAGGTCATTTAAACATGCAAATCGTTAGTTTCCAAACTCTGTTTTTTGCTGTCCATTTGATCCTCATGTTCAAGGGAAATGATGATCAGTGTGGGAATCATGAAATGCGTAAAGTCTCTCTCTTAATTAGCAGTTAGGGTAACTTGTTTTTTTGTTCAAATAACACAAGGAAACAGGGCAAAGTTTTGGCCGAGGGCAACACTTAGGCATTGCTAATTTTATTTTCCAACTTTGAGGATTTCCAAAAAGCGACATCACAAAGGTTTTTCCAAAATGTTGTACTTCTCCTTTAGGGAGGGAAACAGAGGAGAGTGGTGGAAGAATGAGTGACAATTCAGTCTGTACCTTGGGAGCATGAAGCAATGCCTGTCTGATTGTATGAGCTTTCCCAATTCCTCCCATCATAGTGCTTAATCTCAACATGAGTGAGAGTCCCTGGATCCACACATCTGAAAGTAACCGCAACCCCATCTGGATTTGATCGTGGAATGTAAAACGAAGTTATGCCACAAAACTTACAGAATGTGTGCTTAGCTGTATGCGTGCCAAAAGTGTAGGTTGTAAGAAATTCTTTGGAATCTCCTAGAAGCTCAAACTTTTCAGAAGGGACAATGAAGTGAGTGTTGCCCCTCATGGAACAATCAGAACAGTTGCAGTTCCAAGCTACAACACTACTTGGTGCTTGGACTCGCCACCTTACTCTCCTGCAATGACATCCTCCATAATGCATTACCATATCTGATTCCATTCACGAAAGCACTGGTTGGAAATGGTGGCTTCTCCTGGATGAATCTGGTGGCTGCAATCAATTAACAAATATGCAAACAATGCATAGCAGTGAGCGATGGGATAGCAAGTATTCAGAAATAGAGTCCCCAGACTGAAAAATGTGTCAGCTGAAATACTCTCTCCTGAGAAATGCAGGTATGAGCCATATTGTGAGAACATGGAATTTGCTTTCACTTGAAATTACATTACGATTCAGTAGCTAAGGGGAAGGAGGCTGATTCAAATTATATGAAATTGTTTATAAGCTTACAAATAATGATGGCGGGACAAAGTTTGAGTGTTTATGTATAATATCCAACAAGCAAGCATAATTTCTGCTAAACATTGAGAATTCATTAGAAACAACTGCTTAAGCCAGATAAGATGGAAATTGGTTGATGGAAACAAGAAAGAAACCAGTCCAGACGACAGGCCTAAACAAAATTTCAAGTTTTTAGAAAATTTCATTGAACACCTATTTGAAACCATATGAATGTCAAATCCTATCATGCCATCCACCCTTCACCCTCAATATAACTAAATATCAATACCTTTTTCTTCTTCACCACATCAAACACTTGTCGCAACAAGTTCCTTCACCCATCACCTACCTTAGATGAGAGACTTTCCAATCACTACTAGTGCTTTTCCAAGAGCCAGCTCCATCCTCCCTTGCACCTATTGACACACCCTTCGACCTACCTCGGTCTAAGAAATATTCACCAATCTACTGTACTGACCTAAAAAAGCTAGAAAAAAGATTCCCCGTCTTCAAATACCCCATCAAACCCCAGCTCAAAATCCCACTGGAGCTCCCGAAACCGAAGCTACAACAATTCCCCCTGTTATGAACTAATACCTAATCTCCAACACTCAAGGTGGTCATGCATGCATCAATCAAACACAATCTTATTCTTCTGATTACAAATATATTTCAATAGATCATGCATTTCTTTCCATTGACTAAAAGTAGTAACAGTTTTCCTATATCATCAATTTGGTCCTTCTAAGTCTTCTAGTTTGAATCCAACCCACGGATACTTTCTCAGTACTTTGTTAATCTAAACTCCAACACGGGTGCCAGGATAAACTAACATCTTTAGTATCTATAAATTCCAAACCACAATACATGTAACTGAATTTAGCAGACGGAGAAACAGCATATGATATAACACAAGATTATCAATAACATGGCAAAGAAGAGAAAGCAAGGGAATTACCTGAAAAAAGGTCAACTTTGCTGGCTATAGGACTGTTGCTCAAGCCCCCAGGTACTGGCAACAAATGCTTCTTCTAGCTGTCTAAGAATGTGTGTGTGTGTGTGTGTGTGTGTGTGTGTGTTGTGGGCTCTTTTTGGATCAAATTCTTAGGATTCATTTGTGTTTCTTAGCCGAAGGACCAACAATGGGCCTAAAAAACTTGTAAAAATGTGATGAAGAGTTTTACAACCCACAGCCTGTACCTAGGCTCTTCCATAAAATGTCAAGGTATCAACAGAAAATTATTAAATCTGGCCCATCCTATCAGATGTATCCGAAGTCGAATCTACTAGTCCCTAACTCTAGCCACTCTCAAAAAAAAGTCAATTTAAAGTTAAAATGAGTTGACTTGTTCAATTAAACAGGCCAAGTCATAACCTGTTCAAAATCTGGTAATTTTCAAAACTATGTTATTTTTAAGGAATAATAATAATCGGTAGAGCTCGTTTGGCTACGAGATAGAGATTGTGTTTTTTTAAAAACGCATTGAATAAGTGTTTGGTTAAAAAAAAAAAATTGTTTACTGTACATGAGTCTCCCAGTTTATTGTGTGCGAGACACAGGAAAATGGAAAGCAGCAATTTGCTGTTTTCTGCGCGGCCAAACTGAGTCCACTGTTCACTATACAGTTTTTGTTTTTTTTTTTTTAACAATGGAGGCATGCCTCCACTGTTCTGCCTCCACTGTTCAGTGAACAGTGAAGCATGCCTCCACTGTTCGCTGAATAGGGTTTTTTTTTAAATCAGTATAGTTAATTAATTTCACTCGCACTGTTCATGTGAACAATAATTTTTTTTTGTTTTTTTAAATTAGTTTAAGGTGAATTAAATTTACTCGTACTGTAATCTTAATTTTATTCTTGATAATATTTTATCTAATTTTGTAGTTCTTGTCGGATGAATTTTATACGTAATGAAATTGTAGATAGTTTTTTGTTAAAGTAAATTTTTTTTATATAAAGTGATTTATTTCATGATGTAATAGCAATATTAAATTCACAATATTTAAATTAAAAACCATGAATATTAATATATATTTTTTAAAATTATTTTATAACCTTAATTTCAAAAGCATTCTTAACCAAACACATTAAAACTACTTTTTCTTCAACCTCAATTTCGACCACAGTTTTAACCAAACACCTATTTTTTCAAATCAACCTCAACTAAAAGTACTTTTTATAAAACAACTTTTTTCAAACCACAACCACTACCGCAATACCAAACACACTAGAGTAACCTAGACAACCAATAACTCGCATCAAATTCGACACTCATATTAGATTTAATAACTATGATCACAGCCCTAGTAAAGATTTTGCAAAATGATGTGAGTGATTCTAATTTCACATTAAAATAAATCACTTGTAATATAATAAAACCTAGGGTTGAGATTCTTCCATTAAAAAAAATATTAGGAGTGTTATCACTAACAAAATATAACAACAAACTAGTTTTGTACTTGCACTTTGTAAAGGATCAGTTGATTTTTGTAAGTAAGATAATAAATATATAAGCTTTTGCATTAAGTATAAAATTAGGATACCCTTGAAAGTGGAAAAAAAAACACGAAGATCAATTTTTAAAATATTTAATATAAAATGATGAAATTAAAAACTAATTAAAAAAACATTAAGAAAAACTAAAATCAACCTGTGTCTGCCTTTGAAGATCACGATCATGGTTATAAAACTGAGACCGACTACATAGAAGGCAAATCCAACAAATAATAATTCAAAATCCTCAATAAAAAGTTAATGAGTTATGAAACCCAAATAAAAAGAACTTTTTAAAAATAAAAAATATTCAAATCAATCCACGTTAACCTATCAATCACGTGATCATAGGTATAGGATTGAGATAACCCTATCAAAAGAAAAGAGAGAGAAAAAAAAAAAGCATGAAGGCTTCAAAAAACTCAAATATTTAAGAATAAAATTAAAAAAAATCAAGTTTATAAAACAACCTAAAAAACATCAAATTCAACCCTTGTTAGTCTTCGAAACCCAGGACTCAATAAGAAAAATATTAAGGGATGAAATTGTAAAAAAAATACAATAAAAAATAAAAAGAATGAGGGTCAAATTCAACGTAAAAAAATCAAAATGAAATGACAAGAGGTGAAATTGAAACAAATTTCAATTAGTTAAAGGATTAAAAAATATTAAAAGAATGAGGACTAAATTTTATGTAAAAATCAAATGAAACCTAATGATGAAAAATAAAATTGAATAAAAATAAGATAAAAAATGAATAACAATCATAAAAATAATGATCAAATTAAATAAAATAAAAAAATAAAAAAACACTCCCATAATTTTTCTTTTTATTAACATTTTATATTCATTAAAATACCAAATTGCTCTAAAGACATCTCGATTATACAAAAAACAATTCAAAAAAAATGTTTCTAAAAGAAATTTTAGTTTTTTTTGCTATAATTAATTAAGTAATTTAAGTACGTTTATAGAAATAAAAGATCTTAAAGGCCCTTGTACCCAAGTCAATTTTTTTTTTTCTTGTAAAGCTAATATTTATGTCATTGAGTTAAATCCGGTGAAAGTCAAATTTGTTCTTAAACAATTTGTTAATGATTAATATATCCATGTGAAAAAATAAAACTATCCATAAATAGATAATCAAGCGGGATTATACAATGATGAAAATATTATTTATTGCTAAATGTTTTCCTTTCTTTTAATGAAATAGTTGAAATGGTAGAGAAAGCTACCTCAACTTGCCCACCTCACCTCACTTGTTCTTAAATGAGGACAATTGAGAAGGAAAAAATGGACCTAGGCGTGTAGCTAGCTAGCTTCAATTGGGTCTCATAAGAAGGAAGAATGATTAAAACTTGAGTTGGAATTCATTTCCTTTTCTCTTGGTTTCGATAGAACAACCTCATCGTTGATAAGCATTGATAAAGAGGTCCTAGATAAAGGAAGGTTGTGTCATGGTTTTCCAATGTGGTCCAAGGAGCATGCATGGCGAGGCATTATTTTGAGTGACTTGAAAATTCATAAAGACGGGAAGATGCTGTGTTTACAACTAGTTTATGACCAATTTGATGTCGACAACATCATCTTGTTTCTTATCCGTTCCTGTTGCTGGAGACAGCTACTACTATTTTACGAGTCCGACTTGAGAGTAGGGAAATTTCCCACGTTTATACTAGTTGATAGATGGATATATGTTTTCATTTCAATGAAATTCTCGATGTGTAAATAGATTTCTAATAATTAAGTATTTTAGTAGTCTTGGACAACAAAATCATAGACAATCATGTGAAAACCCCTCAAGTGAATTGCATGGGATTCAAGCAAGAGAAATCTTAGTAAATTCATGAATATTTTGTTAAAAAAGAAGGAGAAATTAATAACATGAATTTCAAGTGACTGCCTAGCAATCATGTTAACTAGAATTAATAAAATAATCTGATTGATTGCCTATTGCTACATTAACGATGTGATTGATTGTTCATATAGGAGGTTCTTTCAATGTTTTCGTTTAAAATTAGACAAGTCATTTGGCATTTTCTTGCGTAGTATGAACTCAATTATTGTCACGGCTAGAAAGATGAAGAGATCATGGAGCTAGAGAGGGCTATATCCATGCATTTTATGCATTTTTCAGGAGTCAATTCCATAGTGTGTGTGATTTCTTGGTCGCTTGGGGTCCAAAACGTTGATAACAAGTCGACTGTCCATTCCCAAGAAGTGATTAGTCGATGTATGCTTCAGTTGACCCCTTGCAATGGGACAAATGGGGTGGATTTAGAGGTTTAGATTAATCTTCCTGTCATTTTAACTATGAATAGAGATGTGTTTTTTTATAATTTATCAGGCAAATAATAACATATTATAACACAATATGTGACGGCACTCTTGACCTTGTTTTCTTTGCTTCTCTTTCGAACCTACCCGAATCCATGGTGATGAAATCGTATCCATAGGTTAGTTCATTAATTTAATTTTAGGCCAAAAGTTATTCAAGCTGATTGAATATTTGAGCAAGCTTTCCCAATTGGATAGTGAAAGGCTAACACAATAATTTCGAATTCGTAGTTAAAGGTGCTCATTGATTTATGGTATACCTTCCATGCTTATCCCTACTACCCCATCAATATTCAAGTAGTTATTATGTATAATTTAATGTAACAAATAGTGCTATACTGATTTAAAAAGAAAATTCCTTGAAAATCATAAAAAATATATCAAAAAGCTAAAGCAACATCACTCTCAAGCACACTCGTCAAGATGATCAATAATTCATGATTTTCACCTAATTAAGTGAAGATTCTCCACTTGATATGCACTGGTCATATAAGTGCCTGTTGGTAGCATGAAGAAGATAACATACTTAAAAAGAATTAGAAAGATGGTGCATATTCCCCAGAAAAGAAGGGTCAAATCCTGTCATCTTGTTGTAGGAGTCGATGATGAAGCCAAGGTGAGCTTGGTGACGACTGAGAAATAATATTGTTTTAGTAATTAAAAACTTAAGATGGTGCTTTTGGGAGTTGAGCTGTCAATCAATTTATTCGAATTGCTATCCACTAAAACTATACCCTAGCTGGGAATATTGAGGCCTTTTTTCCCCTTCAAATTAAATAGGGTAATTTAGAATGCTTTTTTTAAAAAAAATATTCTCGAAAAGAAATACCTCTTTCTTCTATAGAAATTTACAAGCTTAGTCACAAAAATAATTAAAAAAATGACGTAAAAATCATATTCATCGATCCTGTAATATAACAAATTATTTAATGGAGTTCCTGTGTACAATAAAAGGAATCTATGGTTTTGTACATCAATAATTTGATTATATATATATATATATATATATATATATATATATATATATATATATATATCCTAATTTTATTGATACCATTTAGGGACAAATGAATTTTTTTTTTTATCGATAGTTTAATTAGAGGGATTCAGTACTTTTAAACCAGAGCTAGCGTTCAATTAAAAAAATAATATCCAAAATATTAATTATACATTTTAATAAGGAAGATAAGTTGATCAATTAAAACCTTATCATGAATTATTTAAAGAAGTCGAGACCATAAAATCTTAATTCAAGTACTGTTCAAAGATATAAATTCTAATCAAACCAAATGTTTTAAACGGAGTCTACACTTCCATACAAAGTTATGAAATTGAATTAATTCTCTTTTTATTTCATAATTGTCATCGACAGACAATTATGAGTACAAGAACACGTATTGTTATCGACAGTTTGCTGCAATATGGATGGGTATTTATGCAAGGTGTGCACGTGTCATCTCATGACAAGGAATGTTGCTGTCGGTTCTTCTACTCAAACCCAGAGAGCAGCAAGCCAAAAATACAGGGCTAGGATTAAGATGTATTCCATGCATGGCTAGGATAGTAGAACCGTGAAAGAATAGCGACCTAAAAGTCGATCACCTTTTTCTTCCCCACATCTCATGTGTTTGATATCTAAAATAACGGATCATAGAAAGTATGTGAAGTGCTGTGTTTTTACTGTGAAAAAACTTCACAGCCCGTGATCATTTACACGGTAATATATATAATCCGTGAGGAATTCTTACTTTACAACCATATGTTTATCTACTTTCATCTCTTTATATTTATTTTCTTAGTTTTAATTATCCTTTTTTGAATCGAGATAAACTAAAGATGCCAAACCAGTTCTAAAATTGTTATTGGCCTATATATATAACTGTTAAATTTGATCATAAATCTAACTTATAGAAGATCTCGAATGGCTAAGTTATCGTATTAATCCGTAGTTCTATGAACTTAATTATTAAAGAATGAAAGATTTCGATTAAAAAAAATTCCAAAAAGTAGAAGGATGAATAATGGATAAAATCTGTCTTACATATAGTTAATTGAGAGGGAAAAGAGTCGATAAAAATAAACATTAAATGACCACGAGTTTGAGACATTTTAGGATTACTGGAGATTTAAATGATTATTAATTTTAGAACCCGTGAAATTAATTGAGGTACATCCAAATTGATAATGATAACTCAACTAGTCACGGTTTAAATTTGCTTCTCAATAATCACGATTTTAAATTCGCGTTCAAGTTGGTTTAGATACCCACGTTAATGATGATGATAATAATAATAATAATAAATTATATATATAGTACTTTATTTTATTCATTTATTAATTAGTTCGGGATTATTTTATGGTGGCTTTGAGAATTGCTGCAGACCGATAAGCATGGATGGATACAAGATCCAAACTCTTTAATGCATGGATGGCATTGATGTAACAAGCATTCATTTGCCTCCCATGCATGTACTCCTGTTCAGTGAAGGCAGCATCTATGTTATGGGTCCAGCCTGGGAAACTCTCCATCATCCATTCATATAACTTGCTGACCATAGCTTTCCCGCGATCAATTGTTTTGTCCTACCTAGCTAGCTACCATTATCTCTTGAGGTTTGGTGCTCCATGATTATTATTATTTTTAATTGTTATTGTTCTTACAGGCAAACATATGTAGTGTTCCCATGGCTTACATGATCTCTAGTTAAATACAGATAATTCATTTTGTTGGTTAGAGGATAACTCAAGAGAAATTGGATCGATCTCCTCGTAACCTTGCTCTAATTCTTGAAAACCAGCAGGATTTGATTAAAAAAATAAGAAAAAAATAGACTTTCATATCAACACCAAAATTTTTATCTCAAGTTGCATGATCCTCCCTTCCTTCAAACAAGCCTCGGGAACTAGCTGCTATTTTTTTTCCTTCAAACAAGTCTTGGGAACTCCCTGTTTATGGAACTTCTTCAAAAATCACTGTATAACAATATATATAGGTCAATAATCATTTTATTTTTATCATTTAAAGTTTCTTAATATTAATCTGATCAAGTATGCACTGAATTTAATAGAGTTAACTAAATTATTAAAAATTCAATTGTGTGAATGGAATTTCACCATGTTATTATTGTTTTCTTATTTAATTTAGAACATGATTTAGATCAAGTTTTGAATTATGAATTATCAAAATTAACCTGTCAAAATGAGTTTAATAACAAGTAGGGGTTGAAGCACTAATTCATGATCAGATTATTACCTGGATATTTATAGCAACTATATTGATCGTTGAGAGATTTATTTCTTTGAGCTTCTTTGTTACCGAAAACTGGCATGGGACATGAAGTCCTTCCTAATCATGGCAGGTTAAAGAAAACATTGATATGACATTACCAGATAGGAGCTGTAAGTACGAACTGCTTGATTAATCATCTAGGATGGGCAGATCGAACCTTAAATTTTATATTATCATAGCCTAGGGATGACAAGACATGCTCACTCATGGGGTTTAGAATTAATGTTTTGTGTTCTGTCTAACCTATATACATGGGCACGTAATTTATGCATGTTTGCATATGATATCTATAGAATATTAATCTATAATATTTGATTGTTTTGTTGTTCTTGATAATGAAGCACCAACAAGACAGTACTCTGCTTGATACATGGAACTAGACGAGAGTTTAATATAGATGTACATGGGGTCAATCGATGCCTTTGTTTTTCATGCTTGGTTTATTAAGTTGTGTTGCCATGCCTCGAACAACAAACATATCTGTACATTGGTTGATGGAGTGGTAAATATAACTTCATTTAATATATTTACAGAAACCCAGATCAATAATGGTAAAAAAACTTCTATATATGTCAATGATTAACTAGAATCTTCCACTTTGTAGTAGCTGCTGATATAGTTGGACTTCAAATCTTGATCAAAAGATTGATGATTGTATATTTATGGATTTTTTAAAAATTCTTCAATCAATTTTACAAAATTTAATTAAAAATTGCTTACAAGTAATTAATAAAGTTGTGAAAATTTCAAACTAGGCTTTACAATTGTGTTTCTAGATTTTTGAGTAGTTTTAACCTTGGTCTATCGAGTATTCACTTAAAAAAACGAATTCCTCATCAAAATAAAAGATTTTCCAATATTTAAATTAATAAATATAAAAAACAAGAAATGAGGGTAAAAAATAAGTGAAAAGAATTTTCAAGTGTGTCAACTAGCATGTGGGATATTTCGGTTTTAGAATGGTCAAGGGCGAAGGTTTCTTGCGTGGGGTTGCTCGGGCCTACCTAAGCGTTTACCCGACCATTGGGCACTTGAACGTGCATCGCACGCTTGGGTGTGGCCTAATCTTAGGGAATTTTTAAAAAAAATCTTGAATTTTGTTACCATAAGTAACATGTGTTAATACATTAATGTAGCTAGCAAGATTAACTTGGTAAAAAATCCAAATCCATTTATTTATGTATACATTTAATTGTAATTGAGAGGTGGATGTATTTTTTTAAGATTCCAAATGCCAATATGATTAAAGATCTTGTCATATTAAGGATATTTAAGATGCTCCACTAATCAAAACGAAGTGTGGAGCAACAATAAAACAAAAGGAGGAATGAAGAATTAACGAGGTGACGAATATTCCCAAATTTTTTTTCTTTAATATGGCTAAGTATTGCTTGTCATCTTATGGCACGATCGTTCAGCCCTCCCCATGAGTCCCATGACCAAATACTTTGATCAAACCGACCATGTTCCGAGCACGAAGACAAGAAAATCAAGAAGGAAAGCACTACCGGCCAAAAGTTCATGCGGTGCGGCTCAGGCAACATGGCTAGTGCTGTCGTGGGCGAGAGAGGAGGGTTGAGAGGACAAAAAAGATCCCAAAAATGTTTTATGCCTTGGATGCTTTTCTTATGACAATAATCCGTGATCTAATTATATATTGTTTGAACATTTGTCTAATAAGGACCGAATTGATAAACAAATAAAAGGCTTAAATCTTTTTTTTTTTTAGAGTTACATGATACGTTATGTTAGTGTATTCTAGTTGTTGATTTTCAAATCAAAGGCTTAAATATTAGAATGAGAAACAAAAATTAAAAATAATAACTTCTAGGACTATATTGTTAGTTTCTTTTTAGAATTATCCAAGGACTATATTAACACACCGTTTGATAATATGTTAGCTTATGTTTTTAAAAGTTTTTATAATTTTAATTTATTAATATTAAAATTAAAAAATATATATGAAAAAACATATTTCTTGCATGAGAGGTAAAAATTGTAGGATCTAATGCTCTTAATATTTCAACCCATTCAATTCCATGTAGTTTGTGTGTAACATTTCTCTGCAAACTCGCATGGAAAACCCACCCAATCAAAGCATATAATGTTAGAGTATAATATATATTTCGTAATAAATATTAGAGTATAATGTTTATTTTAAGATATGATACTCTCACTCTTAAGTATACTAGTAATATGAGTCAATTAAATTTGGCCCACTTCTCCATTGCATTAATTTGACATTTTTTTTTTCAACTCATTCAGTTCCCAATAATTATTCTCAAGAAAAAAAATCCATTAATGAACATAATTGAAATAACTCTTTATTTTTTATTTAAAAAATTCACTAATAGAGGGAACAAACTTTGAATATGGATTTTTTTTAGAAAAAAATTAATTTTATCATCCTACAGTACTTTAATCAAAATTACATTTATTTACCGATTTTTAAAAAATCACACTTTATAACATGAATTTTGTTATAGGCGTTTTGGTTTACATGATAAATTATTCTTAATTTAGTTTATTTTATATTTACCAGTGATATAAAATATTGTAATTTTTAAAACTCATTATGCAAGTATAATTTAGATCAAACTATAAATTATTGGAAGAGTAAACAAGAGAGTTTCAATAACAATATATTTTTCTCATGCAGTATTTGAATTAAAATATTTTATCATTTAATTTTATTTTATTAGAATCCTTTATAGGGGAAAACTTTGACCCTTTTCTTATTTTTTAATTAAAAAACTAATATGGCGTTATTTTTTTCAAATATTTTTTCTCATTTTAAATTCACTAGAAACAAAGAATAAATGAATTATAATATATATTTTTTAATAAATATTAGAGTATAATGTTTATTGAGTCAATTAAATTTGGCCCACTTCTCCATTGCATTTGACATATTGTTTTGCAATTCGTTCAGCTCCCAATAATTATTCTCAAGAACAAAAAATCCAGTAATGAAAATAATTGAAATAACTTTTTATTTTTTATTAAAAATTCACTAATAAAGAGAACAAACTTTGAATATGGATTTTTTTAAGAAAAAATTATTCTTATCATCCTAAAATACTTAGTTAAAATTACACACGAACTTTATAATACGCGTATCAGTTTACACAATAAATTATTTTATAATTTAGTTTATTTTATACTTACAAGTGATATAAACTATAATTTATATAAAATCATTATATAAGTATAATTTATATCAAACTATAAGATATTACGGGTATTTATTTTATATTTCTTCAAACAACAACAAATAATTTATGGAGTAAATGAAGTAGGTGGCTATAGTTAATTTGCTTTCAAAGATTTATTTTCTCGTAAAGAAAAAACAAACTTTCTTAAACATTCTTCTGTACAAAATCAATCATCTTAAGAAAATTGTTGCTTAGCAACTTTCAAATACAATGATGAATTTAAATAGGGTAATAAAACCAATTGAAGACCTCGGGCTCGTAGTGTGGTTAGAATTAGATCCTGGTGTGCGTAGATTTTTGAAATTTCCATGGAATTTTGAGCCTATTCAACCATTTTCAACTACCTATGAGTTGGTTCTTTGAGTACTTTGTCATGGTGGCCAGCTGGTTAAATTCGAGCCCTGGCTCGCCACCCACTTTGCAGTCATTCAGATTTCAGACAGTCTTTGACAGTACTCCAAGTTTAAAGAACCAATACATTACCTGGCACGTAGCAATGTCCAATAACATTAAAGAAAAAAAATGATAAATAAATAAAATTAAAATATAAATGAGAAATTAAAAGTTAGAAAATAATATAAATTATATTATGAATTTTATTTAAAAATTTAAATTATTGAGTTGAGATAGTTCTTTGATATAGTATCAAAACTTTGATGACCAAATAGTCACAAGTTTAAATCTCATCATCTTCATTTATTTGATAAAAAAATAAGCACAATATAGTGTGATCATGTGCAGGTTTCAAGTTCAAGAGATTTTCATTTAAGAGAGTGTGTTAGAGAATAATATAAATCATATCTTAAAATCTTATATAACAGTTTAAGTTATTAAATTTAGATAATTTTCTAATATTGAAATAGAGTATATATTATGTGCTTTTTTTAACAAAAATAAATAAAATTTTAATTTAATTATTGAATTGAATTGAAATTTTATTTACGAGATCAGTAAGCTAGCACTAATCTCATATGAGATTATGCTCGAATGAATTTATTATTTTTTTTAATTTTTTATTAGCCATGTAATTTTTAGTAAGTAATTTTTTAATAAAGAATTAGATAAATTTAATTACGAAACTAATACAAATAGAATTGTTTATCTTTTTTTTTTAGATTACAATTTATTGACATTGAAAATTTATTAAATCAAGCTCTTCTCTGTAGTTCAGTAGCAATTTTAAAATTTGAAAATTCATGATTTTTTTTCTTTTCGCTATACACTTTTTGTCCCGACTCTTTTATATATAATATTTACATGGGGAAATTCGCTATATAATGTTCATACACAATCTTTTGCATATTTTAGTTTTAAAAAAAAATCAAATTTATACGACTAATTTGACTTGCTGGGTCCCTATTGATTGCTTAGCGTTCTCTTTGAAATTGGCCAGACTTTTTGTGCCTTTTATCTTAATAGGCCAATGATTAAAGAAATCTACTAATGTTATTGTATTAGAAGTTTCTAATTGATGTGCCACTAGACGCCATGATAGAAAAGAAAAGAAAAAACGTCAAAAGTAAATATTCCCAGTAGTATTTTATTATTATTATTATTATTATTATTATTATTATTATTTTCAATTTGCCTATCTGTAGCCTACTATCCTATAGATATTTAAATGTTACTCACAGATTTGAGAAAATTTGTGGACGCCCATGAACGTTATCCATGTTATAAACCAATTCATGGCACTTTTTTTTTTATCAGAATGTTGATGTACATTAATTAATTCTATATTAGAAAATAATATAAATTATATATTGGGGTTTTATTTATCAGCTTAAATTTTTAGGTTGAATTGGTTCTTTAACATGGTATAAGAGCCTTGATAACCATGATTCATGTAGCCATGTTATAAACCAATTCATGGCATTTTATCTGTTGATGTACATTAACTAATTTATTTAGAAAATAATATAAATTATATATTAGAGTTTTATTTATCAACTAAACTTTTGGTTGAATTGTTTTTAACATGGATAAAAGTCTTGATGACCAAGTTTCAAACTTTATTGAGAAATAGCTTTTATTTGAGGGATGTGTTAGAAAATAATATAAATTATATATTAGGATTTTACCTAACAGCTTAAATTTTTTGATTAAATTGGTTCTTTAAAAATAAATATAATTTATATATAATTACTGAAGTTGTTACTAGCATCCCTCTTCATTTTGAGTTAAAATTTTGGAGCTAATATCTAAAATAATTTAATATTTTTATTGCATAAGTCAATGTGGAACGTGGATGTTTAATTAATAATGTTTAGAGAAAAAAATTCAATAAAAAATTCAATCTGAATCGATATATAATCTAATACCTTGATAAATTTAATTATGAGTTTTTTTTGTTAAAAAAAAAACCCTGGAATGAACATATTTTTTCTTTTACGACACTCAAAAGCATGGATCTTGTGATAATAAAGATTAGATGTCAATTTATCTAGTTATTGATCCACCTGACTTATGTGACATATGTACTCGCCATTATAATCACGATTTTATAGATTTATTTTATTTAAATTGCTTGATTATTGTAATCGTGTTTAAATTAGTGTTCGGAGAACAATCATTTTTGTGTTTTTTTATAATATTATAATATATTTTTAAATAAAATATTTTTTTTTTCAAAATCAGCACCACAATATTAAAAACACATGAAACACAACGTGCTTTTTAGTTGAACTGAAAAGAAAAAAAAAGAAATAGAAATCAGAGGAAACTAAATGATGTTTGGAACACGGATATGGCTGCGTTTTTTAAAAATTTTAAAATTTTTTTTTTTTTTACTAAAATTAAATATGATTTATATGTTTTGAATTGTTTTGATGTACTAATATCAAAAATAATTTTTAAAAAATAAAAAAAATCATTAATATATATTTTAACATAAAATATTATTTAAAAAACACTCACAACCACACTACTAAACACAAAGTCAGAAAGTAATTTCTACGGCAGCAAAAGAAAAGCCATGCAATGCACGGCTTTGTGACATATAGCAGGTCAAGAACTAGGTGGGGCAGCGTCTTCATAGCGTGGGCTGTAGCCTGTAGCCTGTAGCGTCTGTGTTAGTGGCACATACCGAGGGAAGAGCCCGACGACCCAAGTATTTCTTGAACCACATCAAAATACCGATGACCTAAGTTTGTCAATATAATTATTACATTAGAATATCATAGCAAAATATTTCTCCCAGGTCCAAAATAATCATCATAAGAGTATTGAATACAAAAATCATATTATCAATTTTTTTTAATTTTACATAAATGATATTCTAAAAATAGTTTTTGATAATAGAGTATGTAGAATAATTGATTATATTTATTTTTGAAAAAATATATTTTCTAAACTTCTTAAACTTGAGATTATCGATGCACATACCAATTTCCATTTTCATTAAGCTTATTAAGAAGATTTTATTGAGTAAAATGGCGATGGCATCCTCTTGACATAACATATAATACGGATCAACATTGAACTCCATAATATCAGGATCACTCCATGTAAAGTGTAAGCACCATTACTTAGCTTCACGAGAACTCGGAGTACTTTTTAGGATGCCTTTTGAGCTTCAATTAATTGTAGGCATAAGTGTTGTTGTACTAGATTTTTCACAAAAAATTAAATATTTGTTTTTTTTAAAAAAAATAAAATTAATTTTATTATTAATATTATTAAAAACATAAACAGAACAGTCTCAAAAACATTTCTAATGAGTTAATTTCAAGGAAGGAATTTGTTTAGCTATATTCAGGATTCTACCAGGGCAGCTCATATCTTCTGCAACTCAATTAAGCAAGCATCAATTCTACTGTCATTATAAGATCTAACCACTCAATTAAGAAAACGCGTGTTCTTTTTTAATTTTTTTCTTTTCGAATTCTCCTATTTTGGCTTTACCCAGCCTATCACAACCTTTCTCTGGCATATAAATACAACCATACACCACAAACTGTACTCAAAACCACTCCAACACTGCCCTCTTGCTTCATCTCTTCCATTGCTTCCTCTCCTTCTCTTCTCAAAGAAACCATGCTTCTTTTTTACCTCTTCCTCCTACTCACCTCCTGCTCCCTCTCAGCACAAGAAACCCAGCACAAGAATGACCCCCTTTCCTTTTCTTTCCCACTCACTTCCCTCCCTCGCTCCCCACGAGCCTCTCCAAGTTTCTACTCTTCCTTCATCTCACAAACCAAGAAAGCCTCAACACTCAAAAGTTCTTCCTTTTCGTCATCGCCATATAACTACGGGTCAGGATTCAAGTACTCGATGATATTGCTAGTCTCTCTCCCTATAGGGACACCACCTCAAACTCAGCAAATGATTTTGGACACGGGCAGCCAGTTGTCATGGATTCAGTGTCACAAAAAGGTTCCCAGGAAACCCCCACCTAGCTCTGTGTTTGATCCTTCCTTATCCTCTTCATTCTCTGTTTTGCCATGTAATCATCCCCTTTGCAAGCCCAGAATTCCTGATTTTACCCTACCAACCTCGTGCGATCAGAACCGTTTGTGTCATTATTCTTACTTCTACGCTGATGGAACATTAGCTGAAGGTAATCTTGTAAGGGAAAAGATTACATTTTCTAGGTCCCAAAGTACCCCTCCTTTGATCTTAGGCTGCGCTGAGGAATCAAGTGATGCCAGGGGCATTCTGGGAATGAACCTTGGGAGGCTGTCCTTTGCTTCCCAGGCTAAATTAACCAAGTTCTCATACTGTGTACCCACCCGGCAAGTTCGACCCGGTTTTATCCCAACCGGGTCGTTTTACTTGGGTGAGAACCCGAATTCAGGTGGGTTTCGGTATATTAGTCTTTTGACTTTCTCTCAAAGTCAACGGATGCCCAATTTGGACCCTTTGGCTTACACTGTTGCTATGCAAGGAATTAGGATTGGCAACCAAAAATTGAACATTCCGATTTCGGCCTTTCGGCCTGATCCTAGTGGTGCGGGTCAAACCATGATTGACTCCGGGTCCGAATTCACTTACTTGGTGGATGAGGCTTACAATAAGGTGAGGGAGGAGGTAGTAAGACTGGTGGGGCCAAGGTTAAAGAAGGGATACGTGTATGGTGGTGTATCTGACATGTGTTTCAATGGCAATGCAATAGAGATCGGGCGGTTGATAGGCAATATGGTGTTTGAATTTGACAAGGGTGTGGAGATAGTTGTAGAGAAAGAGAGGGTTTTAGCTGATGTGGGTGGAGGGGTCCATTGTGTTGGGATCGGACGGTCGGAAATGTTGGGTGGTGCTGCTAGCAATATAATAGGAAATTTTCACCAACAAAATATATGGGTGGAGTTTGATCTAGCCAATCGTAGAGTGGGCTTCGGTAAGGCTGATTGTAGCAGATCTGTGTAAAACATAAGTGGTGCCGGTACTTGGAAGATATTGTGGGTTATATGGGGCCAGGAGAGTTAATCAGGTAGTAAACGTAACACTGTACAAAAGAAAATATCAGTACGGTCTTTTCGTGTTGATCTAATCCAATGGCCCACGTCAAACTAACATTTAGGCCATGTATCAATGTTTTTGAATGTTTGTACTAGTTTGCATGTGGCAAGGTCAATGTTGAATGCTTGAGACTATGTAATATGTATAGAGGATATATATGAAATATTTAATGTTTGGTTTTTTGTTTCAACCTCATTTATAAAATATTTTTCATTTTAATAATATTAAATCCACATATTCTATGTTTTTTTTAATTGTTTTAATATGATGATGTTAAAATAGAATTTAAAAATATTATCTCAATGTAGTTTAAATAAAAATATTTATACTATTATTTTTTTTTTGTTATTTGAAATTTTTTTAATTGAGATTTTTTTAGTAGTAGTTTTACCAATTAAATTAAATTTAAAATAATGGTATGGATAGCATACTTGTCGAATCAATTTAAAATGTTTTTTTTTTGTTGGATAAGTGGGTTGTCGATCAAATCAACAATCAATTTTAGTTTTTTTTTTTTATGTTTTCTTTAAATCAAAATTATTATTTTTTAATATTTTGGTTTTAACTTGAACATGTTTGACTAAATTTGATTAAACTAATTACATTACTGATTAATTAACCAGGTTTATATTAAAATCAATTTAAATTAAAAATCAACTTAAATCAAGCAACTATCAAGGACAAAAATACATGGGGGGAAGAGAAAAATAGGGAGTAAAAATTATACAAATTGGCAGGAGAGAGGAAGACAGAGAGTGTTCATTTGCTTGTGTTGTAAGATCGAAGACCTCACGATACCAAGATATTGCTGTCCTTTTCAAAGAGGTGTATGGTCATTATTATCATGCTGTCCGTAGTAGGTTTTTTCCCCTCCATGACTCCCAACTATCATGATTTTTCTCACATTTAATTTATTTCATGTAACTGAACTATATTAAGATAAATACTCTAATTATTTTTTGTAATAAGAGCATCATAGTTAATAAAACCTGGCTCAGTGACAAATTCCAATTTCAAACCTGATGCAGGAAGGGTTTCAATGAAGATTACTGAGAAGTATAGTAGTGGTTGATTTTTAAAGTGTTTTTTGTTTAAAAATAAATTATTTTTTTTTTAATTTTTTTACGTCGAAATATTAAAATGATCTGTAAAAATAAAATAATAAATTTTAAACAAAATAATAAAATAAATTTAATTTTTTTTAAAAATATTTTTAAAACTTAAAAATAAACTTGTTTTATCAAAGCTAAAATCAAGTATTCTGGCTTTCAAAATCAATGAAATTTTAAAAATAAAATAAAAACTGATATATATATATATATATATATATATATATATATATATATTAATCTGGTTGATTTGATGGTATAGAATTGAGGATTCAATTATTTAGGGACTTTTACAAAGTCAAATATGCTAAAAATGGTTCCATCAATCGTAAATAAAAACGGGCAATCAGTCATCGATTGACTGCGATTCCACCTTGACAATCTTACTCGGTCGTTTTCAAATTGATACTGTAAATTGTATTTTTTAAAAGTTTTTTTTTAAAAAAATATAGTAAATTTTTATTTTTATTTTTATCTTATAACATTAAAAACATAAAAAAAATTGATATTTTATTTAAGATAAAATATACATATTTTTTTAAAAAATACTAAACAGAACCGCACTCACAAACAGTAAGTGAACACACTTGCCATTAGAGACCGTTCTCTTGCGAAGATTCGAACGGTGCAGAACACCTGAAACATTTGCACATGCATGGTCCCTGTTTCCATTTCTATGTGCAGCTACATCCCTTTGTGATTTTCATGTTTGTTGGGTAGGAAATTAAAATCTAGAAGACTGCTATCAAAATTTACGTGATCGGTTAATTTCACCTATTATTTTATTACGATGAAAAATTTGAATTCTTACTCTTTAATTTTTAGCTTGGCAAACTTAGTTTATTTAAACTATGTAGTTGCTAATATGATGATCACTGAAAATTTATATGGTCGTTAATTTCAGGACCCGTAAGATTAGTCGAGGTATACGTAAACTAACCCGAATACCAATGTTAATTTTTGTATAGAAAAAAATTGTATTTGTAAGTGACTAACAATATATTTGCTAGGATAAAAAAGAAAACAAAAAGAAAATGGTATTTTAAGTTTTAACTAATTTTTTTATAACCATTTTAGTGATGTAAATTGTTTTATTTTAACAATCTTAAATTTAAATTGAGAGAATAAAAAGTCATAGAGGTTATGCTTGACTTGGTATAAAATTTAATCTAGTTTAAGATTTGAATTATAGATTTACTACATCAACTTAAAATACCATATATATTTTAATAAAAATACTCTATTTCAGATAAAAATTTTAAAATTAATTATTGAAATTAACTAGACCGAGTATGTTTGAAATCAAACAAGTTAGTTAAATCGAGTAAACTTACAAATAGATTTAAAATAAAATCTTATCCGAACTAGATTTATAACTATGAATTACCAGATTTTCTCAGCAAACTACTATGATATTTATGATATTTTGCAACTATTCAAGGATTGTGAGTGCAAGGTAATGGAGGGCTCCATATTAGTTGTGTGCATGCCGGGTGGAAGACAGCTTATTCAAACTCTTTTGCCGACTTCGAACCAAGATTGTATCCTTGTATTCCCGACATTCACATGACTAAAATATGCAATGTTTTTTTTTTTAATTTTTAATTTAAAAAGTTGAAATATAAAAATCTCTCTCACTTTTAAACCTATCCACAGCCCCACTTACACCATACATCATTGGTAAATCATGATTTGTCGGTTCTAATTTTTCACTCTTTCAACCATGGATTTTCCTTCCTGCTCTCTGCTCCACTACCTGGATTGCAGTTTCTTTTCTTTTCTTTTCTTTTCAGGAAAAAGTTACCACAATATTCTTACATGTCATGAATGAATAAATAAAATAGATTCAGTCAATCACTCTTGCAAGATGTTGTTAATCATGATGAGCTCGTAGAATATCCATGCATGGGAGGGTGACAACTGCCTGTGACACTGCTTTCTTTTCAATCTTGTGTTTGTTTTCGAAAATCAATTCATGCTTTTTTATTTTTATTTTGTGTTAATTATTGCATTTTTTAATTAAAAGATAAAAAAAAAAGAGGGTGAAATGCTTCCAATATCAACTATACTTTCATGCATTCATTCTAGTCTACTGCATTTAAAATATAGAAGAATTCAATTCAATTTGATAATGCTTCAGTTTCCACCAATTAAATTAATTGCGTAACAGATGTCTAAGTGATCACATGACCTATTTGATTGATAGAAACTGATAGGAGTCATCAATTGGGTTGAAGGGACCCTCAAATTTAAGCCATCAAGAGAGTAATTAACTAGAATCCACATGGATATTAATTTGAGCTTTCCTCGAATTTTTTAAGGATTTATTTTCTACGCAGGTCTCTTGAGGAGGATAAATACAGATTTTGCCTAATAGGTGCATCTATTTGAAGATTTGAACACTATTTTATATAATTTTTTTTTATACGTGTGATTATAAGTATTTTCAAATTATTTTGCAGAGATTAAGACTGTTTTTAAACATGTTATGCTTATAATTTAAGCATTTTTTATCCAGTATTTTAAAAGTAAACGTGTTTAGTAAAGAATTTTTTTTATTTTTAAAAAAGAAGCCGATTATCTCATAAAAAGGAAGTAAAAAAGGATAATGAGAGATGCAAAGTAATCAAAATCAACACCTGCGTTTACTTGATATAAAAATAGGGTATTAAAAAAATAATAATATTATTATTTTAAATAAAAAAACTAAAAAATATTAATATATTTTTACGTAATTATTCAGGTTGTAGGTTAATCAAAGTTTTTTCTTCGAATCACATCATATTAATTATTTATCTATTTTTTTTTAATATAAAAACAGACCTCATCCTTATATATATATATATCTTAAATCTATCTCTAATATTTTATAAATACAATAAAATCTAATATATCTTAAATTTATCTTTAGATGTTTTAAAAACACATCTTTCAATTGTTTCCATCATGTACCTAGAGGATTGAATTATTTGTATATATTGATTCCAAGATTCGAGCAAAAAAATCAATGACATAGACAAATCACATTAACCATAAATCCCATTGTTTTTAACTTAAACCACCATTAATATGAGCACCAACTCTTAAACAATGCTAAGCCCGTGGGACTGAAGCTGTCTTGTCTCATCGCAATGGACACCCTAATCCACGAAATCACAGACTTACGTAGTGGCCACTCATGCTTTTAATCATTTCTCACCAAGAAGTCGAAAACTAAGACAAGGTTTAAAGTCCAAACTAATGGCAGCCATTTGAGGAGATCTGAAAAGTGGTTCGTCTTAATTAAGACGAAGAAAACATCGTTATCTACGTCTTGGAGGGTAGCAGAAAAGGGTGATGAAAGAAGACGACTTTGGAAGGGAAGAGACGAGAGAACAGCTGGCTTAAAGGGTGTGAACCAGCCATTTCTTGAGAAACTAACCACAAATAAATTACTAGCATCCAGTGCACGCACGCCCGTAGAATCTCACTCACTTTCTGCAAAGGATGACCAAACCCTAGGCCAAGCTAGCTATGATGGCAAATTGCCAATTATGTAGTTTTCCTTGAATCAATAAATGAAAAGAAAGCAACCAAGCAGAGGAAAGAGATCTGCTTTCCTGGCTGGCCATGGCAGGCTGCAACCCATTTTGTATGCCAAACTCTTACAACTGCTCAGCATGGTCCCCCTTCCTCCCCTAACTTTTCCTTGTTACAGGGATGCAATGCAGCCCATTCCAGCTTTTCTTTTATCCCTGTCTCATTCTTTCTACACTTCATTTTCTAGCTAAATAATTGATTTTCACCGTATTTTTATTTAAAAATATATTAAAATAATTTTTTTAAAATGTAAATATCAGCACATTAAAAAATTAAAAAATATTAATAATAAAATTAAAACAAAAAATCTCAAATTTTATTGAAAAATAAATTGATCCGCAACCTCAAATACGATTAAACAGGATATTCGTAAAAGGGAAAGGGAACAATAATAAATTTGGTTACAGATACTGACTATCATGCTATACGCTATGGTCTGTTAATGCTAAAACTAGAAAGGAATATCATGTGTTTCAAAATCAATCTGTTTCTTTGGAAATGGCTACAAAAAATTGTTGAAAGTGAACGGTAGATCATTTCCTGGCTGGCTATGGTACGTCATTGGATTTTTTCTTTTTTTTAGTGAATTGTAGATCATTTGTGTTTCACCATAAAACCAACCCAAAACTCGAAACTTTACCTGACTCGGGTAGAGGTTCACATTCAACTAGCCAACTTGTGGGTTGATTGGGCTGTGTTAAAGTCCAGTCGGGTCTTCGAACATGCATTTGTGTACTAATCTAGTAATTTAGAATAATGTCTCTATATGATATAGTCAAAATTAAAATAGTGGTTTATTTGTAGCCTTCGTATTTATTTTGTGCATACCATATAAAGAGCAGTAGATAGGTAGGAAGGCGGCTGTATCTCTTATTTGTTGGGAATTATATTAAGCATGTATGCAGAGGAGCAGCGGTCCTTTCCTGGAAGCGTGTATGCAGAAAGGAATAAATGAAGTCATAATTGCCACGAAACTCGCAAAGAAGATGAACAAGCCACATTTCATGAGGGAAAGCATAGGAAGAAACAATTGAGCAATAGAGAAGGCGAAAAACATGTTAACCGAGAGGGCGATGCTTTGCTCGCCTGACCGGATTTCACTTGGCACTGCGAAAGCAGGAACAAAGAAGCAGATACATGCCACAACTATACCTGCATACCAATGTGACATTTAAGTCACGTCTCTAGATGTTCCAAATTTCCATTTAATAAGAGCTGCAAGCAAAATCTGCACATGTAATTACATTAAATGAATTGCATAAACACACACAGCCATCAACCTACCATATGTAGGGACAGGACTTCTGAGAAAATTATCACGACAAGGGACAGGGTGAACCCCTGATTATGTAACAAATAGATATGAAAGCAAAGAAGTAAGCATGATGTATTTAGAATCCTGTGCAAAAGAGAAAATAGTGGATTGAGTTCATGATCATACCTGTGATGCTAGCAGGCTCATTTTTGCACCCATATTGCAGAATCTAGTTGCAGGCAGCAGCTGGTAGAGACAATAGAGAAGAAAATCAGAGGAAATAAAAACCATATGCAGCACTGCAACTTGTTTGTTCTCTAATTCTTTTTGCGACCTGTGACTGATCCTTAGCTAAAGATGAAGGTATTTGCATTATCACTTTAGTACTCAGATATTCTTGATTCTTTATCCATTGTTATTATAGTTCTAAGCTGAGCTAACTAGTGTCATTAGGCTACATTGGTGTTATTTATTGTGTAATCAATTTAAAAATTCAAGATTCCAAGTAGGTTCAATCTGCTATCCTTCCTACAACTACATGGTGACCAAACAGCATGAGTAGGATTGGAAGTTATGTGATCTGAATTCCAGTGTTAAAAGTAATGTACTCAATGAAATTTAGTAACCTGGAAAACTTTTGGCAGTCTTGTGCTTTTCACAAAATGGAATTTATAGACTTCTGAAAAGTTTGGGTACTTACAAAATTCAAAGAAAGCTATATATGAAGACCCAGGTATGGTTTTGTTCAAATTGGGATGCCTCAGATGAAGATCCTTGCAGTTGGTCTGGCATTTCCAGCTCGAGACCATGTATTAAAGATGTAGACATGATACATCAAATTTTCTATCAAAACTCCGTATTATACATGTTAAGTCTTTCTCTAGTTAGATCCTAGCACATGGTACGTATGAGGTGCATTTATCAGTGAATCAAGTTATAACCATTTTTTTGTTGGAGTTATATTTTTGCAGAAACATATCCAGGTATTTTTTCAAGGGGATTTCTTGCCCCAAAGTTGGGTCGGATCAAGAACTTGCAACAACTGTATGTTTATTTATTCTTCTTCTTTTTATTGTTTGTCCTAACATTATACTGAAACTAGTTGTTAAGGTACATGCTTTGGACATAACTATATATTTCCATAAAAAGTAATGTTTTGCAATGAAGAACAAGGGGATACTCAAAACATGAGTGTGTGATTTTCCATTTCTGTGTGATTTTTTTGAACAAATTTCCATGTGAAATTGAAAAGATCAAATAAGTAAAATATTAGATGCCTTACCATGCTAAAAAACTTGATTCATTCATACGGAACTGCTGATATTAGTTTCTATACAACAGGATTGGATCGTTTTCAGAGCCCTCTCCCACACACAGTGTCTTGCAGTCTCTGTTAGTCTGTCCCAAAATGTGGGTGTGTGTTTCAAATCTTTGAGGATTCTTTTACCAATATTACCATTATCTCAAAGGCTCCATCTTTCACGGAATTCTGCTTTGCCACTTCATGCCAAGAGTCCTTTAAATCTTCAATTCTGTAAAATTTTTGGCTTTGGAGATCATGTTTAAGATGGAAGCTGACGGTTTTAGTTGCAATTCTATCATCTTGTCTAATAAAACCTCAGCTTCTTCCCACTTCCCATCCTTGCATAGAACTCCGATGATAGAACTGTAGCTAGCCACATTTGGAACTAACCCCTTAGCTTCCATTTCTCTAAGCAACCTCAAAGCCCTATAGGAGTTATCCTCTTTGCAGTAACCATGGATCATTGTATTGTATATCACGTCACTTGGTTCCACGTGCATTTCACCCATTGATCTAAACAGTTTTGATGATTCTTTCATGTTACCTTTCATGCACAAACCATGTATTAGCACACCATAGACGTAGACATCAGGAACCAAACCAAACTTCTCCATAGAGGAATAAATTTGAAATGCTTTCTCCATTTCTTGCAATCGAACATAAGCATCAATTAAAACTGTACATGTCACTTTAGAAGGAGAAATGCCTCTCCCCTCCATCTCCCTTGCTAAATCAGCAACTCCTTTCCAATTTCCAGCCTTGGAATATCCTTCAATGAGAATATTGTAGGACACCAAAGATGGAGACAGACCATTTGACTTTAATTGATCTATTAAACTTGAAGCCTTATCCAAATTCCCAACATCACAAAATCCACCTATTAATGTGTTATATGTGATTAAATTAGGACTAACAGCAACTTTCTTCATTTGATCCACCAACTTCTCAGCCTCCCAAACCCTCTCCTCTCTACACATGCCACCGATCAAAGTATTATACGTGACAACATTTGCTTCTACACCTCTCTCACGCATTTCATCAAACAAGTCAAAAGCTCTGCTTATTTTTCCTTCACTGCAATACTCATTCATCAAACAATTATACGTATACAAATTGGGAAACAGCCCATTAATCTTCATCTTCTCAAACAAATCAAAACCATCTTTCTTAAGTCCTTTCTTAAACAACCCATTAATCAATACCGTAAAAGTATACTGATTAGCAACCAAACCCATCTCTCCCATCTTATCAAAAAACAACCTAGCTCTTTCAATATCACCATTCTTACAACAACCATCAATCAAAGTAGTGTATATGACAACATTAGGAGAAAGACCCATGTCCTGTAATAGACCCAAAAGTTGAAAACTTTTATCCAAATTACCATTTTCACAACAACCCTTGATCATTATTCCAAAACTATAGACATCAAACTTAACCCTCTCTTTCAATTCATTAAAAACCAACCAAGCTTTCTCAAAACAATTTGATCTCACAAGAGAGCCCAAGATACTATTAAAAATGTTAGGTCGAAAGACAAGGCCTTTATCAACCATTTCATTGAAAAAGATGAGAGCTTTATCTAGTAATTGAGATTTAAGATGGGCATTGATGATTGATTCGTAGAGAAGAGCAGTAGTCATTGATGGGTTCTGGTTCTGGTTCTGGTTCTGGTTTTGTGTTAAATGGTGGAGAAGAGATGGGACAGTGAAAAAGGGAGAGGAGATCTTGTTGGAAAGTATTTGGAGGAGGAGAGATTGTGCATGGGGAAGTTTGTGATGGTCAAGAAGGTGTTGGAGAAGGAAAGAAATGGAGTGGTGAGTGTGTTGGAAGCCTTGTTGAATCGAGGAGTTAAAGAGTGATAAGGCTTGAAGAGGAGGGATTTTCACCATTCTCTGGATCAAAATCAGAGTTTGCTGCTTTCCCATTTCTTGCATTCTCTTCTCCCTTGTCTCTTTGATTCTTCTTGTTTTTGGCTTCTTGCCTTGTCTTGGTCGACTGAACTGACTCGCGGTTGCTTTTCACTGTTCAAAAGCTATCTACTCATGCTCTATAGCAAGAAACGACGCTGTTCCTTTCAAATCCGATAAATATCATTACTACGATATAAATATTATCCGATCTACAATCCAATCTAAATCAGTCCATGATAAAATTATAAATATTATATATATATAATATTAATGTTGTGCACATATAAATATGATGAAATTATATATATATAGAATAATAAATAATTTTGGTTAACTATATATTATCTCTAATTTATACTTTATTGCTTCCTTATATCATCACCTAACGGTTCAATATGAATCTTTTCTCAAACTTTTGTAACAAAAAATAAATAAATTATGTTACATATATCCACGTTACGTGCAAAAAGAAAATCACTATAATAAAATTATTTAACAAAAATAAAAATTATAGAAGCCAATTTATTTGATTTTCCTCGTGTTTTTCTTTTTCTCCTTTGTTAGACGTATGGGCCGGACATGTACAGGCCCAGCCTGTTGATTATTATTATTATTATTTATAAAGAATATGGGCCAGCTAGACGCACGGTTATCTGTTTAACATAAATCTGGGGGGCAACTCTATGATATAAGATGTAATAAGTTTAGAATATTAAAATAAATAAAAAGATGAAATAAACAAAATTAAGAGATGAAAAAGTTGAAATCCAATTCAATATTTAAATATATTGTGACTATATATTATTATTATTATTAGTATTGTTTCACACCTAATCATGAAAACAAAAACTCTAGATAGACACACAGGGCTTGTAGCTCAGTGGCCTTGGCAGGCTTTGCCCTGCCTAAGTGCCCTGGTTCGAGCTCTCGTGTGTACCCAGCACTTGAGGGTCTAACTGCTGTGGTCCATCGTGGACTTGTTCCGCCCCTCTCCCGGGTTCGACCCTCTATGTGCACGCCTGTCACCCCCGCGATGCCTTACCTGCTCCTGGGCTTGCAGGATGTCCAGTGGGTCGTGGGGAATAGTCGTGGTGCGCGTAAGCTGGCCCGGACATCCCACGTGAATAAAAAAAAAAACTCTAGATAGGCCTGGTTGGATCGGATAATAGCAATTGTTACAATTGGGTGCCTCTGGTTCTGATTCCTTGGGTTGAATGGTCTGAACTTCAAATTTAGGTCCTCTGGTTCTGGTATTAATGAGCTAGTAGTTTCTCTCCCTAAAGTCTTCTCTTATTTGCGAGTTCTGCAAGCATTACATGGTGATGCTGTGGTGTTCGTTTCTTGAGGAGCTAGTCTAGCTTCTTATCGTATTATACCAAAAAAAGAAGAACAATTCACCAACAAATCGTTACTAAAATCTTGAAACTAAATTTTGTTTGTGTAGTAGAGGTTTGAAGTTCAATCATATTATATGCTTTCAGTCGACAATCTGAGTGAATCCAACCGGCAAAATACAGATTTAGCAAAAACTTTACAAAGTATCTTGAAGCTAAGGATTTCAAACACTTCACAAGGATCAAGGACATATAAGTGATTTCATTCATCAAACCAGCTTAAGCCCAAGACCAAGTTTACACCTATGCTCACAGAATGAGCTCTTCAATATAGCTTTGAAATGTCTGTGCATTACATATATATGGCAATAGGATAACAGTGAAGATAATGTTTCCTGAAAACAAATGGCATTCTTATAGTAGCAAGTAATTGTTACATTTGCAAAAACAATGTTTAAGAGATGTTTCAAGTAAGAGTAGATGAAACTATGATCGGCTACAAAGAGCAGTACTGTGTGAGAGGCATGACACAATAAATAAATGAATTAACAAAACTTAAGCGATCAGTTCATAGACCAGCAGTAAGTTTTTTATTAATTGTAGCAACTAGGATGATCAGCTGACTCTACTATTTCTGGACTTAAATCAGATGAGTTGGGTTAGTAGAGTCAAGGATAAGCTAATTAAAAGCTTATAGCATGCAGTAACTGCAACAAGAACTACGGTCTCAAAAGATGGTTAAGGTATGATGAAGAATTAATGCAGTATATAGCGTAATCCACTAGACATTGCATTCACTTCATTAAAAAATGGTCATAAATTGGATTTAAAGACAGAACAAGGGAGGACAGAAAGAAGTGAACAAACAGTACATGGCAGATACCCCCATTAAAAGCTATGCTACTCTTGCTGACAAGAAAACTTTAAAGATCTTGTTTTTCTAATTATTTATTTTATTTTTGGATAAAAGAATCGTTCTACTTGTTACAAGGTATGACAGTAGGTTTCAAGTGCTATAAACTCTGTGTTTTGCGTCCAGAAATCTAAAGTCAAGTAAATCAATTAGCCAGTTTGCTAAAAGATCTTACCTTCGCTCTGATCAACTGAGAGATCAAATCTAAGTTTATCAGCTATCAAAGGTCTGTACATGAAATATGCAACCGTCAGAAATCATCTCTTTTGACGATCTTTAGAAGCTTTGCTCAACTCATTCAGTAGTGATCTATAAGATGCATAGTCAGAAACAAGCCCCATTTCAGTCTTGACATTTTGGAAGTCTCCTAGTTTCCCATGTTTGCAATGCCCTTGTAATAAAATGTTGTAAGTAATGTCATCTGGAACTACACCCAAATTGAGCATTGCATTCAAAAGCATATCAGCATTTTTCACCTGGCCTTGCTTGCAGAGTCCATTCATAAGCACATTGTAAGTGATCACTCCTGGTATATGTCCATCGCTCTGCATCTCTTTGAGCAACTTAAATCCCATCTTCACATCACCCTTCTTACAGAACCCATCCATGACCATGGTATATGTACCATCATCTGGTTTCAAACCCGCTCTCAACATCTCCCTCAATGTTCTCTCTGCATCTACTATCTTTCCATCTCTACACAATCCAGAAATAATGGCTGTGAAGGCTACATTATCCAGCTGAATACCTTCTTTTACCATTTCCTTCCTCATCTTCAAAGCCAATTCTAAATCTCCCTCCTTGCAACTACCATCTAGAAGTGTAGTGTACGTAAATTTATCAGGTATCAAACCTCTCTTAGTCATCTCGCCAACAAACTTCCTTGCTTCCCTAAAAAATCCACCCTTACAAAGGCCATCGATGAGTGTATTGTACAAGACCAAATCAGCTTTCAAACCTTTAGTAAACATTTGCTGATAAATTTCCAAGGCCAAATCAACTCTCCCATTCTTGCACTGCCCATTAATCAATGTGGTAAAAGTAACATCATTAGGAACCAGCCCTCTATCACACATTTCCTTAAACAAATGATTCGCATCATCCAACTGACACTCCTTACACAACCCATCAATCAAAGCACTATAAGTAAAAACATCAGGGAAAACCCTAAACTCCTCCATTACCATCTTCAACCTAAAACCCTCCTCTAAATTTCCTGATTTACAATAACCATTAATCAAAGTATTAAAACTAACAGCAGTGGGCTGCAGACCTGTCTTCCGAATTTCATCAAAAATCAATTGAGCATCCTTAACTTTACCTTCTTTACACAATCTATTCATTAAAACATTAAAAGTATACACATTTGGTGGATACCCAGAATCCAAGATCTCCAGATAAAACTCCAAAGCTACCATAGGAGAGCTCATTTTAATCATTCTTTCAAGCAAACACTTGCAACCATTAAGTGGGATTTTCAAATTATGCTTCTTTGTCAATCTAAAACACTGAATAGCATCAGACACGTAACCAAATTCAGTATACACACTCATTAAAGCATCAAAAACAAAACTTGACGAAAGGGTACCTTTAGTTTCAAGAATTGAAGCAAAAACTGAAGAAGCTGATCCTTTCCCTTTACGCGAAACAACAAAATGAAGCAAAGACTCAGCTTGTCGGTTCATTCGATGTGCAATGAGAAAATGAACCATACTGCAATAAGACTGAACTGTGTGGCTAAAAGTAGGGTATGAAGATAGAAAGTCAAAGAAAGAAAGGAGGGATTTTGGAGGTAGAAAGTAAGGATTTTGGTTAACGAGGCTAATAAAGTGATGGGCTTTGAATGAAGGTAGGGTGTTTTTGAGAGAAATGTGAAGTGGTTTTGTTTCAATGTTTTTTATTGCTTCAGAGATTGTTGTGAGAATTGGAGATTCATGGCGTGAAGGCGGCGCCGACTGTCTTGGTGGGGGTTGTGGGGGTGGTGAGTACCAAGTGGAGAAGGCGCAGAGGGTTTTTGGAGGAGAGAGGTGGGTTTTAGGGAGTTTGAAAGTAGCCATTTCATTTGTTTCTTGGTTTGTTGCTGCCTTCATTTGATAATCGTAGACGAGTTGAAAGCTAAATAGAAAAAATCCATTAAGGATCAAATTAAAAACACAAACAAAAGGGAGCACCTTTCCATTCTTTTGTTTCACTCTATCCTCTTCTCCTCCCATATTTTCTTTACAAAATTCATATGGTGATAAGATTTCAAAAAGAAGTTCTTAATTAAAATAAATTCACTAGGAGATCCTCCATTAGATGTTGTAATAGCCAGAAGCTATTGAAATCTTGAGTTAAATTAGAGATAACTAATTTTCTTTTTCTTTTTTGAAAGATTAAAAGTTAAGATAAGAGTTGAAGTGAAATTTGATGAACATTACCCTTTTTTTTCCTGCTCTCGTTTCTGGAGCCAAATGCCCCAATTGCACAATGCCTTTCTCACAGGGAACGACACTGTCATTATGACCAAACTTTATGAGCAGTCTTGCACTATTCCATTTCATTCTTTAAAAAACAATAATTTTATGAACTCACACGCACATATAGAATCACATGTGACCGACATGGGGTCACTTTTGGTAGGTGTGGACCCGATGTCATCAAGCATGAGAAGCCTCTCAAATTGTTGTCCAACCATTCTTCATTTTTAGAATTGAGAGGAGGAATTTCTTCTGATCAACTCCTTGACCATTAGGTTAATTCAGGAGAAAGTTTTTCAGTCTACCGTGGTTTTTACCATAGTTATCATGTCCATTTGGGGATTAATTTTTTTTAAATAATATTATTGATTAATAACTACGATTTCACCTTGTTTTATCCTATCTTATCTTAATTTCCTCACCCAATAATGCAGCTTAGCTTGAACCATACTTCGTCCTAAACAAGCAGCATCAAAGAGCAATTTCAACACAGGATCAGTCGGTGCTAGTGGTTTTGTTTTGTCTAATTGTGGCATCAGAAGAAGAACAGTGATGCTGATTGATGTTTGTACAAGTTCATCATCAAGTACCTGGTCGAAATCAAATCTTATAATTGATCTCTCCAACTACTGTTTTTGTCCTTTCCTTCAAGGCACCTTCATAAGATCTTATAACACAATCTTGTAACATATTTATATATATATATATATATATGATAGTAAATTAGTGTAAATGAATTTAATTATTAAACTCACCTATTTTAATTGAGTTAAAAAAAGAAAAAAATAACTAATTAAAAATCAAAATATTAAACATGTGTAATTTTTATATGCTTATACGAGATCAAATCTTTCCTACTTTGAGATGAGAGAAAGGGAAAGTTATCTATGTTTCGTAGTGTAATATTTAAGTGTTTCCATTGAAAAAAAGAAAAGAAGGGAAAAAAAGTCATAGAAGAGATAAAAGTTAGTGTAGGTAACAATTTAAGAAGCTGCTGTACATTCACCCACCATTGGCAGTTCTTGTGGCTCGACTGGCAACAACCCAGCTACCGGAATATGCCTTTCCGGCTGCTGCCGCAGCGCGCTAAAGCTCTTGTATGTTCACCACATCTTCCCTTGTGCCACAAACAACCGAATGTCTTAGCCACCAACCTTGTAAGAAAAATTTCGACTTGTTCTTCTTCTGCTTCATTCCACAAGTTTGATCACCATCCAATAATGAAACACTTTTTCCGCGATGAAGATGATCATCTCTATCAAAGATCTCGACGCCATAAGATCTCTTGCTGCTTGACTCCATAAGATAGTCAAGGTGCTTTGAAATGCTCTCTACCTCATAGTTATCAAGTAGAGAATTATCTGCACCGATTGGACTAGGTGCTCCTGAGCCATCCATGGTATCTTCCTTCACTCTCAATCTCATATCTTCTAGCTTGTATCTTGACGGTCTTGGAGCTCGACGAGTACTTGTAACATAAGATTCACACATAGGCTTTCCTTCTGACCCTGATCCATGTTGGTACCATGCCCATGCAGCCGCCTTTACTAGGGCTAAATCATCAGTGCTGTCACCACCTTTAGGTTTCTTTTTCTCCATGAAAACCTTGAAGGGAGTGATTAAAGGCATAGAGGATTTGTATTGGAAGAATATGTGGAAATATCTATAGATAGATAAAAAGTTGGTATTTCCCTACTAGAAGAGGGCATTATCCCTACTAGAAGCCTTGAATTAGGTGGAAGTTGGGGGCCCTCGGAGGACTAGTTTGCTGTCATGTCGTGAACGTGTACCATTCTCACTTGTCTACGTATTATCAAGTGTTTATTATACTTGAACCTTGTCATGGCCATCAACATTTTCTTACGATGAATTTGAGGCCCATGTATTGCCATGAAACTCCATATAGCATCAAGGAGTCTTGTGCACCCATTACATTACGAAATAATAACAATTACATTACATTAAAAAAAACAAACACTAAAAGTTTTGCTAAATTCATGGATTCCCTCATAAATTACTGTTTATGAATTAGTGCTGTGATTTATTTTTTATCCTTCAATTTTTTTATTTAGTCATTTAATATTATGTTAATTTAAAATTAGTTTTCGTAATTTTTATTCTTTGATTTCCATAAAACTACCATAATCTCGACTAAACATCTCATCGTTAGATTAGTTTTTAATCTTATCTAAAAAAAAATCAACAAAAAAAATATATATTTATTTTGTAGAGGCAATAAATGTTAATATAACAAAGATCCACGCAGCACAAAAAAATCCTAAGCACCCTCACCAAAAAAAAAAAAGTACTCATTTCCCCTATCCCAACCTTACACTCAGCATTAATACACAAAAAAATCACCACACGGACAAACAACTATCTAGCCAAGAATCTCTTCCCTGTTCACTGTAAGATCTAAAACATAACTCACGATCTCTCTGACTCAAAGAGCATCACCCTCATCATCTTCAACCTTTCCCAAGAGAGCAGGAGACCGATTGATTTTTTTTTTTCAACACCACAACTCCTCTTCATCCTCTCGACCAACAACATGCAACGACAGTTCCAGCAACTAATCCTCTATCAGGCCTTCTCACTCTCAAAACCAATAGCTCCTCTCTCCCTTGCACCTTCACTAAAAAAAACCCCATCTCATCTCGCTGTTCACCTAAGAGAACCTGAGAACCATGGAGGAAGAAGAACATCACTGTCGGCCACCACCCGAAGCACTAGTAACAGGCTAACAAACTTCTCCGACAGACGTGACACCCACAACCAGCAGCTCCCACGGTGGTAGCTCCGATCTAACCCACGACAGTCACGACAACTTCTTCTCCTCCCATCTTTGACCATCAATACAAACTTCTTCTCGTCCGACAATTTTTCCATGTGTTGAACAGGATTTGTGGCCTTTTTTTCAGCCATAGTTCCCAAACGAGTAGTGACAATAACTGCACTTACTTTAGCTCCACAACTCAATGCATCTTTCAATTTGCTCCAGTTATCATGGTCATCTTCCCACACATCATCCAATAGGAGCAAAAACTTCTTACAACCTAACTCTTCTTGGAGGCATCGTAGAAGAGCATCCAACTGTTGAATATTTGGAGAAGTGCGTTGAATGGACTCGATGATGGCTGTTATCAATCTTTTTATGTTGAAATCAACGGATACGCACGCCCAAATCCGCAAATCAAAATGCCCTTCTATTCTCCCGTCGTTGTAGACTAACTGAGCAAGTGTTGTCTTACCCAGCCCCCCATTCCACAAATAGCATAAATAGAGAAATCATCTGAACAGGTGAGCGGCATGTTGACCAGATCTTCTTTCTCCTTGCCCCTTCCATAAATTTCTGATTCATTCACCCATGACCAAGCCTGACGCCAATCAAAACTACCTGCTTCTATCTCCAAAGCCCCTTCACTTACATGGAAATTGTGTCTCTCCTTGGCAGTGGCATCTAGTTTTTCTCTAACATTCTGAAGTGAAATGGGAACTGACACGGGTAAGATAAATGTTTTCCGACTAAGGTTCCTTTTCTTTTATTATATGACAAGGAGATCAGATGAAGAATGATTTAATGCCGAAAAATGGACAAGATCAAAAGGGTTCTAAAATTAGAAGTGTAAGGAATTTGTATACTTCGAAGGCACAACAGTCCTTGGAACAAAAAAACTAGATTACCCCAGAGAATACGGCATCCATGAAGCTATTTAACATCTTTCTGTATGCAGCAAGGTGGTCATGGTCATACCTGGTTTTTTTTCGAAGTTTTGAACCTCCAGAACCATATTTATTTGAACATATATGTTTACTCAAATGGAAAATCTAGACAGCAAACTTTAATTTACAATGCACTCGTGAACAGCCCTTCATAATCTGGAAAACAATGTAAATGCTATTATTAATAGTTTCACCTTATTAATAATCGACAGTTGAAATTTAACAGAATGCTTAGGAAACCGATGTTCTATTTTCAGGGACTCCAAGATCGAAGAACAGTGCACAGTAAACATTTTTTTTTTCCAGATTTAATTCAAATCAATGTGTTGCCATGAATTAATCTGGTAATTAAAGAAGAAAGAAGGGTTCCTGAATAACAAGAAGAACAACAGAAGAAAAGAAACAGAGAGAAAGAGAAACTTTTAGTAACATTCAACACTTAGTATTTTTTTTAATAACAAAATTAACATTCAACTCAAACCATTAACATTGTTTTTTTTTTTTTTTCTGAATCACAGAATATCTTGTCCCAGCTTTCACGTACTAAACCAAGTCTTTACAGCCTGGAACCGATCTTTACACAGTGTTAAGCCCCACAGCTCGCGGCCCTAAAAGATTTGATGCTAGAAAAATTCAAACTGAAGATCTGAAAAGAGTAAACCTCCAAGCCCATAATTAAGTTTCACTAGACCAACCCCTTGAAGTTACCATTTACATTGTCTGCTTGCTATTCATACTTCATTCATGGTCATCTCAATATTTCACTAATTTTCATTTTTAAAAAATATTGGGAGATATGTCAAATTCATATTGATTATAATTTTAGAAAAAAAAAGAGAAGCATTTAGAATGAATTGATTGAAAAAGCACCACTTATTAGTTTCATAGATTGTATTGCAGAAGATATTAAATAAAAACAAAACACAATATGCCTTCGACACCGAACTGCAAATTACCTGGGAATCTGAGCGAACGAATCTGATGCCCTTGCCAGGATATATCTTCGCCCCACTGAACCGGCAGAGTTCAGTCCTGAAATCATCCAGACCAGACAAGTTTGATGCTCATCATGATAACATAGTTAAAACCTCAGATGAGATCATTTGCATATAAAAATGCTTCATTCCAAGCCAGATAAGTTTGATGGTTAACAATCGTGTATCTAAAACCTCGATGAGGTTATTAGCACAGTCATGAAGAATATTCTCAGAGTTGCATCAGATCCCGAAACCCCTTGGCAGGGGCCCAAAAACCCTTTCAAGTGTCACATACAGCAGGAAACAATGAACTCTCGTCCCAACTTCCATTTCATTTAAGCCTTTGCCATTCTGTTCTCTTCGCTATGTTTTCACTAGAAGCATATTTATGGAAGAGAAATCATGGATCTTTGGGACAACATCTGCATAAATCTTCAAACTCTATCATTGCAATCCCTTTTGAATTTCATCACTTTTTTTTTAATTAAAATATGTGCTAAAAAGAATGTAAAGTTTCTGAGAATTTTCTTTCTTTTGCCTATTTAGGAAATTCTTTATTAAGGATGTATAAAAAAAGAGTCGCTTTGCTTTGTTCATGGATCCGTTTGTTTATGCGGCTGCGGCTGTGATTGCGGCTGCGTTTTAATTAAAACGCAGCTTGTAGTCGTTTGGTTAAAGAAAAAACGTAATACATTGTTCATAGGTCCCACTGGTTTTCTGCGTTTGAAACACAACTAAAAAGGAGGAGGAATTTGTTGCTTTTCTTCCACTGTTGATGTTAATTCCACTGTTCAATGAACAGTGCAATTAATATGAACACTGTACAGCAGTACACTGTTCACTTGCAGCACACTGTTCACTTGCAGCACTACGTGAACTTTTTTTTTTCTTTTTTTTTAGTGTAGTAATTTTTTTTACATTTTTTTAAAAAAATTAGTTTATAGTGAATTTTATACCTGATAATATTTTATCTAATTTTATTACATGCTAGAAATATTATGGAACTGTAGTTCTTGTCGGATGTATTTCGTACGTAATGGAATTGTAGATGGTTTCATGAAATAATAAAAAATATTTTATATAAAGTATGATTTATTTCATGATGTAATAGCAATAGTTAAATCTACAATATTTAAATTTAAAATCATCAATATTAATATATATTTTTTAAAAAATTATTTTATAACCTCAATTTCAAAAGCATTCTTAACCAAACACATTAAACTACTTTTTTTCAACCTCAATTTCAACCACAGTTTTAATTAAACATCTATTTTTTCAAACCAACCTTAATTAAAAGTATTTTTTATAAAATAATTTTTTCAAATTACAACTATAACAGTTACCGCAATACCAAACACACACTAGATGAGCATCTATAGTTTTGTAGGTGGAGAATAAAATCTTCCGTGAAAGCTTTAGTGTGATTGATTTGAATTACAACAAAGAAACTGACAAGCTGAGCACTAGAAAGGATCATTCAAGATCTCAATTATGAAGGCTAAAACCGAAGCATAAAGCATATTATACATTACAGCAAAATCTAATCGATCATATTCAAAGATCTTTCATTTATGCTCACCCCCTATCCTTGTGCATAAAAAAAAATATGATTTAAAAGCTACTATTTTAAGTGTATTATATATATATATATAATTTCATATCAAAACCATAAAAAATTAGATTAATTTTAAAAAATCACAAGTGGAAAGTGCTACTTATATCAAATTAGATTAATTTTAAAATCATTTTCTGTTTGTGTTAATTTGCTATTTAAAAAAAACAAAAAAAATTGTGATTTATTTTTTATAAAAAACTTCCCATCTTATAGCATTGGATTTGGATAAAGGTACTTTCAAAATTCGTGCGTGGAATATGTTCTTTCTAATATTCCGATCAATGACCATCCAATGGGTTTCTAGTCACCATCATCAATCCAACAGTGGAGATAAGGTTTTACAGAATCATAAAGCCTTGCCGTTTTGGCACCTGATGCCGACATTATTGGCCTACAGAAAGACAGGTGGACATCCAAACTACTAAAGAATTCAGAGATGTGACGCCAAGATTAGACATTGTACATTAAAAAAAACAAAAAAAATCATATGTGATCCCTCTACTTTTCTAATTTTACTCAATTAAACCTTATACTTTGAATTTGATCAAACCAACCCCTCTCTTCCAATTACACCATGCATTGTGGTTTTATCGGGCTAATTAGATAGAACTGGGGTTAGATTAAGAGACTCGGATTCTTCATCCAATTATGTTTGGCCAGGTTGCACAATCAATGAAAGAACAATTAAAAGGAGGAAATAGAGAGGTTAATATTGACTCAGTTTAAAGTTGAAGGACCACATTTGATTTTTAGCACAATACATTGTGATAAATAAATGGCTGAGAGACGACTCTTTAGTGTATTTTTTTTATGATTAAATAAAACAATAATTCACCATATATACTGGATCTATGGAATCTGCCAACTCAGACGGACGTGGGATGATATTACTTTCTATGCCATCAAAAAATAACAACTTGTATAAAGCATCAAAAAAGAATTTTGTTTTTTTTTTCTTCGAGGAGGATGGGTTTTTCAACCTCCATCATTACCTATTTTTAATGAAATTTTTAATCCCAAGATTTAAATTTTAAAAATTAATAAACGATGAAGATGCATTTTTAAATATCAAATCAATATTTTAAGACCGCAAATATATCTAAATATAATGTAATAATTAATATATAATTGTTGTTGTTGGTTGCTGTTGTCGTCGGTGTCAGCTTGGGCAAACAAAACCTGAGAAGAACTTCTATCATAGCACACAGAGTCAAGATTAGGCATGGAAAATTGAGCATCTATTAGTTAAGAAGCTTGCATTTGAGTTGAGATTATGGAATAAAATGACATTTAATTCATAATACTATTTGAAGACTATTAATTCATGGTAAATTGCCAATCATTAAACTACCGGTAATTGAGCCAATTATAGCTCGGCTGCTTACGGCTGCTTAAAAAATATTTTAAGCTTGCAATATTTGTGACCAACAATCAAATTTCTCATACAATACAAAGCATAGTTTTAAAACCTGTTCTGGTTAACTCGAAATCAAAACCAAGTTGAATTTAAGAATAATATAAGGGAAGGTAAAAACACAAGTTGACTTGGTGATCCAATTACAATCTATTAACTACTTTTTTATAACAAAAACGACATCGTTTTGATTTATATCTAAAAACAATTGGAGTCAATCTCCTGATAATTCGGCCGAAACCCATAATTAAGCCACTAAGGATCTGTTTGGGAATGCATTGCAAACCATGTTTCCTCAAATTTTTAGTTTTTTTGTTAAAATGAATTTTTTTAATGTGTTGATATCAAAAATGATTTTTAAAAAATTAAAAATATATACTATTTTGATGTATTTTTAAATAAAATATATTTTAAACCACAACCATTATTACAATTCAAAAAAAAAAAACCTTAATGTGAGCTTAAAAACTGTGTTGCGAACGCAATTTCAGATTTGTCCCTTCATGATAATCTAATTATCCTGACTTCTTCAGGCCAACAAAAATTATCACCTACGAAGGACATGACAGACCGCATAGCATTATTAAAATGAAAATCTCTAATATAATATCTTAATCACATAAACATATGATTAGTAAACTGATTTTTTACACATATCTTGGCCCATAAGGAGTCAAAGGGAGGGCTGAGGATACAACTTAGGATTAAAAAAAGGCTGAAGGGTTATAATCAAGGAGTAGCGTCAATTGCATCTGTGCCCTCTCATGTCCAATGAAGATGGTTGACTTTGATTATTCAAGCTGTTCCTCAGGCAATCAAGAACCTCGATATGTATTTTGATTGAATTGAGAATATTATACAAATTAATTATTCTACTTAAGTTGGGGGCGGATCGAAAAAGTTCCTGATTCTATGTCTTAGATGACCGTTGACGTACCGGCTATAATAATTTAGGTTTAATATACATTGAGTTGTTTTTGAATAATTAAGGTTTAATAATGACATATATATATATATATATATATATATATATTAACATGCATGTCTGATAATTTAGGGTTCTGAAGTTAACGATTATGTAAATCTTTAGTAATCATTATATTAGTAATCACATTGCTCGAATCTTAAACTATAAATTATATTTTATTCGGTGGATAAATAATGACATATATTTTATTCTTAGGGGTTGTGGTAAAATAAGAATTGAAGTATAAATTTCATCTATTATATTATCAAATTATTATTATTTGAATAAATCAAGATCTGTAAACAAAAATATTAGTTTAAACACTATAAATAATAATAATATTTTGATGTATTAAAAAAATCATTTTAAAAATAATTGTTATTATAATTTCAAACACTACTTAAACGAAGTGTTGTTTAGTACTTGTTTTTTTCATGATATATGAATTAATATATAATCTGAAATCAAGTATTTTCATCTATTAAAAAAATTTGAATTGCTTGAAACAAAGTCGTTAATAGCATATAAATTAAAAATCAAAGTTTGGTAGTTAGATTTAACGGTGAATTTTGCAATAGACCTTCTTTAATTTGCTAAAAAACAACAGTTTGAGGATGTAATAGATCAAATTCGGCATTTCATTTCTTATTTTGTCACGACTATAATAATTAAGGGATAAAACATGTCAATAATTTAAATATGCGTACTTTTTGTAAAATTGTTAATAATAGTACTAGGAATAATTACATCGCCTAGTAAATTAAGATCGGGATGTGTAGAGTTTATTTTTTATTTAAAATTATATTAAAATAATTTTGTTTAATATCATAGTATAAAAATAATAAAAAAATACTAAAAAAATATTTTGAATCTAAAAAAAATAAAAAGTGATGGGCAGAAACATCCTTCGTGGAATCTGGTGCGTGTGAACATACCAAGACTTAGACTTTGAGTATTGAGTTCATGCATTTAAATAATTTGGTGTTTATTTTTTAACAAACAACTGCCTTAATTACTTGTTGGGTAATTCTGGGTTTTCGGCCTCTGGTTTTGACAGAAAGTCAATAATTTTATCCATTTGCAGAGATCAGCAGTGCAACTTCTGTACCCAAAAAGTGGACTCTAAGCAATTGAATAATTTCGAGCGGTTGATATTTTCTCTCGATTTGCAGACGACTGGCATTTCAAATGTCAAATAGTTGAGGTAGTACGTTTCATCCCCTCCAAGGGTTTTGTCAAAAATAATTCTAAGAAAATTAATATTCAACCTCGTCTTTTTAGTAATTAATCTAGATTAATTTCGAGTGGATTTAAATAATATTTTTTATTTAAAAAAACAAAACAAGCCCGAGTTATTTATATTTATTTTTATTTTTTAAAATCCAGTTCAGGTTACGAGATGAAAACGGGAGATGCCTAGGAAGTTTAGGAGCATGCGGGCTAAAACCAATAGAAGACTCGTTGACTTTCTAACAGGTGGCGGTGAATTTCATCCACGTTCCTGGTTTCACCGTCTAACAGCTGTGAGCTGGTTTGATATTCTAGGAGCCGTTTTTCTTAAAATATTTTTTTATTTAAAATTAAAGTATTAAAATAATCTAAAAATATATAAAAAAATAATTTTTAAAAAAATCAACTTTTTTCCAGAAGCACTTTTGCACAAAAAAACAAAGGTAGCGACTTTTTCTCAAATAAAGCACCACGCTACCTCTCTCCCCTTTTTGATAGCTAGGAAAAAAAAAAAGAATTGCAAGGATAATAATAGTAAAATAAAAAACAGGGATTTAGGGATTTTTTTATGTTAATAATAAACTATATATATATATATTTACTTATTGTCCTATGTAAATTTAAAATTGGAATTTTTTATTCATTTTCAATTAATTTAAAAGCATCCATAAAAATAAATTTATTTTTCTTCAATCGGCACAAGATATCTTTGGAATTCGGGCTACCGTAGCCATCAAAGCTAGTACATGCATGCATGAGCACCGCTATCGCTTCCCCTCGTGCGGTGTGAGCTCAGCCGCCCTTTTCCTTCTGCAAAATATGATATTCCACCATCATTCATATTAAACGACGACCAACTTTCAACAATTACAAACCAATACGACACTACTTTTTATCCAAATTTATCATCTCCACCACTTCCATTTTTTCTGCTTTTAGTTCATTTGGTGGATGTGGCCATCGATACTACGTTACCTCTGGCTTTGTCCATCTGTGTCTTTTGCCAAATCAATATATTTTCAAATCGATGTTCGTTAGCTTGATGCAGCACCATTTGGGGTTGCGTCTCAAATTGGTTAAAATTAAAATTTTTAATTTAAAAATAATTTTTTATATTTTTTTAATATATTATTGAAAATAATTGTTTAAAAATTAAAAAATTATTTTAATATATTTTTTACCAAAAAATATTTTAATAAATAATTATTACTATACTTTTAAATACATCGTAATACTAATTATGACACCAAATCATCTTTATTTAAACATGTTAATGTTTATTATTTCATATGACAATTTCTTTATCATATTATAAAAACATGAGATTTTTAATCTCACAAGTTTTTCATAAATGAATAGTTAGAAATTTTATTAAACTCGATTTAATCTAATATGTTAATTTGAGATTCGGTTCAGGTCGAGTTCTAAAAAAAATTAGATAAAAATTAACCTCATAAAATCCGTGGGACTTAATCAAAATTCAGTTAAACTTTTTACTCTTTTTTTTTTCCAAAACTAGTTTTAACCTTTTTCTTAAAAAAATTTAAATTTACATAATTTTAACTTTATACAGTTCTCTTTATTAATCAAATTATATATAAAATCTAATTAGAATTTTATCAATATTATAACAATATGGTTGAAAAACTTCATTATAATTTTCAATCTTTTGACAAATTTCATCAATAAAAAAAAAGAAAGAAAAACTTTTGAAAAATTAAAGAAAATTGCAACCGGTAGAGCAGTTAGCCAGCGAAGTAAAACATGGATCAGTCTGAAGATTCCCTTCAAACATAAACTTTGCTGTAACCCCCCCAATCCAACTTTGCTGCTGACACGGCCAATCCATTTATTTTATTTTAGAGAAAAGATATTTTTTCAATATTTAATCAAATAAATTAGTTCTTAATTATCAGATATTTTTAAATTCATATCCAATAAAAAAAGTCCATATTTTTTTAAGAATTCTTTTATATCTTCAACAATAATCCGCCCTTTAAAAGCAGCACAAGCGAAGCTCCTCCATGCTCACATCTACAGACGTTAAACTTTCAGAAAACAGAGAAGAGAAGCTTCATTGATTTTTTTTGAGCATGTCGTTGCTTTCAGACCTTATCAACCTTAACCTTTCCGACTCTACTGAGAAAATTATTGCTGAGTACATATGGTACTGCCTTCTTTACTTTCTTACACACTTCTTCTTCATCTGAACATGAATGTATAGATATTTGTATGCATATATGTGTAGTTACACGTTTTTGTTAGAGGGTTTGCTTTTTTATGGTTTACTTCTTTGATGCTGTCTTGAAATCTATCCCTTCTGGGCTACGGGATTTCTCTGTTTTCTTGTTCTTGTAACTTTTTTACCATGAATGATCAAAGATATTATTTTGTTACTTAGAGTCATTTTATTGGTTCTCAAGTTTAGAAGAACCCTCCAGAGAAGCTTAATTCACTTTTCCTTCTGCACTTATTGCCATTCCCCTGCTTCTGCTGCTGCTGCCCATAGTTTTATAGTCTTGGATGGTTTTGCTTTATTCTTGTGTTTTTTGATTGTAATATTGAACTATTACCCTTACAAGTAAGGTCACTAATTCAGCCATCTGACATGAACCAACACTTGTGTGTCATCCACACGTAGCTCACTAGATCATTTAAAAAAAAACAGAGCACAAGACTATGCCCTGCTCCAGTTTTTCATGTCGTGATGGATGACCGACACAATAAGATCTTCAATCTTACGGTTAGCTTAAGCAAATATTTTCTAATGGAGGAACTTTCATAGTTCGAGGCAAATTGCTTTAAATAGTTTCAGTTTTTTCTGGTCATTAACAATGAAAAGCCAAGCTTGATATTTAATTGAACTCTGTTTGTTTCTAGTCAGTAAATTTATCTTTGATTTGTCGATTAAAAACAAAAGGGACTAATATAGTTCCTGAAATGATCCTGTGTTCTTGATTTTTCCTTGGAGGCTGAGGTCGTGTCATGTTTTTATTGCAGTTAAACATGGCACAGCTCTGTTCTTGTTTTTATTGCAGTTAAACATGGCACAGCTCTGTTCTTGTTGCTTTTTGCTAATGGATATGGTTTGGTTTGCCTTGTTTTATAACCAAGCAAGCAAGTAATCTATGCTTTTGTTTAATTCTGAACAGGGTTGGAGGGTCTGGAATGGATATAAGGAGCAAAGGAAGGGTATATAATTTTATGCTTTTAAGGTTTTGTCGTCGTCGTTGTTCTTGTCTAAGCTTTCTATTTAGTAATTCTAATGTAAAAAAAATGTCCTTTTTCTTCTTAAATTTTATGTAAAGACTCTTCCCGGTCCGGTTAGTGATCCTTCAAAACTTCCCAAGTGGAACTATGATGGTTCCAGCACAGGCCAGGCTCCTGGAGAAGACAGTGAAGTGATTCTATAGTAAGCTTCCGTTTTCTTTTCTTTCTTGCGTGGTTCTAATATTGTTGGACCACCATGTTCTTTGCAATGTTATTTTTTTTTTAATTTTCAAATATTTCTGAACTCACTCTCCTTTGTGCAATGAAACAGTCCACAAGCTATTTTCAAGGATCCATTCAGGAGGGGCAATAATATCCTTGTGAGTTCATTTTTTCCCCCTGTATCTCGCCACTTGATGTAGCCAAGTCATTCTCTTTAACATTGATGTTGATTGGATAGGTCATATGCGATACTTACACTCCTGCTGGCGAGCCTATTCCAACAAACAAGAGATGCAAGGCTGCTAAGATATTCAGCCATCCTGATGTTGTTGCTGAGGTTCCCTGGTATTTGTTTTTCCCCAGCTTCACTCTATTTTCAAAGTGATTTTGCAATTTTGATTAACGAGAAATCTGATATATAAAAAAAAAATACCCAGGTATGGCCTTGAGCAAGAATACACGTTGTTGCAGAAAGATGTTAAATGGCCACTTGGCTGGCCTGTCGGTGGTTATCCTGGCCCTCAAGGACCTTACTACTGTGGTGCTGGTGTTGACAAAGCATTTGGCCGCGACATTGTTGATGCACATTACAAGGCCTGCCTGTATGCAGGCATCAACATTAGTGGTATCAACGGAGAAGTGATGCCAGGCCAGGTAAAATAAAAGAACTAGCATTTCTCTTCCACCATTTTGATCTTACAGTTCTAGTTTAGAACCACTCTGATCCTGTTCTGTTTCCCAACATTAAACCGTTTTCATTTTCATGTAGTGGGAATTTCAAGTTGGACCTTCAGTCGGCATCTCTTCCGGAGATGAATTATGGGCAGCTCGGTACATTTTGGAGGTAGTTTTAATGTACTTGATTTTAGAAGATGGTACAACCATTCCAATACCTATTGTTTTCTCAAATGTCTGTGTTTATGTTAACAGAGGATCACTGAGATTGCTGGAGTTGTGCTTTCATTTGATCCTAAGCCAATTCAGGTCAATTCTGATTTCATTGTACTCTTTTTACTATTCAATTTGGATGCTGCAAGTGTGCATGTTTTCACTACTTTTATCGTTCGAGCTCTCAAGAATTTGGACTTCTGTTTTGCCAGGGAGATTGGAATGGAGCAGGGGCGCACACAAATTACAGGTATAAGTTGCATCATTGATTGAAGCTTAATTTATTTGCTTCTTTATTCCGCACTCTTAATATTTTTTTCTTGTCTCATACTTGAAAATTCTTCACATTTGCAGTACTAAGTCCATGAGAAATGAAGGAGGCTATGAAGTCATCAAGAAAGCAATTGAAAAGCTTGGTCTGAGGCATAAAGAACACATTGCAGCCTATGGAGAAGGGAATGAGCGGAGACTCACCGGAAGGCACGAAACAGCTGACATTAACACTTTCAAATGGGTAAGAGGGAAAGGAAACAATTTCCTTGCTGCTTGAGTTCTCTTATTACAAGATGTCTTACATTAGTTTCTTTACATCTTGTTCGATTGACAGGGTGTTGCTAATCGTGGGGCTTCCATTCGTGTTGGCCGCGACACGGAGAAAGAAGGAAAGGGGTATTTTGAGGACCGAAGGCCTGCTTCAAACATGGATCCATATGTCGTGACTTCCATGATTGCAGAAACCACCATCCTGTGGAAGCCATGAGAACCTTAACCAATCTCTCATACGAAATACTGTTGTTCGTAGTAGTCCTTTCAAGGAATCACGGAAGGATTTGAGTCAGTAGGATGGATGTCTTTCAATTTGTTTCCCTTTGCATTTGAGGTTGCAAGCGATGCTATTGCTTATGATTCTGCATTTTCTGTTGAATAATGTAATGCTTGGTTTCAATCACTTTCATGGATGCCCAGATTTCCAGTGCCTGGAAATGGGTTGAAAAGATTTTGCTTTGATGTAATGTAGAGCAAGATTTTGTCTTGGTCTAAAATAAACTACTTATTGATTTATAAAGCTTTAGATTTCTCCTAGATCAATGCACTTCCATGACAGCATGAAATGTGAATGGTTAGGTTGTGCTTCTCTTCTCTTGATTTTATAGGCCATGGACCCTCAAGTTGTGCCTCTTAACTGTTCTCCATTTTGCAGTGAACACAACATGCCAAATCTTTAGTTTCATTTCTTGTTTTTTTTTTTAAATTAAGACTTAATAACATATGATTAATATAGTTGATTAATTAGATGTAGTTTCATTTCTTAATTTTTTGATTAACAGCTTTTTGAGGACCAAATTAAAAATAATTTCTTGGTGTCTCAATTGCAATTTACTTGGTTGTCTGAAACTCATTTGAGATTACTATCAATTAGTTAGATCTTCTCTTTTTTGAGCTGACAAATTTCAATTCATTAATTAATCAATGAAAACTCACTAATAAATGTATAAATGGGCGTCATTTGGCCAAAGCTGCTTTTTTTTTTTTTTTAATTCCATCTTTTTTTTTATATTCAATTTCATCCACTAAAAGGCACAATCGATTTAATACAGCAAGCTATGAAATCAAAACTGTGCCTGAGGATCTGTGAAGGAGCCCAGATCAGTTCATACCAGTCTACTCTCACTTATTTGCTCCTCGATAACTTCCAAGCACTTTTAGTTGAATAGATTCCATTAGAACTATCAAGCCATGCTGCACTGTCCTCCCTAGCTCAATTGTACTGCAAATAGCACCTTGAATAGCCACCAAATCATCTGATCTAGCTCCAGGACTAACCCACTCTCCATTCCTTGTAACAGTTTCCAATTTTGCAGTGGAAGGAATGCCAGATTTGTAAAGCAGTCTAGATCTGTAAGTCTTTACAAGAACACCAGCAAAGTGCTAGCGATGATCTCACCTTAAGTGAATATAGTGGATTTGATCCCAGATTCTCTCTCTCTCTCTCTCTCTCTACCTTGGGAGTCTTTTCCAATACCATACACAATCACTAATACATTTCAGGCTCCAAAGACTATTACCCTTCAGTCTATGAGGTAGAATTCAGGCAGCCCACAAGGATCCAGCTTTGAGAAAAAGATTACAGATACATCTAAAGATTCTACATGGAATAATCTGAGATCAAATTTTCCACCCATCTAAAAATAAAATAAAGAAAACCTCAAATTAGCCCCATAACTATCCACCAATCTCAAATCAGGTACCCGATCTATAAATCTTCTCAAATGAATATTTAAATTGTTAGGTTTTTATGTCCTCCCTTAGAAAATGAAACCTAAGAAAATGAAACGAGAAGATTCTAGCTTTATCTGTGATTCTAGCTAGATAAATGCTTTGTTAAAAATAACAATAATAAAAAATTTCAATTTAATATATTTTTATATCAAATATATTTTTAAAATATAAGACAGGACCTCACGCTTTTAAAATAGGGTTGGCCTCTCCTTCCCTACAGGACCTCACGCCGATGTTCAGTTCCCGCCTTTCCATTTTTTTAACTTTCCGAGGTTACCTTCTGGGGCTTTTTTGTTGTTGCCTGCTTGAGTGTTACCCTAAATGAGTATTTGAGATTCGTTAAATGTGAAAGATAACCAACAAGTAATCAGGATCTTGTTGATGGAATTACTTGGTTGGTAATGTAGTTTATCTATTTGTAGAAATTCCTCCTTTTAACACTAGTTTCTTTAATAATATTTTCAAGGCTCAGCTAAGTTACTGGATTCGTTTGTGAAATTATGGATCGCATTCTATTCAATTTTCCCAGGTCAGATTCTGTTCCTTAAACTATGTTTAAAAGTTCATTTATGTTGATGTTGTTAATGGAAGTCCCTGTAAAAAAGAAGTCTGTATTTATGAAAATTCTGCATAAAACCCATTTTATTGGTAGTTCGAAACTAAACCCAGTACATTAGGTTATGCGCTATCTTCCAAAAGGAAACTTACTGTACTGAGCATTGAGGTTGAGGCAATTTCTATCATTCCCTTTCAGCTCATTATTAAAGGGAAATATATTCAGATCTTTCCCATTGATGACTTCCTTGTTTCTTGTATAATATGACGCGTGAACTATATTGGATGTTTGCAGCGCCACGATCAAATGCTCGCAATAGGGAAAGCGTCTTGTCTATGGAGAATGGGTCACGATTCTTGTCTATGGAGGGAAGTGGAGATAAAGCAATTCTGATAGAGGTAAAAGTCACCACGAAAAGGAGATTCTGATGACAGTGTAGAGAGAGAGAGATGATGATGCTTGAACTTGCCTTATGTTCGTACTTCCTTTTGCATTGAGAAGTCATCGTTTAAAGGAAAAGATCACAAGATAAGAATCTATTGCCTGGTGAAACCTCCAATGCTGTACTGCTTGAATTTTACAGAGAATGGGCCAGGAACAAATTCTTGCCTTCTCTGTTCAAACTCATATCATGTTCTTTTCTTTGTTTAATGTTCTTCACTTCAAGTCCATAATATTCTTTATTCCAAAGAATGAGAAATTGTTTGGACCTTCTGCATTTCTCTTTCCATAACCAATCTTGTGTTTCCATTAAAATTTCCTGCTCGCTTGAAAGTCCTGCATTTCTGTTTTCCATAACCAATCTTGTGTTTCCATTAAAATTTCCTGCTCACTTTAAAAAAGTGAGTAGTCCTTTCTCACTTCCATAACCAATCTTGCGTTTTGAGTTGAGAAATTTTGTCTTCAAATCACAGCCATGTTCCTTCTCTGAAACTTCAGTTGCTTTATTATAGGCATAGATAGTCAAGTTTACAACTTGTGGAGCCTAATCAACATTGTCAGAGAACAGAAAAGGCAAAAGCCCGTCATCAAACACTCTCACCTTTTCCATTTCACATCCCATACTGCACTTTCTTCTCAATATATACCATTTCTTGCTCGCATCCCCTGGTTTTAGTTATCCTTGGACCTTTTCTACTTCTTCTTGTCAACATCAAATTCTTTTCCATTCTAAAACAAGCTATGGGAGATGCAATTCTTTCTGCTCTAGCGAGAAAAATCATGGGGAATTTGAATTCCCCGATTCTTCAAGACCTTGGACTTGCTGGGGGCTTAAAGACTGAGCTTGAAAATCTTAACAACATGTTAAGAACTATCCAAGCTGTGCTGCAAGATGCAGAGGAAAAGCAGTGGAAGAGCGAGCCTATAAATTGTGGTAGATTACAGCAATTTGATTTTTTGGCATCGCATGTATGCATATAAATGTTTTTAAAAAATATAATAAAAAAAAATCATAATTGGACCATATAAAAAAACACACCAAGCAGTACCATGGGCCTATCAAAAAATGTGTTGAATTTTTTATCCATCCAAAATTTAAATAAATTAAAATTAAATCTAACAAATGCTCCAAAATCTTAGTATCGCTAGCAGGAAGACAAAAAATTGTGCACCAATAATTCTTTATGCTTGAGGATAGCATGCAATACCCCCTCTAATAAGTAGTTGAAATGACAACAATACCCTTTAATGAGTAATTACGGGTATTGATGATTGAGGGGTAAATTGGACAATGTACATGATTTGATATTATATATGAAACAAGATTATTGTTGAGAAGATTATTGCTGGTTTTTTTTTAGCATTATTGCCTAAAAAATTAGTTAATATATAATTATATAACTCAATTTGATAAAACATTTTCTCAACAAAAGCTTTAATTTCATAAATCTTATGTTACGAATATTATATAATTCTATATATTTTCTCAATATTTGAAATATCTTTAGTTTCTTATGTTCTCCCTAAAGAACGAGAAGATTTTAGCTTTATCCGTGAGATGTAATTGAAAGTTTCGTGATAATTTGGAGATCCATGTGAAATAAAGATTAGTTTGAGTACCATATTATACTTAAAATCATAGTTGAGGGCCTAATGTTAAGGTTGCCCTAAAATAAAACAAAATTAAATTCCTAATCAATTGGTGCTAGGGCGGGCCTCGCCTTCCTTACCGGACCTCACGCTTTACTTTGAACTTCTTGGCCCAGCCCAACTATAACTACCTTTCCCGCTGATCTTCATTCCCGCTTTTCCGTTTTATTTTTTTATTTTTTAATTTTCCGAGGTTACCTTCTGTTTTTCTTCTGTCAGTTTGGATTGTTTGGCACTACTAGTTTCTTGAATAATTTCTACCATACCCTTTCAGCTCTTTATTGACGGGGAAATGTTTTTAGATCCTTTCTCATGTGGGAAGGGGGTGACTTCCTTGTTTCTTGTATAATACGACGCGCGCATGAACTGTATCAGATGTTTTGCAGCACCACGTTCGAATGCTCGCAACAGGGAAAGCATATAATAAAGAGAATGGAGCAAGATTCTTGTCTATGGAGGGAATCAATGCTTGAACTTGCCTTGTGATTTGCTTTAATAAGAATCTTTTGCCTTGTGAAACTCCAAATGCTGTACAGCTAGAAATTTTGAAGAGAATGGGGCAGGAACAAATTCTTGCCTACTGTTCAAACTCGTGTTATGTTCTTTTCTTCGTTTAGGGCTCTTCGCTTCAAGTCCATAGTATTCTTGCCTGTGTTCTGATCTCCTTCTTGTACCCATGCATGCCGCCCTAGACTTTCGCCGAAAAAAAAGATTAATTCCTCAGCAGTCATATATGCAGAAAGAAGAGATAGCAGCCTCTTTCCTCATCTACTTTCTGATCATTCAAAACATAGAAGGTTGTAGTTTTTCCAAAGCCTCACTTGTCTGTTTAACCTTCACCACCATAGAAACTTCTATTTAGCTGCTTTGATGGCATCTTGAGTATTTTCAGCTTCTTCCATAATTTGAACATAGGCCATCCATCGACATATACACCCCTAGCTAGAAGACACCATGTTTAAGAAATCAGCATAAGTATATTTTTATTAAATTCATAATCTAATAATACTAATCTTGCATGTGCTTCCTTCATTTTTATTTTTTTTGTTAGGAAGACCCAAATTCTCATGAGGACGGAGACAGTAGCTGCAGGTTAATGGCAATGGTATTGTGGGCTAGTATAATTGAATCATGGTTAAACACCAGAAAAAAATGAAGAAATTGCATGCTTGATTCCATAATAATCAATGCTTCAAGTCTTAAGTAACCAACTGATCACTGAAAGGATTGAAGTTGATGGAATCCAGGGGCAAGAAAGGAGTGATCAATGGCTAAAGAGAAGCCCACTATGGAACACTTTGCCTTGCCGTTTTAAAGTTCATCCTCCTTTAGTTATTCTGTGGGAAAAAAAGGAGAGGGAATCGGTGCTCGAACTTGCCATATGGTCCAACTATTTTACAATTTGTTTTAAATAAGAAGGTAAGAACCCAAGAACAATATTACAAGGCTCTGATTTATCCAAATGCTGTACAGCTATAATTTTAAAGAGAATGAGTCAGGAACAAATTCTCGCGTTCTCTGTTCGAAGTCATGTTGTGTTCTTTTCTTCTTTTTAATGTTCTTCACTTCAAGTCCATAATATTCTTTATTCCAAGGAATGAGAAATTGTTCGGTCCTTCTGCATTTCTCTTTCAATAATCAATCTTGTGTTTCCATTGAAATTTCCTGCTCCCTTTTAAAGTCATTCAGCATTTCTCATTTCCTTAACCAATACTGTGTTCCCATTAAAATTTCCTGGAGCATATATAATAACCAATTTGGTTTTAGAAGTAGTTTTTATTTTCAGTCTTCTTCCTCAGATTTTCCTTGCAAATATTGTAGCGTGCATTTTACTCCAAGGGCGTTGGACATCCTGCAAGTAGAATCAGCTCTAAACTTGTATGAATCCTAATTCATCTATGAGATTGACTTAAATTCTCCTGAGTTTTCCAGGGTTATACTTTTGCCAAAGCTTCTCATTTCTGAATTTAATTTCAATTTAATCATAAGCTCGTTATATTTCTCAGTACATATTAAGGGTCAGATTAGCGCAAGGGATCGTGGCCAGACTTTTGGATGTTGCATTATCATCACTTTGAATTTTTCCTTCGATGGTCCAACAGACAGAACAAATAGAAATCTGAACTCACAATCATATGCAGCAAGCAGAAGTCACGGCTCACACCCATAAGAACAAGTTAAAGGTAGATAGATTTAGCAGAAAAGCCGCAAAGTTCCTATAAAGCAATGAAAACAAGCCTTTTTGTGCTGGCAACAACTCTCTTAAGAACCCTCCTCCCTCACAATTTATTGAAAACAAAATGCCAGTTGGGACCATCCATCGATGGGAGAAAACAAAGAAGAAAATCCAACCTTTCAAGTATGTGAAGGTCTGAAAGAACGAAGGAGTCGTAAAAAACTGCATCCCAATTTTGATCATATCCTTTGCCATCAATGAATATGAAAGTGAAGGTAGGGCATGTCGACTCTTGGTTCCAAAATTTCTTTGTGGAGACCCACGGAAAGGATGACAAGCACGCTCTTGGCTGTCGTAGGCTTCATGATGTGTACAGAAAAGCAACCCAACCCCACAATCTTCTCTTGTCTTCTCATGTTTTCTGTCCATTCATCTAATTAAGGCATTCTCTTGACCTTCAGAACTGCCTTCTTGTGTGTGATCCCCAGTTTGTTAAGACTTGCGGGGCTTGTACTCCATGCCAAGCATGTTCAGTGGTCATCTGTCTAGTCTTTCAAATTTGAACAATGACCTTCAGGCTCGTAGGCCAGAGCCTTTGTGGACCGAATGGTCTAGAAAATTAGCTGGCAACAGTATATCGGTACGCGCTTGCTGATAGGTCATATTATTTTAATTTAAAAACAAATGTTAACAGTGTGAATAATTTTTTTTTGATAGTATTATGGAAATTTAGTAATGATTGTTTTTTAAAATGTTTTATATATTGAAATATATTAAATGATATATTTTTATTTTTTAAAAATTATTTTTAAGATCAGCGCATCAAAACGATTCAAAACATATAAAAAAATTAATTTTTAATAAAAAAACTTGAATTTTTATGAAACACGGTTTATACCACGTTTCCAAACAGTACAAAAAGTGACCAATCTAGCTCATAGGCTAGAGCTTTGTGGACCGAATAGTCTTGAAAATTAGCTGAGACCAGTACATTATAAACTCTTGAGTAATTCTAGCTAATATATTAAATATGTAAATAAAGTTATGACTTTATTAAGATTATAATTTTTTTTAAAATTAAATTTTAATTAACTATAAAATAAAAAAATAATTATAAAATTAAACACCAACTTAATACCAAAATTATTTTTTAGACCACAATAACCTTATAAAAATAATATATATAAACTCACAAGACCCATGAACTATATCAACTATCTAAACCTGTGAACAAGTCCATGGATTTTATAAAATTTATTAACATGATTTATCTATGAAATTATTTTTAACTATAAGAGGAAAAATAGACGATAATAAATTTAAGTTCAATTAAAAAATAAAACACCCATCAAACTCGTAAACCGGGCAACTAGGATTACTCTGGAAAAACCATAAATCACACTAACCTTATAGAAGGCAAAGTAAAAGGAAATAAATTACGATGTCAAATTCTAAACCACTCCAATATTAAAAGATAAAATTAAAAAAAAATTATAACAAGAATTCAATAAAAAAAAGTACAGAAAAAAACCTACATTTTTTTCTCTAGTATCAAATTTGGTCCCTGCATTTATTGTTTTTTTTGAAACAATAAAACTGAATTCTATTTTGTAAATTCAAGCATTAACTTAATGTGAGGATTTTTTTTTTTAATCATAAGAGTTTCATGGAAAATAAATCAATACAAATCATCAATTCTTACTCAACCAAATATATCAAGACAAAATTTTTTAAAAAAAAGTTTGATGACTAGATCAAAAAATGCTTCAAGGATAATAATAATAAAAAACACTTTCTCATAGCAAAACATTATATCTGTAATGAGTGTGGGTGAATAATAGTTTCTCCATATTTTTTATTTTTTTTATCTTATAAATTTTAATAATATGATTTTTTTTAACTAAATAAAAAAAATAAACTATAAAAAAATCAAGTTTAGTATAAAAAAAAAACTCCACTAAACCTATAAACACTTAGGTTACCCTAATAAATTTGTAAATCACATAAGTTTATAGAAAATAAAAAACATTGTAATTCACGTGTGAGGATGAATAGTTTTTTTATATATAATAATAATGCAAATCTATTCCTTCCTTATACTGAAATTGGTGCAAGCTGTCATTGGAGCGTGCTCAGGGGCAGTCTCAAACGCATGCATTTGATGTCGACAGCACCATGGTCTTCACTAGCCTTAAAGCAGTCTACCATTAAAAAAAAAAAAACCAAAATTATGACAACTTTATCTTTATTTTTTTTATGTAGCCCGTTTATTTTTATATTATAAAAATATATTTAAAATTTTTTATTTTATTTTAAATTAATATTTTTTTAGTATTTTTATATTATATTAATATACTAATGTTAAAAATAATTTTTTTAAAATAAAAAAAATAATTTTTAATATATTTTTAAATAAAAAAACATTTTAAAAAACAACTAAAATCATACTTCCGAACATCACTTATTACTCGATGATTCAACCCTTTACTCTAAAAGTTGGGAAACTGCCTTACATGGGAGGATTCCTCTGACATTTCATTACAAACACAAGGGGCAAAATAAAAGTTATAATAAATATACTAAAATGCATTGGAGAATCATTGTTGTCATAAACTTACTTCAATATTCACTATAATAGAGTTAAGTCCATGATCTTGGCAAAAAATATTGTGTTTTTTTATTAAGAGGTATTTTGGTATTTTCAAACGAGCTATTCATTGGTATTGATTTGTATAAGAATATTTTTATCTATATAATATTCTTATAAAAAGTAAAATAACAAAAATATCTCCAAGAGAAATAAAAAAAAATCAATTATTTCAGGTACGGATATATATGTATTTTTGGTTTCTATATATAATTGAATTATAAATGCACCTTTGTATCCAAGAAATTTAATGCATTAGGGTCAGGGATAGTAGAGTCTTTTAGTTTGGATTTTCTTTTGTTAATTGTTGGTTTGCATGGGAATAGTGTCGTAATTTATCATTACAACAATATTTTTAATTAGAAAAAGATGTTGTTGTGTGCATAGTGGGAGACACCGTGTCTTTTGGATAGCGTGTGCAACATCTTCTAGTGGTCAAAAATAGGATTCCGCCATATAGTTTTATTCCCTATCGTCTTCTCTTCCATCCTTGGTAGTGTGTGCAATCCAAATATTCCTAGTTTATAATCAATGACCCTTTCCTTCCCTTTCATTTGTTTCTCTTACCTTGATAAATATATTATGGTCCTTAGTATTATTGGATTTCAGATTCAATCCTTTTAGTTTTATTTTTATATTTTTTTCATTTTTTATTTTGTTAAAGTTTTATGTATTTTCAATTTAATCATTGGTTTCTAATTTGTATATATAATAATTTTCGATTCGATCCTTTTATTTTTAATTTTATATTTTTTTCTTTTTATCCTTTTGATAAATATTTTATACTTTTAATTTTATCTTTCAAATCAAATTTATGATTTTAATTTTTTAAATGATAACAATAATGATTTAGTTTAATTTTTTTCTTTTGATTTCTTATTATTATTTTCCTCACAGCGAAACGTGGAAGCCTAAGGCTAGTTTCTTTCTATTCCTAAAGACGTACAGTTGGGTCTTTCATGGTAGTGCTCAACTAGCTAGGCAGAGATACTATCCATCATCGTATCTGAGCATCATCTTGTCATGGTATCCAGCTCGGAATTAAAGCTTTGAAGGTTAAGTTGCCAGTGGTTTCGGCCATGTAATTACCTTCCTTGGTGATCAGCATGCAGTACTGTGCACAAGCTAAGGTTAGACGACATTGAAATGAAATCAGATCTTCAAGCGTTGGTGTCATAGATGACATATATGACATGACTGTAATTCATTAAAAAAAACCACCACATCTGACCCAGCAAACCCTATTCTTTTATATATCTCTGTGTGTGAAAATCTTCCTCTTCTTTTTTCAACATGAAATTATTTTGATGTCAGAAACCACATGAAACAAGATAAGAGGTTTGTGGGTTTCATACCACAGATTGGAATCAACATCAGCCAGTTTATGATTCAGAAACATGTTCACATGTTTTCACATGCCAACTCGTTGAATCATCACCGGTTTCCACTCTCTTAATTAGCAGCAGTGGATGCTCAACAGCTGGTGCATTGTTGAGAAAACATATAATTAACGAATGGAAATGGTACATATTGTTTATGAAATCATTCATCTACAGTAATATAATTAAGACTTTATTGTTCAAATATTGAGAATATAATGATAGCTTAATTTGTTATTTCTACCGTAGAATTTCATTATTAAGAGGGTTCTGTTCGACCGGCCCTACATACGAATTATATAAATTAAAAAGTTTTGTTAATCTTACATAATAGTTTTATAAAATTCATTTATAAAAAGAAATATCAATTATTGGTTTAATGAGATTCATTAATAAAATATACCTATAATTTAATGTATGAGATGATATGTATTTTTTTTAGAAAAAAATGAATTATATATATTAGAGCATTGACCAAAACATAAACGATTTCAAAATGTTTTGGGGAGATCGATCCTAGCTTAGCATTATTCATCAAAGGCTACTCCTGAAGCCATGAACAAGTAGAGGATCAATGCTCGAATATCTAAGTTGAAGGTTTAGTACATGTTATGGTGTATTTCTTAAGAATATTTTTTTGATTTAAAAATTATATAAAATTATTAAAAAATAAAAAAAATATTATTTTAATATTTTTTCAAGATAAATAAACAAAATTATATTCAAATAGTATGGAAAGTTTTTCCACTTTTCTAGATTAAATTGATAGCAACCATGCAAGTGTAGCTACAAATTTCAAAATAACTCAGAACCGACAGGTGACCGACAATTTGTGTAGCACGAGCTTAATTATTTCTTATCCGGACAAAAAATTGTCAACTTCTAGAAAAGAGGGCAAAGTTAATGATGTGAGACTCCCTCCTCTACTGCCACATATAATGTATTATCTTAGTATATACTGATCAGAGTTGAATATATATATATATAGGCTATGCAAAGCCATGAAGGAGCCGGAGACTTTGGACTAAAACTTATATAAAAACTATAGTCTACGGCTGGACATGCAATATGTATTTAGGGTATTGCTTAATTTTCCATCTCATCTATAGAAAAGACAAAATAATAATTGGAATCATTTTTTTAGATTTCGGAAGGTTCGGTTCTCACGAACATGCATGTGTTCATTTACTTCGTTGTCGACCAGAATGGGTTTCTTTTTTTTTTTTTATGCTCCTAACGATCGACGTCTTGAATTAGGTGAGAACATGCCGTGTCGCTGTGTGATAAAGGAAAATCGATTTTAGGAACCGATTAAGAAAATGTTTGGTATGCACCCAAAAAAAAAAAGGAATAATAAGAGGATAAAACGTTTGGTACAACCTAAAATATGAAGAGAAAAAAAGATTTTTGGGAGTTAGTGGAGCACATGTCGTGTGATCATTAATTAGGTGCATGATTTAGATTCATATTTTATCTATGAAGTAATTAAGGTTACGAGGAAGCAATTGCCTCGTACTAGTTTTTTTTTAATCTTAAAGTGAATTGATTATATATTAATTCACTAAATCATAAAATTAAGTAATTCATTAATTAGTCGTCTTAATATGCATAGATTTTGGTTTGAAACCCTAAAGTAATTAAAAAGAAAAATTAAGTTAAATCATTATGTACTTGAATAGAGATTGAAATAAATAGATATGTGGTTGGGACTTCATGGATTAATTAAATTCAGCCCTTCTTCATTTTTTTCAATTTTGCTGCTATTGTTTTGCATTTAATTATTTATCAAAAGAATTATAATAAATGGGAGTACTATTTACGGGTTGGGTTATTGAGAGTTAAGTTGGATGATTTTGAGATGTGGGCAGGAATTTAGGAGTTGATTCGTATTTGATTACTCATTTTAATTAAAATCAGTGGATAATATTAGCACATTTATGAATAATTTAAGTGAGTTTTATTCATAATCGATTTTAGAGAAATAAACGTACAAGGAAGGGGGGTTTTCTAACATTCATGGGTATTTTCTTGTCCAAAACAAAATATGCATGCGCGCAATACTAAAAAAGTGAAAAATAAGGGTTAACAAATCAATTTAATTATTCAGAATATTCATAAAAAATAGATATGAAATTAACCAAACCTAATGTTTTAACTTTTTGAACAATAATCTTGGTTAGAAAATTAAAAAAAAAAATTGATTCGATTTTATATTTTTAAAACTGAGAAAAATAAATCAAATCTAATTTAACTGATTATATAGTTTATTAAAAGTAGTAAAAATAGCCCAACAAAAGATTCATTAATCAAAGCATTTCAAAAATCAATAGACTAACTAAAGAACTATTAATTAAAATTAGATTTATTTGATTTTACCACATGTAAAACTAAAGCAAATCAAATTAATCAGTGTAGTTTTTTTATTTGATTTAATTATGTTTAAATTTTTTAAAAAGAAAAATTGATTCAATTGAAGTCTTTGGTTGTTAGAGAATAATATAAATCATATCCTATGACCTCATCTAACCGTTTAAGTTATTGGGTTGAGTTGGTTCTCTAACATGGTATCAAAGCCTTTATAACCAAGCGGTCACGAGTTCGAATCTCACTATCCTCATTTATTTGATAAAAATTAAACACAAGGTAATGTGGGCCTATGCAAGTTTCAAGTCCAAAGAGCTTTCACTTGAGGGTGTGTTAGAGAATAATATAAATCATATTCTAAGATTTCACATAACAGTTTAAGCTATTGGATTGAGACAATCACTTACAATCTTTTTAGATAAATTGGCATAATAACACCACTCTTTTACTATATATTATTATCATTTTGGAAGGATAGGGGACACTCTAATATCTAAGTCAATTTAAATAGAAAATAAAATATTTACGAGTCTGTATAATTAATATTTGGAGGGCACAAATTGAAGAGGTGTGCCTTCAATTTATTCACATACTTTTTGTCTCAATGATTGGTAGATCAAGTTTTAGTAAAAACTAATGTATTTAAATGCAGTAGCCGCTATATATATGGAGTGAATCAAACCTTTCTAAAAGTTGGATTGTTCATGGAAGCTTATTATCCAAATGTGCATGTTACTTTGTTAAATCTCATGTACACCTCATTTCCAATTTGACAATGAAAGCTTCGAACTTATTAGGCGATCAAAACTTGTGTTGGAACTCAAATTGATGACCCATGATAGCTAGCTAGCGAGCACAAGTGAGGTCAAATGGTTGCAACCGTTATTTGAGCAATGAGCAGTCATATATAGCCGAAGGAGTTTTACCAAAGTCTAATTTCAAAGATTGGGATGTGAACGCCAATCCGTTCCTTGCACTTTCCGCAACTGTTACATGCAGAGAAGGAACCAAAAAAATTAAAAAACAATGCGGCGGAAGTTGAAGTTTTTAGGGCTTAATTGAGACAAAAAAAGAAGTCATGAAACCCTTTCCACCACTTCAATCAACAGAGAATGATCCATAAACTTCAAAGGGTAAGTTAAAATAAACCCTAAAATAAACTATATCATCAACAAATTAATCGGCCATTTCCAACTTGTTAATTACTTCTTCATTCAGTTTTGCATGCAGTCATTATAATCAGGTCGAAAACTTATCCCAAGAAGTTTTTTTAGTTGCTAATTATCAAGACAATCTATATTATAACAATTTTTTTTTTTTTAAATCTTTAATATTTGCCTGATTAAATCTAGATGGGATTTAATTGAGTCAACTATTTAATTGGATGAATTGAATTTTATCATGTTAATATTTTTTTAATTCAACTTAAAATTTGTTTAAAATCTAGTTTTAAATCCTGATTTTTTTTTAAATTAACTAATCAAATCCAACGTAATTTAACAACTATACCTCCTATATGAGGGATATTAGATCAACAAGAAATGTACCTGACAACACATGGATCAGCTGCGAAGGTCATATGAGAAGCCTGAAAATCATTGTGCTGATAATTCAAAGCAGTGTACGTAGATTCTAGCAAGGCAATGATCAATTACAAAGAACTTACACAGAATTACATGCATGAATATACGAATCTAACACAACTCACATGGAAAATCCTTCAGGCCAAATAAGAGTTTTTCTTAATGCACCGTGTTGATATTCCAATTCAAACTTCTTCTTCTTCTTCTTCTTTTCCAAACAAGTACTAAGAGTAACAGTATATATACGGGAAGACAAGATAAACGTGATACGTATAGCATTTTTCTTTTTGCAACCCACTTGAAGGGGTTTTTTCGTTGACAGAAAGGAAAAAATGACCCCAAGGTACGTGCAATTCAAGTATGCTTCTTAACGAAGAATGAGAGGTTAATTACAGCTAGTTGAGTCTGATTTCACCCTTCGCTAACTAAAGATTAATCTCCAGAAATAGGTGTATTATGCATAATAACAATTGCTTGATTTGTTGGAGATTCAACCAGGCTCTAAGTAATTTTTGTTTCTGTTTTAGGATTGGAACCCTAAGAGAAATTGTAAAAAAAATAAAATAAAAATAAATGTATCAATTGGGATGGGAATAATCATCATCTTAAGACTTAGTTCTTGCATGCTTTTAAATTATCATATCTATATATCCTCATAAACATGAGAAATTATTAGTTGAACATTATTAGATCCATACAAATAGTTAATTCATCAGTTAATAGCACTCAGAGCATTAATTAATCTTTTTATATTTAATTGCATAATCATATTTATGAAATGAAAAAATTAATAATGCATCCATTGTTAAAACATGATGTGAATCAATCTAAGGACGCGCAAGAATCTCTTAATAAATACTTTAGCATTTGATTTTAACATAAATATTGTGAAAGAAGTACGAGCAAAATTTAAAGCAATATTAACGACAACTTAACTTTCCATGTTTGATAAAAAGGAAAATCAAAAGCCCGATATATTGTGTAGACATGGTCCCATGGCTAACGTAAGATCCCACAAAGAAATGCATTTACTTTAATGGAAACAGTGTAAAGACGACGACAGAGTGGGTCGGGATGGTCTCCACGGCAATTTATGTGAACCTACCTGCAGCTTTCTTTTTTAATTAGTGGAGATTAAGATAACGCAGCATGTCATTTATTGAGTTGGGTATTGTTAATTCTTGAATTGATACCCTACCTGCATTTAATTCATTGTGATTCTCAATTCAAACGATGGTTCACAAGAATGAAAAAGAGAGAGGAAGAGAAATTATGTAAATTAATATTGCAGGTTTTTTTATTCAGTTTTCATGTTAATTTATACGTTAATCGATCGAGGTTATGTTCTTCCTCTCGATCTCAATTATAATATTAGTGATTATTTGGGAATGTGGTTGAAGATGCTTTTTAAAATGTTTTTTATGTTGAAATGCAGTAAAATATTTTTTTTTTATTTTTTAAAAATTATTTTTGAAATCAGCGCATCAAAACGATCCAAAACATAAAAATAAATTATTTTTTAGCAAAAATAATTTAAATTTTTATGGAACGTAAACGATGCCAATGCCAAGAATTGTTTAGTAAATAAATCGTTGATTACATATTATATATCAACCCTAAAATTAATTAATTTGATGAATTTTTTTTATTATAGCCAATAATCACAACTAATTTTTATTGTGGGATGTTTTTTTATCATGACTTTTACCAACTACATGTTAATTAAAAACAACAATTGCATCTAGAACCACAACCAAGCAACAGTTAATTACCATAATAGTAAAAGTCAACAATATTATCAAACTAAACCTAAAGTTGTTGTTAATTGAGAGCATGAATTAACAAAGAGGGGATATTGTGCCCGAAATCTCATTATTTTGATTTTTTCCAAAAAAAATAAATATATTAATGGGAAGGGCCCATCATTCCATCTCTTAATTATGAAATCAAGAACATTGAAAGATTCCATGGAAGTAAATGTTCCATTATTTAACAACACGAAGTCATCTCTCCTTGTCTTCATCAAAAAAATGTTTTAAATATCAGTGAATTATTATCTATGGAAATTAAATAATTGTAGAGAGCCTCACACTAACTAGCTATTAATTATTTATATATTGTATTTTGATGTACTAATGGGAGGCAATGCATTTGAATTGAGATATTCTCAAGTTTTTTTATGTTATATTCTGCTATAATCATTAGATTCAAATTCAACAAACGTGATTATAAAATAAAAATGAATTAATTTATTATATTATTTTATTTCCTCCATCTAACATAAATTATTAAATTCAAAACTAATTTTAATAAAATCATGAGTAAGTCACATGTTCTCACAAGGCATGCCGTTTTCATTGAGCTATGATGGGGACACAATTTGAATCCAAGTATATATAATCCTTAGGTATCTTAACAACCGAATCAACTCGTTGTTAGCAGCAAATTAATTATAACCACAAAAATTATATATACACACACAATAATTGGCTATATCCTTTTTAATATATGATTTTTTTAGGAAATAATTTTATAATACTTTTCCCTTTCAGTCAACCTAGCAGACCAAGTTGAGACTAGAATCACGTCAGGTTTTAAAAAAATAATGAAAGGTAAAAACCCGGATTGACTTAGAAAAATAACCCGGATTGACTTAGAAAAATCCAGTTAGGCATACTAAGTCAGCCCAAGACTAGAATCGGATTGAATTTAAAAGAACAATATTAGGCAAAAACTCAGATTGACTTAGAAACACTTTATCTACCTAATTTTTTAATAAAAACATTTTGATTTATATATAAAAAAATATTAAGATTGATCTTAGATAATTTAATTACTTGGTCAAAAATCCATAACAAAAGTCTTGAGCCGGCTCGATTACCGGATCACTGTTTACAAACTCGTTACAAGAATTTATTAATCCAAATTTTGTATTATAAACGGTTGTTCACTCGCAACAAATTATAGTCACCGTCACTTTATTTATTATAATTAGTATTACAATGGAAAAGGATTAATAGTATTACAATTAATAGTTTTATTTTTATAAAAAAAATATTTAAGATTTTAAAACTTCAAAACTTGTATTAAAGTTGTCGTGGGGGCACATGTTTGAAAGAAGCATACGAACATGTAGATTTCTAAATTTTAATGAATTTTTCTTATTTAAAAAGAAAAAAAAAACACAAATTTCCCTCCATTTAGCAGCGTGGATTGCAATTGTTGGAGTCTACAGTAATAAAATTTTAATTTTTTTCTAAGAAAAAAACAAAAAAAACAAAGATAAAATTAATATTTTAAATATATTAATATTAAAAATATTAATTTAAAAATAAAATAAAATTATTTTAATATATTTTTAAATAAAAAATACTTTAAAAAATAATCATATCATCATTTCACTCGTTAAATAACAATGATGAAGAAAGAAGAAAAATCATTGACGCGTCACCAACACGTCCTCTGGCAGCAGGCGAATGGCCAAAGTCCAATAAACGGGGGCCCTACCATCAGAGCCCTCTCCCTCTCCTCCTCTCTCTCTTTCCTGCCATTATTTATACGAGAAGATAGCTCGTCTCTACTCTTGTCATAACTACTAACAGAAATAGATACCTTAGAGGATCTGTCAGTTCCCATATCATCACAGATTTTGCACCATCTACCTAATATTTTCTGCCTTCTCTAGCTATCTAGCTAGCTTGTTAGTTAGTTTCTTGTAATAGAAAGAACCAGTTTCTTGTTTCAAGAAACCCCATTAAAGTTTTCTTGAGAAAATTGTTTTCGCTAAGAAAGAAAAGAAATGGCTACTGCTTTGGTATCTCAAGAAAATGTTGTAGCTTCTTTGGTGTCTCGTACAGGGAGGCATTTGCAGCGTTATGATAAAGGTCGTCGTCAAGTTGTAGGGTGGGTTGGTTTTCCCTTATCCTTCTCTCTACTGATTTTTTTTTCATTAGTTAACTAGCTGCGTTTTCTTGATTTTGCCTTGTGGGGCATGATTGTTTTTCTTATTAGGCCTGCAGATTTGATGGACTAAATAATCATTAGTTGATTGAGGTTTTGTTAAGTTTTGCTTTGTCTTTTAATAAAACAGGATTCGTCATAAATGATTTCTTGACTTGTTAGAAAAGCAGAACTTGATTCTGGTTTGCGAGGTTGGTCGAGTACAAAATCTTTAATGAATGTGATGAATGGTTTGCTTACGGGCGCTTGAGGCCACTTGCTAGTCCATCATGGTGGGCTTATCCATGATGGGTGGACAGGATTGGCCCACGTGCATGGATAAGTGTCCATATCTTTTCCTAAATCTTCTTGTGGAGCAGGGAAAATACAGTTTCTGTCCTGCTCTCTGATTGATTGGCCATCTTTGTTGGAACTGAAAACATGGAAGCAATAATTCAATTGATGATTTGATTCCAAGTAGTCCAGTTTGTGCCCGATTTGATTACTTTTAAGTTTCTTGGTTGCTAAATTTTCTGTATTCTTGTTTCACATATTGCAGATGCATACCATACAGATACAAGAACGGGAGCTCAAATACTTCGGAGGTTGAAGATGAGTTAGAAGTACTTGTCATCAGTTCACAGAAAGGAAAGGGGATGTTGTTTCCTAAGGTAACTAATTTCAAAATGAAATTAGCACTTGATTAACTCAATGTAGAGCGTAGAGTATAGACCATTGCTCTGTCACATAACCTAACCAATATGCTTCATTGATTACCAGGGAGGCTGGGAATTGGATGAAACCATAAAACAAGCCGCTTCTCGAGAGACATACGAGGAAGCCGGGGTGAAAGGCAATGTTGAGGTAGTTGTCTTATCTTCTTTAATGGTGTGATTGCAGTTCAATTTAAGTTCATTTTTCCCAAATTTAATCACGCAGTTTATTGATGTTTGACCTTTTTTTGCAGCACCAATTAGGTCACTGGACCTTCCAGAGCAGAACTCATGGCACTGATTATGATGGATACTTGTTCCCTTTACATGTTAAGGAGGTATTAGATTTCTGGCCAGAGAAAAACAATCGCCAGAGAAAATGGGTATGCACATGCTACCTTTCTAACATTTTTATCTGTATTATTGGAACTGTCGGTGCAATTGCTGATATGAAGTTACCTTTGTGCTATGTATAGACGAGTGTGGAAGAAGCAAGAGAATGCTGTCAGCGTGGGTGGATGAAGGAAGCCTTGGATGTATTAGTTGACCGTCTCGCAGGTCGGCAACAACTTGGTGAAGAAGAAATGGGATCTTGTTCTTTAAGCTACCAGGCCAAATCCAACTTGTAAATAGAGAAATTGTGGAGAAATACAGCGAGGGCCATAATTAACAGGAATTGAACAAGCAAGAAAAGTAGTGACAAGAAGCAGTAATTAGGCGATTTTGTGTTTATTTTGTTGTCCCTTTCTTGAATTTTCAATTCTGATCACTTTCTTGTTAGGAATATGTTAGTGGGAACATCAGAGAGTTTTACGAGGAAGACGCTACATGGTATCTGGGAATTAATAAAAAATTATGTTTTGGGAAGGAAAAAAAACTGTCAGTTGTCTTTATTTCCATAGTCGGCTAACTGTCATTGGACTTCATCAGGATTGCAGATAATGACAGCTTTTTTTACTTCTGAAAATTTTGATTACTTGCAATTAATTTAAGGGCTTTGAAAGTAGTAATCTGTAGTTGTCAAAGAAGAAAATTGGGAAAGTTTCTTATTTTGTTCTTCTTCTGTTTCTAATTTAACCTGCAAAATGGGGTGGACTTTCCTCCTCCATCAAGCTCTAGTTTCTTCATATAAGCGATGTCGGCTCTAGGTTTTGACTTTGATTTTCGTTAATTATTATCCTTGTTGAATCTTGAAATGACTTTGAAGCGTTGGGTATTATAGATTGAAAAGTAAGAAAATATTATATGCTCCGCCGGTGTTTGAACATACAGTAATAGTTATTTTTAAAAAAAATTAATTTTGTTAACAACAAATTAAAATAATTCAAAGATATAAAAACTAGGCGGTTTATTTGGCGAAACGGTAATTATTGTTAAAATAATTCAATTAATATAAAATAAATACAAACATGAATAAAAAAGAGGCTATAATTTTCTTTAATTTAGCATGTTTTAATCTAAATACAAAATAATTATATATAAACTAAAGTGAAAATAATATTCTACTAAAATAAAATAAAATATATATTTCTTAACATTTATAGCGTCCAACCAAACACCTCCAAATTATAACTCCAACGAAAGGATTCATAAAAAATGATCTTGTGGGTAAAGTTCAAAGCTTGTGATCCATGAAGCTATGATTTCCATCTCACATTATCCAAATTTGTTTTTTTTATATAATTAAGTAAAAATTAAAACAATTCCATTGATGACTTATTTAAGTTATTAGAGCATTTCCAATGGGAGATGCTATTTTAAAGAGGTAAATTAATAAAATAGCATTTTAAATAGAATAAATATAGTTTTTTTTACTATGCATGTTCCAATGGAAAAAAGCCATTTGAAAACCATGTTTTTTATAATTTTAATGTTATTTTTTTTTCCACATGGCTAGATTTAATTGGTTTATTTTTTTGTTGGCCCCACTTTGTTAGTTTTGGTTCTTTTGAGAGATATGTAGGAATATTTTAGCTTATTGTTTGGCTTTTTTCTTGAAGTATGAAAAACAAACAAAAAAAAACTAAAATATTAATTTTTTATTTTTAACTATTCATTTAGCTTCTCCATTGGAGATGCTCTTAGAAGGCATAGTTTTCGCATGATGTCCAATTCATTCACATGTTATTGCAACACGCGCGGGACGTGCATGGCATTTTTTTTAATTATATATACAGCTTTTATAAGGAGTTTTTATCCTAATATTACAAAACATTAATAACATACCCTCTGCAGTTTATATAAATCTATCATTTTTAGATTTGAAATATGTTAAAATATCGGAGGAAACTAAACATTAAATGTGCACAGAATATTGAAAAAGGTGCACAAAAATATTTACTCTTAAAATATCCATCTTCCTCGTCCTCCACCCATTTTGTTGTTCTTACAAACTGTTTCTAATTTATTGTGTTCTTTCTTTATCGTTGTAGGTAGCCTCTGTGATTATGGACAGGTAGCAACGGTGGCTCTATGGTTAGCTCGGCATCGTTTCTATTAGATAGCAGAGAGGGTAGGTTAAGGTCGCAGCAAGTCACCTCTTAGAAAAGCTGTTGAGAGGATGAAACAATAAAGTCTTGTTTTGTTTAGTTCTCATTGCTGTCTTTCTGATTCTAAGTTACAAATCTTTCAAGTTAAAGTGATTTTTTGAGTTTGATCTTTGAAGGGTTTTTGTGTTTTTAGTTTAAGATCGTGGGTTTTTGCTTCTTCTCAAATGTTTTCCCTTTTTATTTAAGGTTTTGGAGATGATAGTAAGTTGTAATTATGTTAGGTTAATTGAGATTACTGGGGATTAGTTGGATTCTTACGTTTCATATTTTACACGATCTCTACTTCCTCTTTGCTTCATAATAATTGATCATTCGAGGAGACCTGAGCAAGATAGATGCAGGGGAAACCCTTTTGCTTCCCCGTCTCCTCTCTGCCTATTGCTCAGTCACATTGAAGTAATAGCACATCTCAACTCTATCTATTTATGCTCTTCTTCTACTTCTTCCAACTTTTGACGAGGGTAAAAAATCTGAATCCATGCTTGTCTTCATATTTTCCCTTGGAAAGCTTCACATCAGGCTGTTGTCCAGTCTCACCATGTTTTCTTAAACTTGAAGTTCTTAAAGAGAGCTAGGAACCAGAGGGAAAAGTGCGTATCAGAAGTAGCAAAAATAAGTTTTGTTGCCCGAAGGACAAGATGAGTAGGATGTCATATAACAAGATAAAATGAGGATGAAGAATAGATAATTAATCAAATAAGGGGTACGTTTCTTGCCCAGATTCATGAATAGAGTGATAAAAAAATAAAGAAAAATGCCATCACAACTAAATTTACATGCCTTAAAAACAATAAAGTTAAACTATACACAATGTTCACGAGGGATCTCTTTTGGTGAAACTTGGTCATATTTGCAGCAGCTTTGAATTGTTCTTCTAGAACTCATCCAGGTTCGAACGTTCTTCGGTAAGCTCGTACAACTCAATAGTATTTGCTTCTTCAAAGGTTTACTCTTTGTTTCTTGGTTTTGGTATTAGCTCCTTCAATTCATCTGCTAAACTTTCGATTGATCACAAAAATATAACATGATAATGAAGGCATTGAGAAGCAATAAAAGAGAGAAGCTAAAATTTTAAGAACAAATAAATAAATATTAATGATGAACCAATATAAAAGGATGCAAATATAATGCATGGAAGAAATGGACCTTGAGAAGGTGAGATGATGGTATAACTACCATTCTGGCTTCCTGGTGGAGATGGGAGAATTGGGCACCCCTCAATCTCTAACCTCTTCAGTGCCATGCACTGTGGCAACCAATCTGGCAGAGAAGAAAGCCTGTCGCAATAGGAAATAGAAAGATATTGCAGGCTGCTAGCAGCATTTTTAAGCTCGTTTGGCAGTTCTATCAACTTGGGAAGCTGAACAAAAGTCAGAGACCGAAGCTTTTGAAGGCCTTGGTGGCCCTCTTCTTTTTTCTCCTCATCCTCAATTTGCTCTTTTTTGTAATTAAGACCTACAATATTGAGCAATGATGGAAGGCGCCGGCGCCCTTCCAAGCTATCTTCCTCTTTCTTCTTCAGTTGTCCACTCAAATCAAGACCACTGCAGTTACGAATCTCCAGACTTTCAAGGGAAATGAGGGAATTCAAACTGAACTCTAAAGAAGTGAGATTGGGGCAATCAATCAAACATAATTTTTGAAGAGCAATCAAGTGCTGCATTCCTCGAACCAGAGTTGAAAGACGATAACAATTGTGGATGGACAATGAACGAAGCGAAGTCAAGCTCTCTATCCCTTTCTTTGGCAAGAACTCTTGCTTCGAAGTTATTTCCAAATGTCGTAGGGTAGCAATCTTCCAAGTACCTTTTGGCAACTCCTCAAGCTGCATGCAAGCATATAGTTTCAACTTCTGCAAATTTTGCAATTTGCATATAGAATGTGGAAGTCTTCTGATGTGATAGTTCTTAGAGAGATCAAGATATCTTAAATGCAGCAAGCTACCGATGGAACTTGGCAAACCATCAAATTCTGATTCGGTTAGAATAACGATGCGCAGGTACTTCAGATTTGCAAGGAGATTAATTACTGTCTTGTTTTCCTTCACTGGTAGATGAAAGTAAAGAGTTCGCAACTTTTTTGCATTGCATAAAAGTTCTGAAATTGTAACCTTGCGTTCCGGTGAAGATTTTTCAGGCAAACCAGATTCAAAAACAGAAACATGTCTAACTTTATTGCAAGGGATTTTAGGATCAGCGGTGATGATTGAGCACTCTGTTCCAGCAACCAGCCGTGCAAGATCATGAATAAGATCATGCATTTTGCAGTGTCTTGCCTCATCATCAGGATATTTAAGTTCATCTTCCAGGAGAGACATTGACAAGAGTTCATTAACATACCTGTCAAAAAAATAAAAATAGCAACATATAAAAAGATTGGATATGATTGCATGGTTTGAGGATGAGTAGGATAATTATTTGTTAATGTTCAAATAGCAACATTTTCTCATTCACTTGATGAGTGTTTATATTAATTAACCCTACTAAATGCATATTTTTTTATGGGAGATTAATATACATATGGTATATTAGTTGATATAATTGAAAAAATCGTTTATTCATTCTTTCAAACAATCAAAACAAATCCCACTGACTAAGATAATCAATCATATAATTTTCTTAAACTAGAGATTCTTTAACAATAAATACCTGTGGCCAATCTTCTCAAGTGGAATTCCATCAGATGATTGAAGGAAACCTTGAGCCATCCACATGTGGATTAGTGTTTCCTTATCGATTGAATGATCTTTGGGAAACAAAGAGCAAAACGCAAAGCATGGCTTCAAGTATTGTGGCATTTGATCATACGTCAATCTTAAAACAGGAAGAACATCATCTTCCTTCTGAGCTAGTTCCCATATCTCACTATTCTTCACTAACAACCATTCATCTTCACCCTTCCGGTATAAGAAGCAACCCAACGTTCTTGCAGCTAGAGGAAGCCCTCCACATTTCCTAACTATATCCTTTCCAATTGCTACTAGGTTTTGAGGTCGATCTTGATTTCTATCAAATGTCCATGACAGAAACAAATCCAAACACTTATCATATGGAAGACCACTCAAATTATATACATAGCGTGTGTCAGTGGCCATCATTGATGCAATCATCCTACCACGTGTGGTTACTAAAACTTTACTCCCCCTGGCACCATTCATTAACAAATCTTTTAAGCGAAACCATTTTACTCTATCCTCATTCCAAACATCATCTAGGACTAGTAAATACTTTCTAGTGCTCATTTGTTGCTTAAGTATGATTTGCAACAAATCAAAATCCAAGTGGCCATATTTTCTATGATCCAATTTTTCAGCAATTCTTTGTGAAATCTGTCGCACATGAAAGTCATCAGAGACATACATCCATATTTTACGATATCCAAAATGGGATGCAACTCTATCGTCATTGAAGACCAACTGAGCAAGTGTAGTCTTTCCTAAACCACCCATTCCAACGATAGGAATTATGGTAACATTTTCTTTCTCATTAGAAGACAGCAACAATTTGATTATCGCCTCCTTATCAACTTCCCTTCCTATAACCTCTGATGAAACAACTGAGCCAGTTTGTTCCCTTTTTAATGGCACAGCTTTGCCATCTCTCCGGCTTTGTTCCGTAAAGTGGAACTTAGACTTATCTTCTGCAATTTCATCCATGTTCTCTCTAATTTTCTTTAACTTTTGCCCCAATTGAAAACGAAACAAGATAGGGTTTGAAAGCGAACAAAAGTTGCACACCTTCTTTATCAAGCTCCTATACACCAGGACCTGCCTTTGCACATTGTCAGTCTGGTATTCATCAATCACGTCATCCGCATCGTAGACTGCTTCTTTAAGCTTTCCCAACCAAACCCGAACCTCCTCGTTTTTGTCATGTTCCTCCTCTGCAGCATGAAGTACAGAGTTAATTGTAGATAATGTGTTTTTAAGCTTTTCAAGCTGTTCTTCAACTCCACATGCTAGTTCAATTCGTTGCTGAATCAGGGGTGCCAACCCATTGGTGATTGTACCAACAATATTGGAGATAACAGCTTCTGCCATTATCTTCCTTGGTTCAAGAATAAGAAGGGTTTTCTTTATAAAGAAGAGAGCAAACCAATGGAAAGAAGGACGAGGCTGGGTAGAGGATAGGAAAGAACGTTGGACTTGGAAAAATATGATAGCCTTGAGAAAACGAGGACTAGAAGAATGATGAAATGTGATAGCATTTCTTACACTACACTCATCATGTAATCAATGGAATGAAGCCAGGTATAGAGTAAGAAGAAGTTGCCTTCAGAAAGAAGAACTAGGAAGTCGGCTTTTGTTGGAAAAGGCAGTGAAATGTGATCCATGCAGGAGCATAGCTTGTACAATACTCATGGTGCAAACTGTGAAAGTAAAATCCCAGAATTAAGCACTAGGCTACATCTTCTTTTTAGAACTTCGTTTTTGTCTTCACTTGTGATTAACATCCTGACATTTTGGCCAGATATGGTAACATCAGGCGTAAACTTTTTTTTTTTTTTTTGTCATGCCACTATACATTATTAGTGTAGAAAGGAGGAAAAATTGTGCTTAACACCCACTACGACAATGGAATTAATATGACCACTGTAACATAAAGCAGTCATGGAAGCACTTGAGTTGCCTACTAAATGTTTGGTGAAATGCAAATGCCATGCATCCATCTCCCAGCCTAACAATTCCTTTTACCAATACAGTCTTTCCCAGATGACAAAAACAGAGGAAAAAGCAATCTTAGGGTAATAATATCAACATTAAATGAAGCTTAAATACTTTTTTTATTATTATTAATGTGAATGTCCGAATGAGCTTCTATATAACTTCACTAACTCTACTTATCCTAAAATTAACGAATATATAAGTTTCGAGTTACTGAAATTTAAATATTCTTTAAGTGTATGGAAGATGAGAAGAAGTAAGAGCATTAACCTGAAAGAAAAGAAGACCAGCTTGCTTCGCTCATAGGCGCCGGAATCTAACCCAACAGCGGAGGCCCAGCCTTTCCTTTTTGCTTTTCCTTTCTCGCACTCTTCTTGCCTTGTAAGTTGTTGGTTTGCTATTTGATGCCTGCGGAATCTCGAGACTTAATAGAAATAGAAAGCCCAACTCGCTGTATAAAACCTAAGTTATAAGTTGAGATATATGGAACCTGAGCCCAAGAGAGGTGCAGATCCATTTAAATATCAGAGACGAGATTACTTGTCCTCTACTATATAACAACAGTGTTTGTAATGATGTACCAAATTCCAATGAATATAGCTATTAAGTGAATGTTTAGAAACGTGTTTAAAATTATATTTTAAAAATTTTAAGTTTTTTTGTTAAAATTATTTTGATATGTCAATATCAAAAATAATTTTAAAAAATTAAAAAAATATTATTCTAATACATTTCTAATAAAAAATATTTTAAAAAATAGATATTACAACACTTTAAAACACTTAATAAAGCAAGTCTTTACTCGTAAACTCACCTGGTGATTAATTTATTTGGAGCTTGATGTATAATTTTTTTTTCAAACCAATTTGGATATTAATTTAATTAAACTCTAGTAATCTAATAATAGTAAGAGAATATACTTAGTTAACTTTAAAAATTAAATATTTTTATTTAAAATAGGAATATATATATTAAAATTCCTATTGTAATCATTAAGTTGATAAAAAAAAAATTAAAACGGATGGGTATTAAATTTTATATTGTAATCATTACATTAATAAAAATTGGAAAATATAGCAATTAACTTTATATATAAACAAGGATTTAAAATAGATATATATTAAATTTTTAATTTTTTTTCTTTACTTCAAATTAATTTTTTTTGATATTTTTAAATTATTTTTGATGTGCTGATATCAAAAATAATTTTTTTAAAATAAAAAAAATATTTTAATACATTTTTAAATAAAAAATACTTTAAAAAACAAATATTATTACACTCTTACACCCTCCTATTGTAATGACCAGACATCAGTGGGTAAAGTGTGACACCACAACGCAGTAGTGTTGGCAAATTGAGATACCAAGACAAACTACCATAAATCTTAAACGACATTATTGAATATGACATCTTCCATCTACCTACCTTCTTTATCCTCGAGAGAAACAGCCAAAACCTAGTTCATGGTGGCTAAATTTCGATGCAACCATCAAAAGCTGCATGTGATTGTATATGTGTGTCTGGGAGAGAGAGAGAGACCATACCGTTGAAGTGTTCTGTTTGGAAGTGAGAACAAAAACTCTGGAACATTAATTCCGAAATGCCCCACACCCATCTGTGGGCGCAATGTCAGCTTAATTAGAAATCTTGGAACAAATTAATACACTATATAATTGCCTTTATACAAAGTTAAATCTACAGTGAGCAAGCAGTCTGAACATTTCTCTGTTTTGTATGGCAATCGAGTACAAAAATTCTTATGATTTAGCCCTCAAAAGTTTAGTACGTAATATTTCAAAGGGGTTTTTCTTTTCGTATCTTGTTGTTTTGATAAATGGAAATCTCTTCGATAAAAAAACCGATTGACTACAGGAGATAGGTTCTTCATCTTTTCCATTTCATTTTCTTTTCCTTGTTTACTAAGTTCCCTTTTCGTTAAGGAAATTATATATATAGACACACACATACATGTAGGTTGCTTTCCCTCCTGCCAAAGTAGGTTTAAAGTAGAATGTGGGTGATGCAGTGCAACTAGTACAGAGGTTTGTGTGTCTTCACTTGAAAAAGCTATGTGCATGCATTATGGGATAAAAAGATGAAAAAGGAGCAAAAACACCCTTTTGTTGAGTTGTTCTAGTCGTAAATGCCAGTGCTAATTGTTTTGGCTACAGCTCTGCATGAAAAGACACCCAGTTTTATATATATAAACTAACTAACTACTAATTTATTTTTCTTAATTGAGAGGCAATATATAGGGCACAATATAGATAAGAGTCTCTAAGATTAAGAAAGAAAGAACGATGAAGATGAAGATGATTCTCCATTATTTATTATGAGCAAGCTATCTAATTAATTAATACCCACGTTAATTCAGTAGTAGATTCACAGGAGCTGAACTAGGACGCTAGGATGAGATGGAACAATATTGAAGAGATAAAGATAGGGCGATTTTGAAATTCTAAAATGTTCAAAGAATAATTGTGAAAAAAGAATCAGAACCTCTAATGTACAAAGCTGTAAAACTTGATTTGTGTGGACTGGGGTGAAGACTTTAGCTATTAGTTAGATGGGTTGACTCTTATTTTTTTTAATAAAATAATATTATTTTAACAATAAAAAATTAATGAATACATTGGGAATCAGATTTTAATCAGACTGGATCAACCAGATAAATTAGATTAATTTTATCTATCTAACAACTAAAGCGCTAAATAACCAAGTTCTAAGTTGACTAGGTGTATGGCCTAACTTGGGTTAAGGTTTAGGTTATAAGTAGAGAGGGTTAATTTTAATTTTTAAAAAAAAAAACTAAAACATCAATAATTTAATAAAAAATATTAATAAATTAATGGTTGAGCCGGATCAAGCCTAGATCATCAAATCCAATAATTTTATTTTTTTGATATTTTTTTCATCTAGATCAATTAAACCTCTAGTTATTTAGATGTCTAGTCTACCTGAGTTTTATAACGGTGCTTTTATATCAACATAAATTTGATAAATCTTTGTCTCAAAGACAAAAATAAACTATATTTTACAGCCGTATTACATATCAAACAAATTATATTAATTTATATCTTATATTCATCACAACATCTTGCACGTCAATCCAAAGACTACGCGTGAGAGGAAATGAGTTGCATTTTTAATAATGTGATAAAAGATATTTTTTTTGATTAAAAATATATTAAAATAATATTTTAAAAGCACATAAAAAAACATAATTTTAATATTTTTTAAATAAAAAAAATTTAAAAAAATTTAGAACCCTATAGTCTAGTTCATCGATCTTTTCATTTCAAAAAAATTTAATTGTTTCGAGCTGTATATATAGTCGTCCACTGGAGTTTAAACCCTATCACTAGCAAAAAGTTAGAACCTCTCCTAAGCATGCAGGGTTTTGTTTGTTCATAGCAAAGTTCAATTTACATGTAGTGTATGTTCTGACATCATTGTAAGATTCTCGAATGTCAAAATAGTAGCTTTTAGTTCATGTACATCCATGCCTTTACAAGGGAAAGAAATATTTTCTTCCTCCTGGGTACGTCTACACTATATATTAATTGCCAGAACCTTCTTTAATGTTACTATTACTTTTACTATATTTTTTTAATGTCGAAAGGAAAACTGGATTATGATTTTATCGGCAATTAATTTTTATTCTAATCATAAATACACTTGTTAAGAGTGATATATGGTTCTCCAAATGCCATGAAATTACCCCTCATTGCTCCAAAATAAATAAACTAATTAATTATATGCTAGAAGTTAATTAAGAACACCCTCAAACTGCTTTGGTCCGACCAGGTAATGATCATCTTTTTTGTTTTAGACAAACTAATTATATGCTAGAAGTTAATTAAGAAAAGAAACCAAACTTAATACCCATTATGACGAATAATTAATATGGCTATCGCAACAGAAAAATATTGGAATATTAATTTGAAAATTAACTCTTACATGAGTTCATATAATTAAATCCCAAGCGAATGTAGGAATTTAACTCTTAACCGTATTGGTATATTTAATAATTCTTCGTTAATTACAACGTCAATAAAAAAAATTATCCAAATAATTGTTTTTTAATCATGTTACTTCATAACGAATGATCCCACTAATTTTTATTTTTTTTTATTAATATATAAAGGCCTCTTCTCCCACGTACATGGAAAGAAGGAGCCACACAAAAAGACTGGTGGAGATGAGAGAAACAAGAGTCTTGTATTAAGCTCACGTTAATTTCATAACCAACGGCTTCGATCGATTTGCCTCTATATCCTCTCTCTCTCTCTCTCTCTCTCTCACTCTCTCTTTCTCTCCCTGTCTGAAACTTGTCTAGACATGGGAAGAACAACGAGTTCAACACTACTCTTAACCTTCACGTTCCTCTTCTCTTTGTCATCTCTCCCTAGCCCTTCACTTTCAGATTCAACAGACGCATTTGTCATTGGAGGCTGTACTCAAGAAAAATATGTACAAGACTCACCTTATGAGTCCAACCTTAATTCTCTCCTTACTTCTCTTGTCAACTCAGCCACTTACTCTTCTTACAACAACTATACCATCATGGGCTCAAGCACACAAGATGTTGTTTATGGTCTTTACCAGTGCCGCGGTGACCTGTCAATGCCGGATTGTGCCACGTGTGTCGCTAGAGCAGTGAGTCAACTCGGTGTCCTATGTGCTCAGACCTGTGGTGGAGCACTGCAGCTACAAGGATGTTATGTGAAGTATGATAACACGACGTTTTTGGGTGTGGAAGATAAGACTGTGGTGTTGAAGAAATGTGGACCTTCGGTTGGGTACGATACGGATGCTATGAACCTTAGGGATGCAGTGTTAGGGAGCTTGGCTGGGACAAGTGGGCTTTACCGGGTTGGTGGGTCGGGTAATGTCCAGGGGGTGGCTCAATGTGTCGGTGACCTGAGCGTCGAAGAATGCCAGGATTGTTTGTCGGAGGCGATCGGACGGCTGAAATCAGACTGCGGCACTGCGGATTACGGTGATATGTTCTTGGCTAAGTGCTATGCTAGGTACACCACCGGTGGGCCTCATGCTTATTCCAAGGCTCATAGTGGTAATCCATGCTTTCAAATTGTGATGAATTTGTTAGTTTTTTTTTCCCTAATTAGAGTGATGGATTTGTTTATAGTACTTAATTTTTGTTGATAATTATTTTTATGTAAATTAGTACAAGAATTCTCCCAAAAAGTGTTAATCATTTTTTCTATGCCTCAAATGCTGGTGTGATAGAAATTTACATTAAATCTTCCCCTCTCAAGAAAATACCATTAGTTCAAGAACTAAATAATGATCACGTATGGTTATTATTTTGGAATATAAGAGGAAAAGATAATCGGAGAAGAGATTATATCTTTTTTATTTTAAAATTATAAAAAATTATTCCAAATTTATTTTAGATTTAATTTAATCAAACATGTTCGTTCTTTTTTATTTGTTTTTCTGCATAAAACACTCACCAAACATAATTTATCTTCACCAATTTATTATAAAATATTGAATTTTTTATTTTTTTTGCCAATGATGTACATAGGATTTGGAGGAAAGGGTACAAAAACTTATCTAAAAATAGTAAAAAGTTTTAACATTAGAATGTTTTGAAACAAGAGAAATAATTGGGTTGCCATTTCATGATAAGTTGTTCTTGCTAACTCTCTCCCTCCAAAAGCAGATAAAAATACCAATGATGGTGAGAAGACGTTTGCAATTATTATTGGAATATTGGCTGGAGTGGCATTGGTCATCATTTTTCTTGCTTTCCTGGGAAAGGTGTTTGGAGGAAATGGTAAAATCCCAAGTTTTCTTGCCTTGATTAATCTTCTTTCATATCTGGTTATCATGATTTCTGACTGCCAATATTGTTTCTCATGCATGCAGGAAAATAAACCATTCCAACTCAAATCTCAGCCTGCTAAAGTGATTTGCTTTTGGTGGTTCTTTTGCTTCCCTTTTCCTTTCTTCATGATGCCAACTTTCCTCTGTTTCTCTCTGTGTTCCCGCTTTAAGATTTTCTCTAATTTTACTCTCAAAAGGAAGGATTAATCAAGAAATGGAAAGAAAGAAGGTGGTGGTGGTGGTGGGTGGGTGGGTGGGGGCATGTATCTCATAAAACAAAGTTAGGAAACAGAGTAAAAGGGAAGCTAAGATTCCACTCTCCTCAGTCCTCTCCCACTTGATAAAGTTGTATTGTCCAAATGTGAAAAAATTGGCATATTCTTTTAGTAAGCTGCAAAGCATGTTTCTTTTCTGAGGTGACAGTCTTCTTTAGTACTTTGACCAAGTCTTTTTCTTGATTTCTCTGCGACTTTCTATCAATGAAGGGCAAGTCCCCTTCATTTGCTCTACTTGGGATTTCATGCATGAGAAAGAAAACTATTTTCATGTAGTGGGATAGAAAGTTTTAGCCCTGTTTTAAAGACTGAAGTACCGATTAGATTAAGTTCAAAGCAATGTCGTGCTGCAGTTAAGATGCTTCTTAATTTAATCATCAAAAAACAAAAAAGTTGTATGATCCTTCTCGAGATTGGAGTTAACAGCAGCTTTGAATATTAACAAACTGAGGTGCTTGAGAACCCAAATCTGTTGATTCTGTTCTTCCTAAACCAGAATATTCCTTTACTTTTGTACTAAGAAAATAGGCAAAACCCCATTATCATCCTGAGTGTATTACATGATTCTCAATTTCATCCTATAATGATCAATTGTGAATCTCATCCCAACCTCATTAGAGATTAAAGAAGATGTTGGAGAGCATGGTAGCTGTTATTTTTTTTAGTGTTTTTTATTTAAAAATATTTTTTAATTTTTAAAAATCATTTTTTATATCAGCTTTTAATCCAAACAGACCAAAAATGCATCTACACACCGACGGTACTCTCACGAAGGGGCAATGCTGTCTAATTCTAATTATATATCCAGTAGGCGCTGCTTGAAGTTTGAAGGCAATCTAACAGAATAAAACCCAGATGTATTTCATATGAATCTATCAGAGCTACTGACATGTACCCAGAAATCATTCTTGTTTTCCCTCTGTCCCAGCTCCTAAGCAATTTTTTCCCTACGTTTTTTTTTCACCGTGCTGTACATGTTGCAGAAGTGCTTGTTGGATGCCATAGAGAAATGAATGATGCACACACCATGACTTGCCATAACTTATGGCAAGTCATGGTGTGTGCATCATGTAGACCTGGCTCTTCTTTTCAAATCACTGTCTCTTTACTTTTCAAGTGATTTACACTAGTGATCATGCCATGGAAAGGAGAATTTTGCTGTGGGATCTTGGGGAAATTGGATCTGGAGCTTAAAGCTATCACCTCTTTCTTTAAACTCAAGCAACTTTAAAGAACTCATACGAAAAGGCGAAAAAGAATATCTTAAATCATTCTTTTGTACTCGTAAGAAAAGCTTTCAACATACCTTGTACCATGTTAACAACCATCTAAACTTCAAAAAATTGTATTATTTGATGAAGCTTTTAAAATAGTTTTGTATTATTTTAATATAAACTATAGTACTGAGGGATTAATTGATGCCATATCGTAGGGAGAACTTCAATCACAAACTTTTCTTCTTTAGCTTCGTAATGTATGGTAGCGAGCTAGCTTGCATTGTCGTGGATTACATGTTGGCATAACTAGGAGACCGACAAAAGCAAGAACCATGCAGTATATACTGAGATCCATCATCCAGTGCTTTTTTAGCCTGACTTTAAATGCAAAAACAAAAAGTTCTCAAATAGTGTTATACTTTTTAAAAATTTTAAGTAAATTTTTTAATTTTAAATTATTTTTTATGGTTTTTGATCGTTTATGGGTGCTAATGTAAAGAATAGTTTATAAAAACAAAAAAAATATTATTTTAATATATTTTTAAATAAAAAATATTAAAAAAACAATCTTTATTCCCCTGATAAACATGCAATAATACTAAGAGGTAGCTTTCATTTAGATGGGACCTAAATTAGTCTGATAGTAAAAAGTATGGGATTGAAGTCATACTGTAAGGTATAGGAAAACCTTCAGACAAACTTTATATATTCTTTATATATGCGATCATGGGTTTCATAGTCATAGCTTTATGATCCAAATGGGCAATTATGCAATTGTTTTGAATCTAACATTGGACCCATAAGGTGATGGGAACTTACAGGTGAAGAAAAGTTAGCCCCAAATATATATATATATATATATATATATATATATATATATATAGAGAGAGAGAGAGAGAGAGAGAGAGAGAGAGAAGGGCATGAATGATTGGAAGTTTTGTATTCATAAGTACGACTAGTTTTGTATTACCTTTCTCTACCGTAAAAACTTGCCTGCTTTCTGCAATGAACAGTGAAGCTTTCTTTTTCCTTTTATTTTCACTTTAACACCCTCTTTTATCCTTCTCTCTCTCTCTTCGATTTCTATATTTTTTCCTCTCCATTCCATTCTCAATTTTTTTTTAATGATTATTTGAATTGTTTTTTAACCAACTCAAATGGATTATATCAATAAAATTCCTATGTAGTTTAATTTTAAATTTGAATTAAATAAAAAATTAAGATCAAAAAGTTTTTTTTCTATTATTTTTTTCTCAATTTTATACTTAAATATGTTTTACTAATCTGCCGAGTTATCTTAAGACTAATCAGGGTCATGTCTGTGGCAACTCTTACATAGTTTAATTTGAAATTTGGGTAAAGCAATAAGTTGTCAAGATTCTTTTTTTCAATTTTGTTCATTTTTTTTTGTCAATTTCTTTTTCATATTTTTTTTACCAGTCAACCAGGTAATCACATGCAACACAAGCGTCAACAAGTCGAAGGAGCTTGTGTCATTCTAGTAGTCAAACACCATCTTTTTACAGCGGCGTTAGGAGAGGTGCACCGAGATTTTAATAGTGGTGGGGCGCATGTCAACAACATATCGATTGTGTGGCTATGATGGACTTTTTTCTTCTCCCTCCTCTTCACTCTCTTCTAAAACACAAAAGTTTCCTTTCATTTATTTTTTATACAATTGAATCCTCATTCTTTTAATTTCTACTTATTTTTTATAGGTTATTTTTCTTCAATATCATTCCTCACCATTTGATTTCATTTAATTTTTATATCAAATTTAGTCATCATTCTTTTAATTACTATTTATTTTTTGTATCCTTTTCTTAATTAAATTTTGTTTTTAATTTCATCCCTCAAGATTTGATTTATTTTTATGTCGTATTTGGTCCTCTTTCTTTTTATTTCTATTTTTTTATTTTTTATCTTTTTTTATTGCATTTTTTTCCCAATTTCATCGACCCTTATTATTTTGTGATTGAGAATTTTACTTTGTTATTTTTTAGGGTTTGCCTTTTATGGGGTTAATTCCAGGTTTATGATCAAGGTCATAAGTTTTGAATATTAACATTGGTTGGCTTTGAGTTTTTTCTAGATTCTTTATTAAATTTATTTTTTTTCCTATCTCATCTTTTAACTTTTGATTTATTGGGAATTGTTCTTCGCGCTTTTTTTTTCAACTTTTTTTTTTATATAGGTTATCCTAATAATATGTTCATGGTCACAAGATCAATGGGTTAACCCGAGTTAAATCAAATCTTTTATTTTTATTGTTTTTTTTAATTGTTTTTTTCTTTCATTTCAGCCAGGAAAGGCTGATCATGGTGAACTCTCAAGCATTAGGACTGAAAAGAGACCACATAAGGAAGTGGTTAATAGAGAATCACCAATATGATATGAATCAACTTTTATTTCTTGGTCATAATTTCATATTAAATGGTGTTCATCAACACCATTTTGTTTCTCAAGAATCTCTTATCCATGATTGTTAGAAATTGGAGTCCTTCCAAACTTCTTTTTTATTTTTTGGTGTCCTTCCAAACTTGATAGTTCACAAAGTGAAAAGGTATACTAAAAATCAGTTCTATTCAATATATAGTTAATTTTATCATTGCCAGCTTACTTGATTTTATTTAGATGTTCATAATTATTTTGATTGGAAGTCTAACGAATCTCCAATCCATCTATCTACTCATTATTGTTAGTTTTTTCTTTTCAATTCTTTAATTAAGGATATCTTCGAATTTATATGCTAACTGAAATTAAATTTCTTCTCCAAACAAATTTATAAGGATACCGAAGCATTTTAGTCTCATATAGGAGTTATTTTTTTTAATATTCATCCATGATATTTGAACTCGAGAAATTAAATAAAATAAAATGAAAAGGCAAATCTCTCTAACTACCGAAGCATTTTTTTTTTTTTAGGTTTTCAAGATATTGATATGATGGAGTTTTGTTCACTAGGATCCTAAAAATCACGTACCATCTGATTGATATCTCTCATGCACCAATCATACGGATAAAATGTTTGAATCCTTTTTAGGAAGTTTTAATTCTAGGTTTTTAACATTATTTTTATTTTGATGGTAATTTAAATTTGTATTTTAGGGATATTTAAAATAATAGGAGACATTTGTTTTTCACTTGGAAATATATTAAAATAATATATTTTTTTAGTTTTTAAAATTTATTTTTAACACTATATATCAAAACAATCTAAAAATATAAAAAAATATTAATTTCAAAAAAAAATCAAAAATTTTAAAAACAAGATTGTACGACGCAACACCATCTTCTTCCTAGCAAAAAGTACGTGGTTTTCTTGGCATGTAACATGTGATGAAGCCCATCTATCATCAAAATCCGACATCCAAAACCTTTTGAAGGAAGAGGGTTCGCATTGTCGGGCTAGGGCCAGGCCTTGAAGAGCCAGTCTTGTTCTAAGAGAGGCCCTGCTGGCAACTATGGAAGCTTATGGGCTCTTGTAGGATAGACCAGAATCTTCCACACGATTAAGGATTTTGTGTTTTTACTTTTTCTTGGAAACAGTGTCTGATTAAGTTCAGAAGTAAAAACAAATTTGAATTTTGAATTAGTAGAGTAATAATAAACATTCATCTTCAATCGGACATGGATGGTATTTTTTATTTTTAGAATTTTTTGGTTTCAAAAACACGGTGCTACTGTGAATTTTATTAAAAATTAACTTAATAATTAAAAAAATATTCTTTTTGTTATTTTATTGAATTATAAAAAAATTTATTAAATATTTTATATCGACACTCATAAATTTCAGGGTCATTCAAAGCTTACATGATCATTAATTTTAAAATTAATTGAGATATACACAAGTTAATCCAGGTATCTACATTTAAAAAAAATTTGGTCATGAAATTCTCTTCATAAAACTGATGATCCCAAAAAACTAGTAAATAATTTAGAAATTACATAAAACAAATATATAAACTGAATTTTGGATGCTCTCATTTTATTTTTCTAATGCTATGTCTTATTATTGCCACCACTAATTTTTTTTTTCCTTCCAAGTTTTTTCACAAAAAAATTTCTCTCTCAAACGGAGATCATAAGATAACATTTTGTGAGCAATAAATGCCATGTCTCATCGTCTCCAAGGTCCTAGACTAGTAGTTAGGGCATAACTGCATATGGATACATAGCTAAAGAACACTACAGAACCTTCTGGACTTTCTTACACAACAAACTGACGTATAAAGCCAAGCCAAACCCCTTCCTTAATCTGACACCACAACCCACCAAAAAAATCCATAACAAAGCTCACTTTCTTCTTTCATTAGTCGTCAACAATGGCTGATGGCTTCTTTGGGTACCCTTTTAGGCGCTTGTTCTTGAGCCCTCCAGCATACCATGAATGGTCGGGATCAACTGCTCTCATGGACTGGTTTGAATCCCCATCTGCCCATATTTTTAAAGTCAATGTACCAGGTAATTAAACTTTCTTGAATTAGGCAATCATGATATTTGATGTTTGAAATTTTCTTGAATTAGTCTTTTCTTTTTGAAGTTGGAATCTTTAAGAGGTAAAATTTGATGGGTTGTTTTAGTTCAAGGGTAATTGTATTGAAAGATAGAATCTTTTTGCTATTACATTTAAACTTCTCTGGAGTTTTCTTGAGTTGAAATTAACTCATTAATTTTAGTTAGTTAAGTAATTTAGTTCAAAGATTTTGACTTTTTGAGATTTGAACTGTGATGGGTTTTTCCCTTTCTTGATTTGTGACTGATTGTTGTTTGTGAGTAGGGTTTAACAAAGAGGACATAAAGGTTCAAGTGGGAGATGGGAATATTTTGCACATAAAAGGTGAGGGTGGCAAAGAGGAAACCCATGAGAAAGACACAGTTTGGCATGTAGCTGAGAGGGGAACAAGAAAGAGGGGCTTTTCTAGAGAAATTGAGCTACCAGAAGATGTGAAGCTGGATCAAATCAAAGCTCAAGTTGAAAATGGTGTCCTCACCATTGTTGTTCCAAAGGATACCAATCCAAAGCAATCTAAAGTTAGGAACATCAATATCACTAGCAAGCTTTGAAATGAATAAATCTAGAGTTTAATCTGTTCTGGAATTGGCCCAAGGTTCTGTATGAATAAATAATCGGAAGCTTGCTGGACTTTCCTCTGTTGTGCTTTGTGATGTGCTAATCAAACTCTCTTTTTCCGTATCAAGGCATTGTCTTCATTTACTGTCCCTAGTTTGATTCCATTTCCTGCCTCCTATTGCAGCTGACCATGCATGGAACTCCATTATAAAATCAACACAAATTGAAGCAGCACAAACATATAAAATTACAGTGGCTGAATCCATATGGTATTGTAGCGGTGCTGTGTCTTTGTAATGCATCAGATGCGCAAAAACTATGCTTAACAGCACTTGTCTTGATGGGATACATAGTGAAACAAATAGATCCTGAAAAAGAGTCCACAAACGAAATCATGGAATACTACCCTGCATCAGCTCAGCACCATCAAAAAACTATAGAACCTTGATAAGGAATATCTCCTGTTTATGCATTAAGGATTAGGAATTCTGAAGATGTAAGAGGTTGAGAACTACTCTGCTCCTTCCCAAACCCGAATAAATTTATCTTGAACCGCATCCTTCTAGCTTTCAACAATCAACATTAACATTATTTCGAAGTCCGAAGAGAGAAAACTCCAAATCAGACATACATGCTTCATTCGGTTTGTCAGGCTGAGAAGCTGAGGGTTTTCTTTTTTGTTGAGTGAATCTCGAGGACATGAGGTGTTCAATGGATTTAGCAAAGAGAACATGAGGTGTTTGAGTGGAAGATGGGAATATTTTGCGTATAATGGATTGAAAAGATGGGAACATGAGGTGATTTTTTTGAAGGAGTCCATGAGAGCAGTTATAGGTGATCTCACATTTCAACCTCTCTGTCTTTTTCCCAATCTGCTTTTGTTATCTTGAACCGCATCCTTCTAGCTTTCAACAATCAACATTAACATTATTTCGAAGTCCGAAGAGAGAAAACTCCAAATCAGACATACATGCTTCATTCGGTTTGTCAGGCTGAGAAGCTGAGGGTTTTCTTCTTTGTTGAGTGAATCTCGAGGACATGAGGTGTTAGGTGGATTTAGCAAAGAGAACATGAGGTGTTTGAGTGGAAGATGGGAATATTTTGCGTATAATGGAATGAAAAGATGGGAACATGAGGTGATTTTTTTGAAGGAGTCCATGAGAGCAGTTATAGGTGATCTCACATTTCAACCTCTCTGTCTTTTTCCCAATCTGCTTTTGTGATCTCACACGACTGGCCTCAATTTATAGGTGGCATGTTTTAGGTTTGTCCATTAGGCTGGGGTACAGCCACAGAAGTGCCATCTCCAGCATCTATGCTAAATTGCTAATGGAATTCGGAAGGAGTCGCCTCCTTTGAATGCCTTTAATTCGTTGACCGAGGACTACTGTTGCACTGTTAGAATGCATTCGCTTAGTATTTCATCGGGAAGAAAACCAGAAACAATAAAAATATATTTATTTCTAGAATAATTTTAAAATAAATTTATGTTATTTTAAAATATATTTAGAACCCTTTTTTATCATCAAAATTATTTTTTAGAAGAGAATAAATTTATGAATTTAAAATTTATATTTAGAACCCTTTTTTATCATCAAAATTTCTTTAGCTTCTGCCTGCTTCATAGACCAGCGGTGAAAAGGCACAATATCTCTAGTTATATTAGATATGTAACTTGGGAATGCAAGTCAGATGAACTGCTTACAAATAAAATACCAGTGCCCCGTATCTCCGTCATTGACTACAGAGTTACAATAGTATCTTGATCCGAGGGACATATAGACAGTTCAAGGATGGGACTGCTGTGGAATACTCAAAACGGAGGGCCCTGAATTCATTGAGTATAAGAGAATCCATTACAGAGCATGAGGGCATTGGGTGTTTCGTCAAGGATTTGTTGTCAGAATACGGAGAATGCAGGGTCAGAAATCGATGAAAGCCATTGTTTTGATACACGCTTGAATTTGAGCAATGGTTTAGCAGGCATTCGAAGAAGAATCTCAGTCAGAATATCTTGGTTACTGCCGATTGTTTCGGCTGAAGATGACCGAGATTTCACTTCACTGGTGCTCATATTTCCCATAAATTTAAACAAGAATGAAATTTTATGACAAATTATTCAGTTAATGTTGGAGCAGACTATGCCTTTACCTGATATTTCAGGAGAGAAAAAAAACCTCCATCAAAAGATTGTATAGTAATCAGACCCCAAATCGATTAGACAAACGAAAGAAAGGGGGGGGGGGGGATTCACATAATAAAACGGAGAAGAAAATTCAATTGTTTTTCCAGAGAGGAAACTAAATTTCATCATCTGAGATTTATACCAGGAAGCTTTGTAGGATATTAAAAGTGGAAAACCGTTCTCTTCTCCTTCTGAAACCCTGCAAATCCCTCTTCAAGCTCTCAGGTTTTTAGAGTTTCCACCTATTCCTCTAAACATACAATTCCTGAGGGAAGCAAGAAGGATGGCAAAAGAGGTAGCTAGTTGAGATGCCATGCATACGAATAGATTGAAGAATGAGGGAATGCTTGTTTAGTATTGTTGCAGAAGAAAATTATGCTTGCCTTAGTTCATGTGTGTGTGTGTATCTCGTATTTTATCACGGACTAAATAAAAAAATAATATTCAGTCAACACAAGCGAAGCCTGTTTTAAAAAAAACTGTTAAAAGATAAAAATAAAAATAAAAATAACCAAAAAAATAATATCAACCCGTGTTAATCTATTAAGTTAATGACCCAAGTAATTTGACTAGAAATAATAAATTTGAAAAAACCTTGAAATTTAATTTTCAACAAACAAAATGTGAAATGATGAAATTAAAAATAATAATATACAAATATTAACAAAAAAACACAATAATAAGTCAAAAAACAACATGAACTTACTCGGATTAACTCGTCAAACCTATAAGTCAGGTTATGAGATTGGAATAACCTGAAAAAAAATCATGAAAAATCTCGAAACCTAATTTTTAAAAAAACCAATGTTAAATTATGAGGTGGGAAAAAATACATCAACCTTTGATAGGTTATAAAACATATGTTCTGGCTTTTTCATCGAGAGCATCAAATATAAAAAAAAGCCATGAAGGCTAAATCTCAACAAATAAAATATTGAAGAATAAAATTCACAAAAAAAAAATTCAATAACATAAAAGGATTCAAAAAAAATAATTAAAAAAAAACAGGCACAAGCCTACCTAGTTTAACTCACCTAACCCTTGGATCATGTCATAAGATAAGATCGGAATAACTATATAAAAAGAAAAATCAAGAAAACCATGAAGCCTATTTAAAAAAAAAAACAAACATTGAGCAATGAGATCGAAAAAGAAAATAAGTCCAAAAAATATAGGAACTCATTTTAGCTTATAAAACCTGTTATTCGAGCCATTTGATTGGAAGCATCAAACCAAAAAAAAACCATAAAGCCCAAATATTACAAAATTAAATGTTAAATAATGAAATTAAAAATAATAATCAATCACAAAAAAAAAATTAAATTAAAAAATAACAATTAAAAAAATGATAATCAAATTTGAAAGGAAAAAAAAACAAATAAGAGGGTGGATAATTTTAGATTAAAGGGCTAAATTAAAAAAAAATTAATTTCACAAAAGAATTCAATGAATAAACACAAAAAAAAACATTATGAAAATATAATTATCAAGCATAAATTTCAAGGGATGAGAGAGAAACAAGAGAGAGAAAAAGCATGTTGCCACAATCCATCCAAGAAAAACTGAACATGTGCTGACAATAGAGAAAAAAGATGTCACTGGAAATCTAATGACACGATAAAAGATAATTTTTCCTTGTCAAATGACATTTTGTCCCATTTTTTTTTATGTTTTTTCTTTTGGCTTTTTGTTAAATTTAGTATTTTTTTTTCAATTTTATTTTTTAACATTAAATTGGTTGAGAATTAAGAGTCGTGATTTTCTCCTACTGAATTACATTGGGCTCATGACCAAGGTAACACATTTGAAAGATTAACTTGGGTGATATTGACCCTTTTTTTTATTGATTTTAAACTCCAACACTTCACATTCTATATTTTTCTTGATTTCTTGAAAAATTATTATAATCTCGTGTGTATGGGTTGCATGATGGCAAGCATACTCGGGTTTTTTGGTTATTTTTTTCTTTTTATTTTTGAATTTCTTTGTCACACTCCTGATTTGATTGAAATGTATCTTCATTGATTTTTTTAATAATTTTTTTTTAACATAATCACTCTTTTTTTTCATACGTTCGATGCATCTGATTTCATATATATATATATATGACAAGCTAATTCAACTTGGAGTTGGAGGTATATAACTTGAATTATGATTTTTATTGCTTTTATAAAACACACTTATGATTTCTTGTTTTTTTTTTTTTCAATGCTCAAACTTTTTTTTTGACCCACGACGAAACGTGGGTTCGCAGAATAATTATTGAAAATATAAGGACTTCGTTAGCCAAAGATTCAAAAAAGAAACCGTTGATTCCACAATGAGCACCATCACTCAGAATTCAAAAATAAAATAAGACAGGTGAAGGAGAGCACGAAGAATAGTGTGAGGGTGCACCCATGCTAAAGCTACACTCTCATCATTGCATTTGCAGGGCTATCCTGTGGACCAAGTGATGATCTCTGGAAGGCATAAATCCTTTGAAGTTTGAACCGCTATTGACGGCCCAATCAAAATCATAATCACCACAGTACCGTGACATTTGTCCAGCCAGCTGTTGCCACGTCAAATCGCCAACCTGTCATGTATTAACCCAAAAAAGTAAAAAATAAATAAATAAAAAGCAACGCATTATAGGGTCCCTAAAGTAGTATTTTTGTATTGTGACCGACCAATGGTAGCTTTTTGACTCTGAATTCTTGACAACGAAGAAGTGCTAGCGAATCTCTTCTGGGTATACGATCATTAACAGTTGTCAAGGAATAATCTCTCTTCAATTCTTCATTCATTATTGTTAGGAAATGTACTGAATTTTTTTTTTAATTTTTATTATTATTAATATCAATATATTAAAATTATTAAAAAACATAAAAAAAGGTACCGTGAAAATACCTCGTAAAATAAGTCCATGTTCATCATTCCCTCATTCAATAGTTTTAAACTTTCAATTTGGTATAATTTGTCGAAAGATTTTAATAGTGGATCGATGAAATTATACATGTTTTAAATTTAAATAACTTTTACCTTAAAGTGTGTGTGAGAAAGTGAAAATAAATCAAGATACTCTTGAACAATCCTTAATATAATGTTATTTGAAATTGCTTTTCGAGCTGTTTGTTTTATAAAAAATTAATTTTTTATATTTTTTAATTGTTTTGATATGCTAATATTAAAATATTATTTTTTAAAAATAAAAAATATATTATTTAATATATTTTCAAGCGAAAAACACTTTAAAAAATAATTATTATCACAATCATGGAATCATAAAAGCATGTGATATTAGTTTATGTTTAGTATTGTAATACATAATATTTTTTTAAAAATAATTTTTATTTAAAAATATATCGAAACTGCCACTCCCGAGCAGAATCAACACACCAGCAGCACGATGAACTGCCAAGAACATTAATCCATAATCTTATGATCAGTAATTTTACAATTCATTACAATAAGTCATCAGAGTGAAACTGTGAGCAATATATTAAGTAAATTATTCATATTTAAAGTAATAGTTTTGAATCAGTTTAAGCACCTTAAAAATCATTTTTTAATCAGATTTTAAGTAAATTATTCATATTTAAATTAATGCACTTATAAAAAATAATTTGTTTACAATCTTTCCTAATTAATGTTTAAATTTCTTGCAAAAACATGTCGACCTACCAATCAAACTAAGCTTTAAAATCATCAATCCTTTTTTTTTTTTCTTTCTCGAGAATCAATACCATCTGTGATCTTAAATTAATGGTGTGAAAGTAAGAGAATCATCTCCAATTTGTTTAATATCTCCAAGAATGAGCTTGATTAATTAATAATGTTCAACGCAAACATAATTAATTGCATGCTGACGTGTATTCGATCATTAACTTATTATAAAACTCCACAGTAATTTATTGGAGTTTGTTAAGGGATCTTGATATATATATGAAAAGGTCAGAAGCCCACTTGGAATCGATCGGTGCTAAAAGAAAAAAAGAAAAAATATATATATTGCTGCGACAATTTGATGATAGACAACCATACAATTAGTAGTACTTCTTGCTGCTTTAATTTCATGAACTGTCCAATAAATTATTAAATACGAGCTGGTTTCTCAACTTATTAAACTAAAAGAAGACAGCTTGGTTGAGATTTTTTATTCAATTTTTTAAATAATATTTGAATCAAAAGATCATGCTTGATTGAGAATATATAATCAATCTTTGCAATTATAGAATTGAAATCTTTAGAGGGATTTATTATTATTATTTGTTTTGCTTTCTTCATTGTATTTTTATATGTATAATTTTATCAATTATATCCTTGATTTTATGTAAGATATCAAAGGGAGGGTAGTTCATAAGAAAACTAAACTTAATAGTCATATGAAATTCTCTTGAAAAAATCTAGTTAATCTGAATAATATATCATAATCTCAGCTATTTAAAAAAAAAAAACACATGTGATATCTTAAAAACAAGAGACAAACATATGTTAATTAAGATTTTAATATTAGTTTTAAATATATTTTTTGTCATGTATTAATTAAACATACAAAAAACAAATAAATTATGCATTAATTTGCCTTGCATTTTTTGAGTTGTTAATTAGAGGAGAATCTTTTGATTTTAATATTTAAATTTAAGATATAGTCAATATGCATAAATTTAACACTATATATATATATATATATATATTTAAGGAATCATTAAAGACATCTCATACTCATTAATTTGATTTGATGAAAGAGATATTTCGGATATAAAAAGAAATAAAATCATGCATAAATCATGTTATTAACTTGGCTGAAAAAATAGATAAATTGAGAGTAATATTTTATTAAAAGATTAAATTAAAAAAATTAAAAATAGATTAAAAACTTATTCATTGTATGAATAAGGAATAGGCCATTCCCTTCTATTTGATTTGTCGGTGTAGTAACTGTAGAGATACAAATGTGAAGTACAACTTCTTTCTTAACAACAAATCATTAATCCTTGCCTCACAATATATAATTTTATTAGGATTTACTTAAAATGAGGGAAGAATTTCCCTAAACTTTTTTTAAACCTTCCCTTAATTAAATATATATACATATTAGTCACATCCAAATCCCACGTACCATCTACGCAAGCTCCAAGATTAGCTTAACTACTTTCATTAGTTACTAGCTAGTGGGACCCATCTCAAAATTTTCTTACCAACTTATCATCTACAATTATTTAACTTAGTTTTTATTTATATTTTTTTTAAAAAAAACCTAGCTAACCCTTTAATATAAAATCACTAATGTAACCCTTTAATAAAATAATTTAATGTTTTTTGTACAAGGGTGTTTTTATATTTTTAAATTTTATAGAATAATTGGATGACTACATTATCTTTACAATTCAAATTTTTTAACCTTGATTTATGAGATTTGGTTATTATTTCATAGTGGTTTGTTTGATAATATTGTTTAGTCCTAATGATATTTTTATTTTTGCATAAAAAAACAAAAAAGTTGTCAACGCGTGTCTCGCATACGTCTCTCTCTACACCGTCTCCTGGTGGCCCGTGCAGCTAGATCAGGCAGTTGTAATCGTGATTTCGCTGCATTATTTGATTCATCTAGGCATTCTCTTTTTCTATGAGTGGCACATGTATGGTGGGTCGGCGTGGTTTGGCCCGAAATTGCTTTTTTTTCATTCTTTTCCTTTTCTTTCTTCCTTGAATTTCGTGCCGACCACGCAAAAATTTATATTATCCCTTCAATTTATTTTTTATTTTGATTAAGTCCATATTATCTTATTTGCAATTGTTTTATTTACATTGATTGTTTCTAATTAGATTTTATTTTTGATTCCATCCTTGATCATTTCATTTTTTTAATTTGTTTTAAAATTTGGTCCTCATTCCTATTTTTTAAAAAAATTCTTAATGGATTTGTTTTGTACAATTCCATCCATGAACATTTAATTTCATTTGATTTTTTTCTAGAAATTCAATTTAATTTAATTTAATTTCTATGTCGAGTTCAGTCCTACTTTTTTTAATTGCTATTTTTTTTGTTTTTTTAATTGATTTTTTTCTCAATTTCATCTATTAATATTTATTTGATTAAGAATCTTACTTCTTTGTTTTTTAGGTTTGCCTTTAATAGGATCACTCCAGTCTCATAACCCAGGTAATAAATTTGAAGGATTAACTCAAATTGACTTTTATTTTTTTAATATTTTTTTGCTAGTTTTTTTTCTTTTCTATTTATAAGGACATCCCAATTTCTTGTTGTATGTCATGTGTTTAATGTGTTAACCCGAGTCGTCTATCAAGTTCATTCAAGACTTTTTTTTGTTATCTTTTTTGCTTTTACAAGTTTTTTTAATTTATATTTTTAAATTAGCTTATAATAGACTTTTTGATAGGACTCAGATCCAGAGTTTCATAGGTTGCGAGCTTTTTAAGATTTAGTTATATTTAGAATGTTTGTTTGGGTTTAATTGGTTTTTACATATATTTTTAATTTCACCCTTATATTTTTTTTAATATTTAAAACTTGGTCATATTTATTTTATCTGAGATTGTTTTTTATTTTTTCATTAAATTGCATCCTCATTGAGATTTTCATATCAAATTTTATTTTTTATTTTTTTGTTGCTTTTGTAGGTTTTTTATCAATACTTTTCTACCAATCTCATCATTCAAAAATAAATTGGATGAGAATTATGCTCTTTGATTGAATCTAGGTAAAACAATTTACGGGATGCGAGTTTTAGAGATTAAACCAGATTTAAGAGGTTTGCCCTGTTTTTTTTCTCTTTTTCTGAATTGAAGTTGTTTTATTTTTTATCTTTTTTTTACTTTTTTTTTTTATTTTTTTGGTTTAATTATTTTTTTAACTTTTTTTTTCTGGTTTGATTCTATTGGGTTAACCCTCCACAATTTTTTTTTACTTCACCTCCATCTTTTTTTAATTTACAAATAATCTATCATATTAGAAATAATTTTTAAATTCACCCCTTATCAATTTTTAATCTTTCAAGTTTGGTCATAATTCTTTTAATTGTAATTTTTTTGGTTTGTGATATATATTTTTTTAATTTCATTCTTATTGAATTTTTTTATGTCAAATTTTAGCCCCATTGTTTGTTTACTATTCATTTTCTTTTGCAAGTTTTTTTATTAATATTTTTTTCAATAATTTTATCATTCAAAATTAAATCGGGTAACATTTAATTCTCGATTGAACTCGGATCCATAATTTAACAAGTTATAATTTTTTAGATTGGATTATATTTAGAAAATTTTTCTAAGTTTGCTTATTTTTTTCTATTTATTTTAAGCTGATGTTTTTTTTTAAGTTTGACTTTTTTTCTTAGTTTTTTTCAGTTAAGTAAGTATCGAATTGTTTTTGATAATCTAAATAAGCTCAGATGTAGTTTTTTTTTAACGATTTATTTACTATTATTAGTTTATTTTATAAATATTTAAATTGCCATACCTTGAGCTTGAATTTTTTTTAACCTATTATTTTTTATACGCTAATTTTTTTTTTTGTCCCGCGGCATCGTGGGCAGCACAGTAGTCTTTTTCTAAATTGAATTAAGCTCCAGATCGTACATTTTCCAACCTGACGAGTTAAACTTGTTTCAACAACTATGGCTCCGAGGTGAAACATGTATGGCAAATTTCGTCTCCCAAATCGTCATCACTATTCCAGAATCACTGTATCATTGTTGGAAACTCTTTATTAAACTAGAACAATGGCCAACTCAGCAAAGGAAGTGAGTTCTACCCTCCACTGGCTTGGCTTTTAACAGTAAACAGCAACAACAAGTTCTGTCTGTCTCTGTCTCTGCGTCTCTCTCTCTCGCCCCCACTGGGGTCACAACCATCTAATACTTAAAAGAAGTCATAACACATTCACCTCTGCTACAACAACAAAATTCAAGAATTCATACCACCCCATTTCAATTTTTGAGGACCCTCAAGTCCCAATATAAACTTTCTTGATTCTGTCCTAAACTCGAAGAAACCAAAGACAAACTTAATAACAGCTAGTTAACTCTACTGGGTTGGTTTTCATTTTTGGTGCATTTTTGGTTTTTCCACGAAAAATGAAGCCGAAACCAAGCCTTTTGCTTTTGATAACCTTCTTTGTGTTTCTTTCACTGAATTCTTTTTCTACTGTGGAGTCAGATCTAGCTTCAGAGAGGGCAGCTCTGGTTACTCTGCGTGATGCAGTTGGAGGCAGATCACTCTTGTGGAATCTTTCCGATAATCCATGTCAATGGGTGGGAGTGTTTTGTGATCAAAACAGAAGCACAGTTGTTGAGTTAAGGTTACCTGGCATGGGACTTTCAGGGCGGTTGCCGGTTGCACTTGGAAATTTAACAAGTTTGCAATCGCTGTCTGTAAGGTTCAATGCACTTTCAGGGCCAATTCCTGCTGATATAGGCAATATTGTTTCTCTACGTAATCTTTATTTGCAAGGGAACTTCTTTTCTGGGGAGATTCCTGAATTCTTGTTCAGGTTGCAGAACTTGGTAAGGTTAAACTTGGCTAATAATAACTTCTCAGGTGTGATCTCTCCAAGTTTTAATAATTTGACTAGGCTGGATACTTTGTATTTGGAGGAGAATCAGTTTACTGGTTCTATTCCTGACTTGAATTTGCCACTTGATCAGTTCAATGTTTCTTTTAACAATTTGACTGGTCCTGTTCCTCAGAAGTTGTCTAACAAGCCCTTGAGTTCTTTTCAAGGGACCTTGCTTTGTGGGAAGCCTTTGGTTTCTTGCAATGGTGCTTCAAATGGGAATGGTAATGATGATAAGTTGTCTGGTGGAGCAATTGCTGGTATTGCTGTTGGATGTGTGATTGGATTTTTGTTACTTTTAATGATCTTGATCTTCTTGTGTCGACGAAAGAGAGACAAAACAGTAGGGTCTAAAGATGTTGAGCTGCCAAAGGAGATAGCAGTTGAGATCCCCAGTGGGAAGGCGGCTGGGGAAGGTGGTAATGTAAGCGCAGGGCATGCTGTGGCGGTGGTGAAAAGTGAAGCTAAGAGTAGTGGGACTAAGAATTTGGTGTTCTTTGGTAACACGGCGAGGGCATTTGGTTTGGAGGACTTGTTGAAAGCTTCTGCAGAGGTTCTGGGAAAGGGGACTTTTGGCACTGCCTATAAGGCCACTCTGGATGTGGGGTTGGTGGTGGCTGTGAAGAGGCTGAAGGAAGTAACGGTACCGGAGAAGGAATTTAGAGAGAAGATTGAAGGGGCTGGAAAGATGAATCATGAGAATTTGGTTCCATTGAGGGCTTATTATTACAGCCAGGATGAAAAGCTTCTTGTTCATGATTACATGCCCATGGGAAGCTTATCTGCGCTTTTGCATGGTGAGCATTTCCTTCTTTTGCATCATGATTTATTCCTTTTGGTTCTTTTGTTATAATTGTTGTTCTTTCTTTCCTAATCACCTTTATTGTTGGATTTTTCTTATGTCTAGTAGATGAGTCTGTTATCTTTCTAAATTAATTACTTGATTTGGGTTTTCTGACATGCTTGTTTCATGTAATGTAATAATTTTGTTGATAATTCGGCATACTACTGGAAACCTCGAAACTTTTGCAGAGATTTACCACATGTAATTTAAAATCATGAACACATGGTTTTGAACTTCCGTTTTTGCCTCACCTGAAATAGATCATATTTTTCACTATTAAGCTGCCTTTATTTGGTAGAAATCATGTCTCATTGGATAGCTAACAATTAAAGTCCTCTCAAACTGCCTTGAGGGAATAGTTATATCTAGACAACTGCAGTTTGCGGTTGCATACTGGTCTTTTGAATTTATTCAATCATGGTTTTGTGTCTAAATATCAGCGTTGGCATGATTTGGATGAATCATTGGATTATGTTGAGATTCATTGAGCACAGGAGATTAAGATAGCTTTTGGAACGTTGGTTTTGTTTCTTATTTACACTTGGTTTCAACTGCAGGAAATAAAGGGTCTGGCAGGACTCCATTGAATTGGGAGACAAGGTCTGGCATTGCCCTTGGAGCTGCCAGAGGAATTGCATACATCCACTCTCAAGGCCCTGCAAGCTCTCATGGAAACATCAAGTCATCAAATATCCTCCTTACTACTTCACTTGAAGCCCGCGTCTCGGACTTCGGCCTTGCACATCTTGCAGGTCTTACACCCACTCCCAACCGTATCGATGGCTATCGTGCACCAGAAGTGACAGATGCTCGTAAAGTATCCCAAAAAGCTGATGTCTACAGCTTCGGTATATTGCTGTTGGAATTGCTCACTGGAAAGGCTCCAACACATTCACAATTGAATGATGAGGGTGTAGACCTTCCAAGATGGGTCCAATCTGTTGTCAAAGAAGAATGGACTGCTGAGGTGTTTGATCTAGAGCTTCTTCGATATCAGACTGTAGAGGAAGATATGGTTCAGCTCTTACAGCTCGCAATCGATTGCGCTGCCCAATATCCTGATAACCGCCCTTCAATGTCCAAGGTGAGAAGCCAGATTGAGGACTTTTGCCGCTCTAGCTCTCAAGAACATGACATTGTAGATGACAAGCCCTCTTAACATACTTGTTGAGTTGATTCAGATGCACCACCATCTTCTCAAAGGACAAAGAAACATCAGCAATCTGTCAATGTTTCCTGGTGTTTCATACATTGTTTAATGTAGCACTTCATTTGTTTGTTTATTCTCGGGTTCATTTCATTTATGAACTCTTCCTTTTCCATTCCTTCTGTCCATTTTCCTTTACCTGTTTTCGTAGCTGCAGTTTACTTCTGCATTTTGTTTTACCTTTCATGTCGTATTTCATAGGAGAACTCCAACACTATTAATATTTGTACTTGGCTGTGTGTAAGTGTGAATAACTAGCAAGTTCTTTCAGTTGAGTACATGATCCTGTAATTCTTTTAGCATCTTTTACTTTGGTGCTTTTCCTTTGTAAGCTTTTGGTCATGAATGTTAAGCTTTTGGTACGTGAGATTCTGTTAGATTTAAAAGCATGAATGTTGGCCTTATTTGTTTTTTATAGGCACTTTTCAGAGGAGCTGAATAATCAAGGTATTATTATGCAATAAACAATCATGATTTGAGAGGCAGGTGCTATGTCAATCTGATCATCAATTAAGGGTCATGTCCATTCATGGTTTGATTTGGACAAAGACTTAGTCTTGCCTTTCTCATTGTGACATATCGATCAAGACAGAAACATCCTACTTGAGGTTACAGAGATTTCTTGCCACTGATGTAAATGCGAAACAGCCCTTGACTACATTCGGAAGATGTGGCTTTTGCCCCTCTCTCTTGACGGTGACTAGTTCCAACAAAATCTCTTCATAATTCAGTATGGCACTTGCTCGGTTCATGCTTAGGATAATGGTCACATTCTATAATTATTTCTTGGCAATCAACAATATGGCATGCTTCCTCATGGGATATGATTTAATCTTCTTCTGTTCTCCATGCTTTTGCATCTCCCAATCCATTATTAGTTGGAAAAGGTTTTATAACATTGAACCAATGATTTGACTAAAAGAGGCCACTTACTCCTGGAGTTCTTCAACTTTCTTTCAAAATTCAAAGATGCATGCTCCTTTTCTTTACTCTTTCTCGAGTACTTTCACAGAGAATTGGCTGCTTCTTTTTTTCCTTTTTGAGAAACATACATCGGGAGACTCAAGCATTTCCTATTCTTTTCCAGCAAATGGACAGCGCTACAGCTATATATTGTCTTCAAACAAATTTAAATAATCCAGTTTCTTTGCTTCTAGTGGATCAGGTACAATTTGTTGAAACTGAGTTGTATGACGTTGCTTAACCTAATAAAGTCCCCTTTGAAACTGCACTATTGCTTCGGCTACAAATCTAATTTGTTCAAACTGAGTTGTATGAGCTCAGATCTAATTTTGTTCAAGAGTGGGACCATGTGGGGTTTGTGATTTAGCTCAGATCCATATCACCCTTCTCTTTCTGGTACCATTAAATGCTAAGTTAAGACAATATGATATCCATGGTTGAGTTAATATGTTAGGTCAGATGTCGTTGCTTTGATACAAAGAAACTAATAGCTTTTACAATTTTTGAAAATGATTTTTTGTTAAATTTTAGATTCTAGTATAAGAAAAGATAAGCACCATGAGTTAAACCTTTGCAACTAAAAATCATAAAATAAAATAAAAATCAGGAAAAATAACAAAACGAAACCAAACATGATCTTTATAACCTAATTTAAGGAGTTCCGTGTAGCAAATGGACCGAAAAAACAATCTTTTATAGAATTAGATCTTGAAAATTTTTTAAACTTGATTCAACGATCATATCAAAAATTTTAGTTTATTTTAGTTATTATGTTGATTTGACGTGACCAGACATCTTCTTAGACCTAACTCATTTTCTTTAGTTCACAAAAATATTTATTAGATCATATATATATATATAGTCTGTTTATGAAATATCTTTATCTAGTTGTGGTAAATTCCTTAACTATTCAGAACTTTTATTTTTTACTGGTCCGATTATATCACTCGGTCAATCTAATAAAAACTTAATTGATTAAAAAAAATTTAAATAATATTATTTTGATTTTTTTTTAAAAAAATATATATATTAACTTGGGTTAAAACCATCACTTTGGACTTGTGCCAAGTTGACTCATGTGGGTTTAATAGCTATAAATATGAGTTTTTCTCATTTCAGTCCTATATGTTCACATGCATTGTAGAGATTCATAAATTTGCAGAGCGGTTGCCGTAAACACAATTATCCTTGGCATCATTCTTTGAATCTAAGTGTTGTCCATGAAAATTAATCATTGCCTTGTTGTCTATCTAAATTAACAATAGTTAAGGTTGTTGATTTGAAAATGAAATCCAGTATTTCTGTCAAGAAAGTTCTTTAGAAAATGAAATCCAGTACTATAAAGCAGAAAATGACCCAACAAAAGAAAGGATGAACCAAATCCATATAGGCATGTAAGGGAAAAGACTTGACCTAGGACTAACATATTTTTGTTGATGCTAACTCGAGATCTTTGTTGATTCTCTCTAAAACTGTCTTGTCTGAGATACACACCACCGAAACCAATCATTCAACCTTAGAGATCACTCAAGAAAGTGATCCTACCTTACATGTCCTATATGAACTAGAATTAACGTGGAAACAATCTATACGACACAGCAATATTAGCTTTCAATGTTAGTTTAGTATCTTCTCCCTTTGTTTTAATGGGAATCGAGTGGAAATTGGAATAGCCACAAGGAGCTAGTATTGCATGGTGAAATGGCATGGGATCTTTCAATATTGTTGTAATTATTCGTTGACAAATCTCGAAGAAGAGAAAATGTTCGATGCTTACCATTAACGTAACTCCCACTGCTCTTGTCTACCATCTGCAGGCACCAAGGTCTTCAATGCAGAGTGGCAGCCATGATTTGTACATGTCCTAATGTGGTGGCAGTTCGATTATTAAGAGTGCTAATCTAGTCGGCAATTTGATAGACGGTAGTAGGATGTCGTTGGCACATCCAACTGTCGTCTGGGTTGCATTATTTGCAATTATTAATAAACTATTAACCAATATAAGGAAAAAAGAAACCCTATTTGGTCAATGACAGCCCCATTACTGACTCTAGAACAAGGCCCTCTAGCTACTAGACTTCTTCAATCCAGCTAAGTTTTCTGCTGTCTGCACATTAGCTGACACCATTGCCTGTTTACCCCTGGAAAGATCTTTCTGCCTTTGCAATCCAGGTCACCATTCAGCATCTAGGTTTACAGACATAAATTAAGACATTGAGTTGCAATTATTGAGGGTGTTCTTAGCTGTCCGGGGAGTTGGAGATCACGACTGTTATCAGCTAGGCATTTCCTTGAGGCTAGAAGAAAAGCAGAAAGGAAAAGGAATTCCATGCCCCTACCTCCAAAAAGAGTGTTGGAAAATTATTTTAATTGCACCTTTCTGCAAACCTCCAATAAAACATGAAACACAGAAGCTTAAATGACACAATCCCTTTGTCCTCCCAGTAAAAATGCTGCTTTGGTTTCATTTGGAAATTGATCATCGTAACTTTTATCAATATAAGCACAGTAGTAAACATTACAAATACAAGAAAACTTACAAAATAAGCAGACAGGCTCAAATTCCTATGATATAAATACACGAGGAAATAGGTTAATAGAAAATGCACAAACAACTCGCTGCAAGCATTATGGTACTGTACAGTGTAAAAAACAAAACATTTGGAATGAAACCCGGGATCTAAAAACCAACAAATAAATTCCACCAGGAAGAATTTGTATTGCCTACTCTGTGCTTCTAGGCTTAGTTCTTAACCTTTTTTATTGTAAAAGAAACCATCAACTAGGAGAAAGTCAAGCTACAGATCCTGTTGCTGTTTTTGAGTGCTTGATAAGCCAATCAATGACAATGTCTATGTTTGTGGAGTCCTTGCATGAGATCATATGGCAGCAAACCTCTCTATCTGTGATTGATTCAAGACCTCTGAAACCGTCCAACAAAATACAAATAAGAAAAAAATGTCTACCTTTAATTCTTGAGGGAAAAATTTGAAACAAAATCTACATCATATAGTAGGACTAAACTCACAGCTGATCCACCAAAGCTTGCTTGGAAAAAGCTTCTGGCTTGTCAATTTTGTTGCCAACGACAAGCAAAGGGATTCCGCTTAAGGAAGGTTTGGTTAGGAGGTCATGTAACTCACTTCTAGATAGGGGAACGCTGTCCCTGTCAGCTGCATCAACTACATATCTGTCTTTGCATCAATCCAGATGGAAAACAAAAGAGTTAGTCCATTAAACAGACACCAAGGAGAAAACAACAGCGGATATCATCCAATAATGCTCTAGCTAACTAGAGTGAAGGCAATATAAAAAGAAAACAGGGAATCTGCAAGAATAAGGATTGGGACAACTATTCCAAGTTAAAAAAATTTATTGTCATCTTCCCTTATTTTCCATTACCAAAAGTAACATGACTTCTTAATGCATTATTTAATTTGAGAAAATGAAATTTCTTGCATAACAATAAACTGTATGACTAGGTATTCATTCAGTATGTTAGCATTTCTTCTCTCTTTTGGCGATTGATGCTTTCCTATGCAGCAAGAGAGAGCATTTCAGATGTGACAAGGTATGTGTTCTATTATCAGTACTTTTCTTTTCCTATGGGAAAAGAGAAGTGTAAAAGACCTCCTTCACATGCAGTTAAATATGTGGATGTGTGTGGGCGCTGCACAGTCAACAAAGAAAAATAAAAGTTTTGGCTTTATGGGTACTTTACTATAGACATTGAGAAAAGCCAAATATAGCCTATACCCATACCTATTTCAAACAACATCATCGATTGAGCTAACAAAAGCCAAAGCTCTATTGGGGCAAAAGATTCAGTAGCCTTAAAAAAAACCAGTTCGAAGATCAAGAGAAGAGTTAATCAGGGTTTTCATGGAAAATTTCGATGATAGATGCGGATTACAAGGTCTGGTATGACTCCAACTTATCATCCTGGAACTAAAAGATAGTGTTTCTTGCTAGTTCCTAATAGGTAGTGCATTCTAATAAAATAAAAATAAAGAGAAGTGATAATGGCATAACAAAGATGAATATGAGAATGGGTGGTATTACAGAATCGCAGAGACTCCACGACAATAACGCTCCCACATTGTACGAAACCTCCGCTGCCCTCCAAGATCCCAAAGCTTTATCGTCACATTGCCTTTTGTAACTTTTCGCATGTTGAATCCAACCTGGTTTTCATAGTATGAAAAGTCTATCTTTTAAACATCACCAAATGCTTTATTTGGAATTTGTTCAAGGAAAAGATACCTACAGTTGGAATCATGTCCTCACTGTAGCCACCTGTCTGGTAAACATAAAAGGAAAAATGTTAAAAGGGAGCCACTCACTAAAACCCGTAAATATGTGCCTGGTATGTGTCAACTTACAGCAATGGAATTAACAAGAGATGTCTTTCCAGCATTCTGAAGGCCTACTAGGGATAGCTCCATTTCTTGTTTAAAGAATAAGCTGATAAAATGTCAGAAGCAGAAGGCAAAATCAATGGAAAGAAGTAATGTGCATTGGTTATTACAGTTATTAGACAAACAGATTAAAAATAACATTAAGAGTAAAAAAAAGTTGTGCACAATTGGATAAGTCAACAACATTCCAAGAGAATGTGAACCAACTTTCCAGAAGTTCATCAAATAACCATTTGACCACAGTTGCTTTCCCATACTAGGGAAGCTGTTCGGCTCTTTCTAAGCCAAAAATGTTCTATGACATCAATCAAAAAGATCATTTCTACTACTATTGCCTACAGAATAAGTATCAGAGAACCAGAAACAAACAGAAATGAACCCCTTCATACAATGGCTGCCAGTTTTGGTCAGGTTCATGAGACGGTAATCTAATCATATGCAAGACAAGCAATGACATTCTCACAGAAAATTATACAGATTTTAACTCCACCACAGTCGTGCAGTATTTTTATAAATATGTTTAATCTTCAGAGAAGCTATTCTTTATTGCCTTGATAAGTCCAAGATCATTAACCACAGAGCAACATCACCTACCCATTTGAACAACAGCCGAAACTCTATGATGCGATGACTTTCTACGCCTAATTCATGAAGTAATACTACGTGAAAGGGTACATCTCTTTCCTTCATATTCAGCAAATTATGCAAAATTATTCCCATTACATGGCATCTGGTTTATATATATATAATTCCCTTTTATATGCTTAAGCACAAAGCTCAAATCCTTTATTCGTTTATATTAATCCAATTTTCCACAACAACATTACTTTACTCTTTTTGTTCATGTGTATTCTCTATCAACATCTAGGCACTGCTTAAAGATAACCCATTTCCAAAAGCTCCTCTTTTATCATGAAAATCTTGCATACATGAACTAAACGAAACGCATAAAAGAAACTATGCAACGAAATACTCCTCATGACTAATTCATGTCTCTCGAATATTAATCTTGGGAGAGCTAAAACGAATATAGTCAAGTTTACAATCCACATATCATCCCATCACAAACATACAAATTATGTCCACAATTTTCTTTTCCCTTTGAATAATTTTATGTTGCTTACATTATTTCTTAACCTAGTATACTTTTCGACTATCAATATTTAAACTTTATCACCTCAAAATCATTAACAAAACAAATTGATATCGAACATACTAATTAAGCTACAGCCGAGCAGCAACTTAACAAATTAAATCTAGTTCAATTAATCAGCATATATGATAAATAACATCACATCTTTACCAAAACATTCTCATCATCCAAACAAAACTAAAAGAGCAAACACAACCAAAAAAATAAAAAAGAAAAACCAAAAAATTAAAAAAAAAAGTGAGGGAAATTTACCTCCTGAGCCAGTTTAGAAGGGAATCAAAGAGACCCATTTGGAGAAAAGTAGAGATTTTATCTTGAAAGGAGAGATTTTTAGACTATAAATCCTTTGTCTCTTGAGGGGGAAGGGAAGGAAATGGGAGAACCAAGGGAAGTAAAGTGAGAGAGAGAGGATAAAGCAACCTTCGCCGACTGTATCTCGTATCTGTCAGCTTGCTGGAGTAAAGAACTACTTCGTTGATTTTGTTGTTGCAGGGGAAGATAATTTATGTGTTTTTTTTATTGGATTATTTTTATTTTGTTTTATTTTATTTTGCAAAAACCCAAAAAAAAAATGTTTTTGTTGTATTTCCTTCTAAGTAAATAGAATTTAAAGGAAATTAAATAAAAAAAATCTAGTCAAACATTTTTTTTCTTCTCTTATATCTGAATTTGTTTTTTTAACAAAAAAGATAGAATTTCATTAAGAAATCAATAAAATTAGATGGAATCTCTTAGGTCGAGTGAGGTTTGTGTTTTAAAATAGAATTACTACATACAAAAAAAAAAAAAGAATGTATTTGTTTAAAAAGATAAAGATGATGATATTAAATAAATATATTTTTGGGATATTTTTTATATATAGACATATTACTTCTGTCTCGTTTCTCTTTCTTTTATATTATGAGAAATTAATCCAATCATACCCTAAAATATCTTGGAATCAACTTTGAAGTAAAGTTAAATTGTCGCATGTAGCAATTAATTGGGGTTAAATAAGCAGGCATGGTTGGATTGTATATCTAATAGCTTCGTTCATAGTAANNTATGTTTGNGATTATAGNANTGATNGTGNTTTAAAANANTNCNTATNTNNAAATATATTAAAATAAAATTATTTTATTTTTAAAAAATTATTTTTAATATCATCACATCAAAACAATCTAAAATATAAAAAATATTTTATATAAAAAAATTTAAAATTAAAAAAAATATAATTTATATCACATTTTTTAATACACCCGAACAAAAACAGAATGAGTAGTCGAGTCAATTTTTTACCCCATGTTAAGAAAAATCAAAAGATATATAAAAAAGGACCAAATTGTAATAAACCACTGTAATTAAAAAAAATTACATTTATATATACCCTATCACTTAACATTATCTCTAAAAAAAAAGTCAACAAAAAATCTAATTGTTTATACAAATGTCATTATTTTTTATTTAATGATTAAAAGAGCCCTTATATTAAAAATATTACAATTTTACCATTAAAAAAAAAATAGCCACCACTATCGACCTTTTCTCCTTTATTTTCTAAATCCTAACCCTAACATTAAATTTCCAAATTCAAAGGATGATTTGGGCATACCAGAATATATATATAACACGGAGATGAAAAGTTTATATTAACAACAATCATGAAAAACAAGGGTCATATTAACAAATTAAATTGTTAAGAGATGGAATTAACAAAATCAAAATGTTAAAGGGATAAAAAATAATTTAACCTTTTTACCTCTTATCCTCTCCTTCTTTTAAAGCTAGAAAAGAATTGTTTAGAAGCGTGTCAAATCGTGGAATTCAATTCAATTCCAGTCCCACATTTGTTCCATTTTTCCCCCTGGTCTTTTTTCTTCCCTCGCGCCATTTAGCTCCCCCAAACACCCCCCCATTTCAATATTTCAAAAACCCTAGAATACAAAACCCCTAATTTCCCAAACCAAAACCGAAACACAAAACGCTAATTAAGAAATGAAATCATTTCTCTTGTTATCCATTTTATTTAAATTTCGTAGATAAAGAGACAGTCTTGGCTTCATGGAAGTGGATTATGTGAGTGAATGAGAAGCTCAAAAAAGAAGAAAAAAATGGCGCAATTGAATGGTTCCAAAGTAATTTCCACAAAATCCGAGCAAGAACTCAATGACATTGGTGATTGGTCCAACGAGCTTGACCATCTTCCTTTACTACAACGTCGTAAATTATTACTGTCAGGGAAACCAACTACAACGTGAGTGAGTCAATTTTTTTCATAAAGTTTTCATTTTTTATGTGATTATGTTTATGTTTTTATTTATTTATTTATTTGAAGTTTCGTTTTTTTTTCTTTTAAGGGGCAATTCCTTGTGTGATTTTCTTCGTGGGTTTTTTTTTTTTGATGATTGATTTCTTGTATAGGTCCAATGTTGATGTTGTTGTTAAAAAGGAGTGCGAGGATTCCCAGGTAACTAGCTTCTTTCGCGCCCGGTGTAATTTAATTTCTTTATTTTTTTTTGGCAATTGTGTGAAATATGGTGTTGTGGGTCTTTTTATTTAGTGTTATTTTGGGTAAATTGTTGCTTGAATTATTACTTTTCTTGAATTAAATTCATGCGAATGCCTATACATATGATATGATACAATATTCTTTCTTCTCGCATTTATGTGGGGTCTACAGGAAGTTTCTGTGAGTGCCTCTTCTGCTAATGTGAGAGAAGGTAGCAAAGTTGCAGTAAATCAGTGTTTGCAGAATGGCATTGGTGGGCAAGACTTGGTTAAGTCGGGAGATTGCAGTGGTCAGGGGACTAAAGTAAATGCATATGTTTGTTTGGATCAGGTAATGTGTTCAGAAGTTGCTGGTAATGGTTTTGGAATTGAGAAAGTTGAGACAGTTGTTTGCACTTTAACCCAGAATTCAATGGTGCAGAGTCAACCTGCTGAAGCGAAGGTCGAGTGTTCGTATAATAATGTTCGGAGCACATTAGGAGATAGCATGACTGGTTCTGCGGGTGCTGATTTGCAAACAATTAAGGTCAAGAGTAATAGTCCTGATGACTGTGCAGATGACCTTGATCATGTTGTATTGAGAGTGCGGCAAGGGATGCTGCTATCAAGGTGTTGTTTTTATGTCTTTTGGTGGAGTTAGCTGTTTAAAGTTTTGGTGTCCTTGCACTCATTTCTCTGCAGTGGTAGAGCTAGAGTAAAGTAAATGGGAGCCAATATGGGGAAAAAAATACAAGGATGGACATAAAATTAATCTAAAATAACTTGTTCATAAATAAAATATGCAAACTTTTTGCAGGGCCTAATTGAATGAACCTTCAAAAGTCAGGGTTAAACTTAACCTTATAAAAAATTTTGAGGGGCCGTAGCCCCCCTCACCACAAGTTGTAGCACTGCCCTTGTGCCTCTGTGCCCTTTTTTTCCTACAACAATCAACTCTTCTTTTTTCGTGTTACTTTCCAGGAAAATGTTGAGGTTGGAAAAGAAAAATTTGGAGGTAATTTGTTGTCCTTTTAATCTGATCGCTGATGTGTAATATTGTGTCAATTGTTGAAGACTGCTAGAATATTTGAGGTGTAGGCATTTACATCATGCAGCCGTTCACATTGAAAAATCATTAACCTTGTTATACTTCCCTTGTGCAAATTTTGTTTTGCAATGACCTTTTACTCTTCTCTTCTTGTAGTTGAATTTCTTGGAGCATTTATCTACTGTTCATTTACTGCTCTTCCTTAGATTTTTAGACTTGACTATAGTTTATTATATTATTATTTTTTGATTGAGCATTTTGGTGTATGACATATGTACATTGGCCTAAGTTGCTCCCTGAGAAACCTTTTGCTCTATATGCTTTCATGGCTTTCTGTGGTGTTTAAAACTCAAGTCATAAAATGGTGTGACTTTTGATAGATAATTGATAAAGCTATGCTATGGATTTTTTCCCCTCCCAGCAATTTATGTGTTGACATTTTTGTAACTCTGTCAACACTTGTTTATGCTTTTTATTTTGTGTGTGTGTGAAGCCTATTTTAAAGTGATTACTTTGTATTTAATTCTCCTTGTTTCTCCTTTTGTGCTCAATGATACATGTGGCACGAACAATATATTTCCTGTGCATGGTTAACTGAGTTCAGATTGGATTATGAAATGCAAGTTAACGTTCCACATGATTATTTTTGGCTGGTAGATAAATTGTTCTCTTGACTCTTTCTGCGTGTATGTGGAGAATATAGAGCATATGCTCTATGGCAACATTGAAAGGAAAAATAAGGGATTTTATATATTTTATACTATGAGGTCAATATGAAATTTATTCTTTGTCAGAGACATGACATCTTGTTGCCTTTCTTCTGAAAGAAAGTGACTGAATATGCTAACTTCAGGGATTGAACATGGAGTCAAATTCATGCCAGAAACTGCATTGCATGCCTGCAACAGCTGATAGTATGGCAAGCTCAAGTTTATCAACCATGATCAATGTCAAGGCTGAACCATTGGATAACAATGAATTGCACAACTCGGACAGAATCAGTGTCTCTAATTTCTCCATTAACAAGGTGCCAGTGAAGACTGAACTTGAAATCCACAATAAACTGTACAAAGACAAGTTGGATCATATGCAATTGCAAGATCGCATCAAAATGCTGACCAAATGGAAGAGTTCTAAATCAAAGATTTCAGGGAATTCTGAATGCTTGCGTAAAGCCATCCCATCTGATGTTGAGTATGGCTCGACTGTTCCAGACCCAATAAGGTTCGTCCAACCACGGAAAAGGAAGAAAACTGCCACGTATGTCTTGCCCTCCCTAAAGCTGGACTTGTGTCTGTGATTCACCCCCTATTCTATAAACCCTCAATTTTTGGATCTATTGATTGTTGAATTGCAGGGATTCTGTTGAAACGGCACTGGAGGAAGATGCTCCTGGACTTCTGCAGGTAATGCATTCAACTTTCTCGTCCCTTTTCCATGAAATTCAGATTTAGTTTTCGCTGAAAATGTCAATTGGCAGGTGTTAGTTGAACAAGGGGTATCTCTTGAAGAAATCAAGCTTTATGGAGAGGCAGATGATGATGAGGCCATAGACGAATCATTTATTGAAGATGGATTTGGAGAGCTTGAAGCTGTTATGTCAAAGGTCGACTGTGATTTTCTGAGATTGTGATATCTATAATTTCTAGATATTTGTGACTAATACAAAATTTAGAGATTCAATTTTTCTTCCTATTGGCCTTTGGTTCCATTTTTTAACATGTCATCATCGTCTTCTGGCCTTCTAATTAACTAGGAAAAAGTAGAATTAGAAATTTACTTTTTATGTTTCCTAATTAAGTCATGTTGTGCTTTGCAAATTCATATCTGTTCTGATGCTAGCCTCTTTCTTTGTCTGTGGTACAGCTACTTTTCCAGCGTAGCTCCTTACTAAAGCTTGCTCCCATACAATGTGCGAAGGCCTCAAGACCTAGTTATTGTTTGGAATGTCTCTTCTCCCTTGTAGAGCAGGTAACAAGTTTACTGTTAAAATTATGGGGAACAGGGGACTTGTAGTTGTTGATAGAGTTGTACCTTCTTTTATCAAACACTTTAAAAATAATACTTATGACTTGTCTTCTTTAGACTCGGCATCTTCGGTTTCGTAATTGGCCTGCTGAATGGGGTTGGTGCCGAGATCTTCAGTCATTTGTATTTGTCTTTAAAAAGCATAACAGGTATTTCTGCTAAAGAAATTATTCTTCAAGTTAGTATTCTCTACATATTGTACTGGAAAGTGATGGTGTTCAGTTTCACTTGAATACAGAATAGTGCTGGAACGCCCTGAATATGGCTATGCAACATATTTCTTTGAGCTGGTAGATTCCATATCCATTGATTGGCAGATTAAGCGTCTGGTGACTGCCATGAAACTTACCAACTGTGGCAGGGTTAGTGTGGTTGAGAACAGACCATTATCGGTAAGAACTTAAATCTGTTTTCCTTGGCTGACTACTGGTACTTGTATTGACATCATTTGATCAGTTGCTAAATGGGCATGATATCACCACATATTAGTCTGCTGATTGGCTCACAGAGTTGGCAGGAGAGTTTTTTTCTTAGTCCATGTAAACCGGGCAGTGCATGACCTGGAACAGCAATGCTCTAGGTCGAGCTAGGTTTGTTTGTGGGGGTAAAAATACCATCTGACCTGACGTAAGTCATTTTTGCACTTATTTCTAAGGGTAGTGGTCAGGCAGATTACCCCACCCCCTTCAGGAGACTAGTGTGCTGAATTTGATAATTTATTTGTTTGAAGGCTTCCATCAAATTGATTCGTCTATGTCTAATGCATTCAAATCTTTGATTAAGGTTGGTGAAGACATAACCGAAGGGGAGGCTCAGGTGTTGATGCAGTATGGTTGGACACCTAATAGTGGCTTAGGAACCATGCTAAACTACTGCGACAGAGTTTTTCATGACAGGAAGAATGAGAAGGATAGCTCAGAGTGGAGATCAAAAATAGGGAAATTGTTGATGAATGGTTTTAATGGTGGAAGTATTGTTTCAAACAATATCGAGACAGAGCTTATACAGCATGCCAGTGCTGAGAGCCCACAAATTAAGATGGAGCTTTAGTCGTGTCATCCTATGTTGTGCCCTGTGCGGGTCTGCACTGCAATTTACACAGAAATGCACCAAGACTGTGGTGTTCCCTTGCTTCCAAAGTCCCAATTACTCCCTTCAGTCTCTTGCCGTATCCTAAACGTATAAATATTTAGATAGATGAAACCTGTCGACAGGCTTTTGTGCAGCTAACTACATACAAATCAAAGAACCCTAGAATACTGATTGTTGTGATGTAGTGTTGTTACTCATAACCGAAGTTTGCTTTTCTTTCTTTCCTATCTCGGTGTTACCTTGCGAAAATGCAGCAAATTGTGGTTTATCTCCTCATAACTTGAATGAGAACTGCCTTGTCCATCCTCAAACATAATACTAAACAACATATTATAACTGACATTCATATTTAACTTATTAACCTAAGAGGAAACACATTTCCGAAGTTTATTGAACATATAAACGTGAAGTGAAACACAGGACCGTCTCAAAAGTCGTAGAAAGTAAAAGGTTGAACAAATGATTTAGGCCCAAGATGCCATCTTGGAAACAGAGGCCTAAGCACACATCAATCTTCAAAGGGTCAAAACACATATCCATCTTCAAGGCGCTTCAATGGTGTGTAGATAATAGCTTTTAGTCCAACGAAAAAGAAAAAGCAGACTGTTACCAGCCCAAAATTCTATTTTAGTCTCCTGGGCCAAACTTTACAGTGTTTCCAACTAGAAAGCCCGATTGTGAGGGATTTATATCAGAAATTGATATATATATTCCAAACGCGGTGCGATAGAAGATAGGATACATAAGGATGTAGAAAATAATTGACATATTACTAGATTCAATATGTTGATTTATTCCTAAATTCATAAACTATAATTAGTCCAAAACGGGTCAATATACTAGTTATTTTCTATTTTTTGAGTTGTTTGGGGATGGGGTTTTCAATGTTCAAATTAGTCCCCATCCCTTTCTTAATTACACTATACTCACTAATAATTTGTTTTCTTTTTCTTTTTTTTTCCCTGATTTTTTTAGATTTTTTTTAAAAATTGAAAATATAAAAAAAATAAGAGAGAAGGGTAAAAAACCATAAAAGGACAAGAAATTAGCTGAACTGCATTAACAATGCATTTTGAGAATTTTTGTATTTTTTGTATTTTTTTTTTGAAAATATATTGAAAAACGGGAGTAAAAAAAATGAGTGATGACTTCTTTTATCTTAAGGGTATTATATGGTTAGATTCTTCCTAAAAAAAGATCGTCTTCTCAAATATGGGTATTAATTCTTAAATACTTCAAAAACTATAATTGATTTATGTATTCCTAAATTCAAAACCTTTACTTCAATATTTTTAATTAATGTGTAATATTTTGTTTTATCTTGAGAGGTATTCTTGTTTATTAATGGCCAGATTCTTCCTAAAAAAGGCCACATTCTCATATATGGATCTTCTTAATGAAAACAAATAATTTTAAGAACAAGTTACTCGATATCATGATTTTTAGGTTTGAAATTCTTTTTCATGCAAAGTATTGAGTTGAAACTGAGATGATAAGAATAAATAAAATTGAAAGAATGAAATAAAGACTAATTAATCATTTTTCAATTACAATTATTATGTTTAGCTAGATGATTTAATTACAATTGACGTGAAAGATAGTGTTATTTTAATAGAAACAATTCACCTAGCGATCTATATATAAACTAACCTAACAATCTAACGAATTAAATCTAACAACTATTACATCAAATTATGAAATTAACTGGAAATCAAACACAAAATGAGAAAAAAAGAAGAACATTCAAAGTGATCTTCATTAAGAAAGATTAGACAGTGACAAATTGGAATATGATTTTAGAAAGAGCACCGCACCCTCGCATCTCTCCCTTTCCACTATTTTGCACATCTGTTACCATTATTTGTTTTTTGTTTTCGTTCAAGGAATCTTTACGTGTTATTGCCTTCCAGTAGTTTACAGACATCAATGGTGTTCCTTCTTCTTCTTTTTCCCCACTTTTTATTTGATTGATTTGAACCTCGAAGTTTCTCGAATCTGATGTTTCATTCACTACATGTAACTAAATCGAAGCCTCCACTTTCTCCCTTAAAAGAGCACCCCAGTAATCCAATAATTTGTCGACAACATGGTCCCAAAAAAGATTGAAACCCAATAATAACAAATTAATTATACGTGTCTTGAAAACGTTATATATATATGGATGACGTCGACTGAGGTAAATATGACTCCAATAATGTTTTAAAAGCTCATGGTTTGTGAAATTATTATCAGAATATTATTAATTTGATTATGTAGTTAAAGATATTCTTGATATAACTTCTGTATACTAATTAGTTTCGTTTATCTTTTACGATCCAATGTGTAATATCTATATATATTAGATGGTGGATTCATGAGAATTGCATGTATTTTTCACAATTTAATCTTAGATCCGTGAAATTAATTTTGCTAATGTTGTTTATAAGGATATCATATGGATTCGTAAATTGCTTGCTAAATGTTAATTAATACTTGGAGATTCGCATTTTTCTAATTTAAACACAAGAAATACATGGGTTTTCTTTTTATTAATTATTATTAGGGAATGGTAATTTTTATTTAATTAATGAAAGATGATGTATTTAAATAATTAATCACAAAATCAATTACAAAAATTAAGTGAACAAGAGAATATTAATTAATTACTTGTGATGACAACATATGTACTCATAATTACGTGTGTGAAGGGTAGCATCACAATAATTAAATAATCTATCAAAGGCTTCCAACCACATCCACCAATTATTAAGTGACCATCTTTTATTTTCAAATTATTGACTTTTGACATTTTTGTAAGAGTGTGGTACACATGCACCTAAGTGCTTCACTGCTAACCACCTCCAAAAATAAATAATAAATAATAAATAATAATAGTAATAATAATGTTTTGGAAAAAAAAGATTGAAAATAATTGAAACAAAAAGAAAATATCTTTATGTTTATTTTTATTTTGAGAAAACAGAAAATGATTTAACTTCTTATTTCTAACTTTCCAACCAAATACATTTTTTTTTTTGGACTAGTTTATTATATTATAAATGTATTTTCGCTATTCATTCAATTAGTAAATATTTTGTTAAATGGAGCAAATGATCGATCTATGTACCCTCCATAACGTATTGTCTCCCTTCCATGGCCCCGAAGTCACTGGCGCACACTACCTTTTTACACACTCCAAGAACAATGTCGAGAGCATATTTGTTGCAGAAGATAAGGTTTCTAAAAAAACAACAGACATGCCATTTCTATGAGGAAAGAAAATAGAATATGAAACCTTTTTTCAAAATTAATCATCAGATACCTTTCATCATCATGAGAGAAAGTGATGCATATAAAAAACAGAGAGAGATGGTATTTCAAAATGGCTACTGTATCTTGTGCCCTAGTTGGGTTTTGTTGAAAAGACGGAAAACCTAATTCCTATCCTTCCCTTTTCTTTTGCTATGGTGGCAAGCAGAGCTTGGAAGTTGGCACAGAACATGGCCAATAATATGAACTCCAGTTATTATCCCCCACCTTTTGGACCCATGAGCATTGGACAACTCCTAGCTCCACTTCAAGGAGATACTCGTACGTGTATGCCTTTGCGAGTATACAGACTTCGAGCTCGGCCTGAATATTTTAAAGCACTTTTATCTCAAAATATGCATAGAAGCAAACCATTGAACCTTTTCTTTGTCAAGAAGTTGCAACCCGTAGGTAGCTGAGCTTTTCAGCTCTTGAATTTGTTTTTTAATGGAAATTAGTAGGAGTTCTTGAATTTGTCAAGAAGTTGCAACCCGTAGGTACAGCTGAGCTTTCAGCTCTCGAATTTGTTTTTTAATGGAAATTAGTACGAGTCTCTAAGAAACATATCGACTCAAAAATTTAAATTATTAGGTGAAGTTTCAATCATCAAGGCTCTGATACCATGTCAAAAAACCATCTCAATTCAAAAACTTAAACTGTTAGGTGAGGTCTCAGGATATAATTTATATTATTTTCTAACAGTCTTCTCAAGAGCTACTAGAAACTTACTCGATTATTAATTTTAAAATTTATATAATTAATTGAAATACATGTAAATTAAACTAAATATTAAAAAAAAAAGAAGCAATCAACATGAGAGCAACTTCATCGCCAAATCTCCTAAAAAAGAGCTAGTGGTAGAAAAATTCAATCGCGTCATAACAATGAATTGCTTAGGTCATTCTATTGAGAGAGTATAATGAAATTACAAGGAATTAGCTTTCACAACATTATCTTTCATAACTCCGTACTTATTTTTGTTGTCGCAATCTAATGTAATAGCAAACACCTCCACAAGTACATAGCAATAGAAGTAGGAGTAATTGTTACATCAACTTGATCATATATATTGATTAATTATATGTTTTACACTGGTTAAGTTATTTGAATTTTATTAAAATTTCGATTAATTGTTTCAATTTTTATTTAAGATCGGTGTTAGTAAGAATTTATTTATTTATTTTTTTTTACCAAAGAGATGTTTGAAGTCAATATTTATTGAGAAAAGGAAATGTCCTTGAATTTAATGTAGGATTATTAATAAAATTGTAAGTAATTGATCCTAGATTTAAAATATTATATAAAGTACTCTACCTTTCGAACTTTTTAGCACCATGTAAGATGAACTGATGACAAAAGCATTGCGAATACAATGAGGTGTGGAGTTAACATTCGTTAAATTGGATCAGAGTGATACAGACATACCAGAATCTATGAAAGTATATCATGTTAAATCTTTCAGACTTTGAACAAGGATGAAGAAAAGGCACTCATTGGAGCATTGATTCGCATGGTTCATCATGAAAAACAAAAACATTGCTAGATACCTCAACATACTCAATACTCAAGAGGGTCCCCAAGTCCACTAAAATGCCCCAAAAGAGGAGGTGAGCATGGGGAGACACCGGCCTATGATCCGGCAACCGCCCCAGTATCACCTTACCTTTGTCACATATTATATATAGAATGCTTCATTTCATGTATGGGACGTGGTGTCCTTATTAACTGCCACATTCCTTATCTCAGGAGGAAATAAAAGTGGCTGACAAATCATGCATGCCTTACCATACCCAAATAGCTTATTTTCCAACTCCTTTATCTACCAGCATGCAATGTCTCATAGTTATGATTAGATGTTTGACCCGCGCTATATTACGGGTCAAGTTAATTTTTTTTTAAATGTAAAAAACATATTTAAAAGTTGCTAATTTTTTTTTCCTGGCAAAAAAATAAATAAATGCAACTTGTATAATAATATTGGACTAAATAAAATTTTAAGATGATATTTTTTTAATATTAAAATAACAACATATTGAATTAATCTGAGGCAACTTAGGTTAACGTGTTAAATTCGTGACCTGAGTTATAAGACTGTAATAACTCTATAAAAAGCAAATCAAAATAAATTATGAAACCTAATTATCAATCAACTCAATATTGAAGAATGAAACTGAAAAAAATCAATTAAAAAAAGACCTAAAAAATAATTTGAGTTAACATGACAAACTTGCAACTCGGGTCATAAGACCAAGATAACCCCATGAAAATTAAATCAAAATAAATTATGAATTTCAATCCACAATCAATCCAATATTGAATGATGAGATTAAAAAAGAAATCAATTAAAAAAAACATAAAAAGCAACTTGAATCAATCCACCAAATCCATGACCAGGTTTATCAGACAGAGATAACCTTATAAAAATAACTTGATTTAACTCAGGTTAACCTGTCAAATTTGTGGCTTTGATTTTGATACTAAACTAATCCTACAGAGAGAAAGTTAAAATAAATTATAAATCTCGATTTTCAATTGTCTATGTCGGATCTAATGTTAAATGATGAAATTTGTAAAAATCTTAATTAAGAAAATGACATAAAAACATAAGTCAAGTTAACCTGAGTTAACCATTAAGCATTATTTTCGGGTTATTAGACTAGGATAATCTAATGAAAAACAAACCGAAACAAATCATGAAGTCTAACTCCCAATCAAACACAATATTAATTAATGAAATTAGAAAAAGAAAATAAGTCAATTAAAAAAAAAGAGAAAAAATAAGTCAATTAAAAAAGGAGAGAAAAAATAAATCAATTGAGTTAACCCGTCAAACTCGCGACTCAGGTCATGAGATAGGAACAACCAATAAAAAGCAAGTTCAATGTTAAAGGATCGTGTCTCAGGTCATGAGACTGATATAAGCTCTTAGAAAGAAAATTTTTTAAAAAAAAAAGCAATCTAATTTAACAAGGGTTAAAATACCAAAACTTGTAATCTTGATCTTGAGACCAATATATTCTCATAAAAAGCAAATGAAAATGGATTATGAAGCTTAAGTCCCAACTGATCCAATGTTGAATGATAAAATTGAAAAAAATCAATTAAATAAAAGATGCAAAAAACAACCGGAGTGTAGTCGGATTAATCTATTAAACACTATTCTCAGGTCATAAGACCAAGATAACATAATAAAAAACAAATAAAATAAATTATGAAGTTTAATTCTCAATCAAATCAACATTAAATGATAAAATTGAAAGAAAAATAATTAAGAAAAAAAATCTGAGTCAACCGAGTTAACCTGTTAAACCAAGTTAACCTGTTAAACTTGGGGTTTATGTAATGAGAGTATGATAAATAAATAGAAAAAAATATAAATAATATTAAATGATGAAATTAAACAAAAAAAAATTTATCAAAAAAAATCAAAGAAAAAAAAACAAAGCACTTTCTTCCAGTAAACAGTGCTTTGTAAGGAGAGGTATACTAAAACCCATCCTTTTTTAGTTTAGAGTTGATGAACAATCCTACCAAACCAAAAGAGGCCTCTAATATTTTATAATTATATATATATATATATATATATATATATTTAAAAAATGGTTTCCAGACCCATTCTCTTTCCAAACATTATTTATTATTAACAAAAACTAAGCCTCGTGGCAAAAACACTAGAGCAACACACATTGTTCGTCATCTCATAAATTATTATGGATTGTAATATTCAAATTTTTAAAATTTATCAATTTGGTTCTCAAATTTTTTCCCACAATTGAGCCTTTTAGAATCCAAATTAGCACCCAATTCCATTTTTTTTATTATTTTTGGAATGAAGGGTTGGATTGAAAGTAAGAAAATTAAAGTAAAAATAGCAAGTAAAATTGGCTTCAAACTTCATACCAAAAAATTATTTTCATCCACTATCTTTTTCGGTTTATAGGTGATTGGTCTCTTTAGTTATCAAAATTTTAATTTTGGAACCAAAGCTCATTTCTCTCATTTTTTAGTCATTTTTTTTTGTTAGAGGAGAGAGAGAGAAGATGTCAGATTTTGGCATAGAAAGAAAAAATGATCATTGATGATGGTTCTAGACACCAAAAAAGTTGAAATCGGTGTCAATGAGTTCTATTTAATAAGGGGAGTTTTACCTAGGTGCTTTATTTCCTTCTCCTTGCCCGAGAAGATAGTTCTAACCATGTGAATGTTTTTGGGTTCAATGATAGGCTTATTAAGGTGTTTCGGGTAAAAAAAAAAGAGTTGGAGATGAGTTTTTAAACAAAAAAAACTGAAGGCTCATTCTCAACGAATTCTAGCTAGCATCGTCCGCCTCTTTAAAAAAATTTAAAAAAAATATAAAGACGGGCTCAGGCATGTGGGCTGGGCTTCTTTTAGGGTTTTTTGGGTTAAAAATAGATAAAAAAATCATTGAACTCAATTGAGTTGATGAACTAGGTTATAGATTTAACGAATTAATTTGCACCATCTAGACTATTATTTATTGTTTTTTGCCCTTAATGTTTTTTAAAAATACAATTTCATCCTTTGTTATCAATGATGTACTTTTACTATCTCGACACCACGTGTTTATCATGGTTTTTTTACTTCTAAAATAAATATTTGATATAGAAAAATTATTATGTAATTTATTGTCATATAATTAAATAAAAAATTATATTTGGGATAAAAAAATTATACTTTTTTGTTTTGAAGTAATGAAGATAAAGTATACATATTCCTTTATACTTTTTTTGTTTTGAAAAGATAGAATTTTTTTTTAAAATTATATCAAAAACATATTTATTTCTATCATTCCAACCAAATATATTTTTATCATTTTTATTTTGAAATAAAAACTAAATGTAACTTTACAGATACATTAAAGAGCAAATTCTTTAATAATCCATATAGTAGAAAATTTTTGTGCCCTGAGCTCTCTTTTTTCCCCGGAGAAATCTAAAGCTTGGTGGGATCTAATTGAGCACCATATATTAGGTTTTTTTTTTTTAGTTTTTTTTTTATGTAAAAAGGAGCTTACAAACTGAAGGTACGTGTCTCGCGCAGGATGCTTTACCAGGGCTCGTTAATTGAGTGCATGTCTTTTTCACTGTATATTTGATATTACAATAATGGTGATTGAAAGTATTTTTTTATTTAAAAATATATAAAAAAAAAGTTTTAATATTTAAAAAAAAACTAAAGGAAACGCGTTCCTAAACAGCTATTAGTCTAAATCAAATTAAATTATCCACTTAATCATCGCTGGTAATAATGCCGACACACGCATTGATAATTTACGTGTAAACTCTATTTGTGGTACAGAAGCCCAGATGAACCCCCACATCATGTGATATTGTCTAAGCAGAAGCTAGTGGGAGATGTAATTTAAGAAGATAATTCAAATTAAGTTAATTTAGCTTATTAAGATACTTACTTGAAAACCAAGATTTTAAGAACAGTTCATATTAAATCATCATTATCAAAAAAGAAAAAAAGAAAAGTAAAGATCAGATTATATATATTTATATATAAAAAACTAAGTCCAATCGGGAAATCGCAATGCTCATCTAGAATAACCAAAAGGGAAAAGATAATTATTGAGTCAATGCATGAAAATATAATAAAAAATACATTGTTCTTATTTAGTAGTACAAATTTGACCTAAAATTGTGCCGCGAGAAAAGTATTAAGATCAATTGGAATAAGTGAACCAAATCTTGCACGTGAAAATTCACTGTGTTCATGTAAGAAGAGGCTGTGATTTTCTTTTGGCTGCCAATACTCAATTCTCAAACTAAATTAAAAAAAAAATTAAGAATTTTCTAAGGGTGAAATGGACCGATATGCTTTGATTAAACTAAAGAAATGAATTTAATTACAATTTTTAAGAACTAGCTTGTTTATAGAAATGTGGCCGTGAGGTGTATATTCCAATTTTGTGATGGTGACAAGATGGGCAGCGAGAAATCAATCATTGCGGCCTAGTTGAGTAAATAACAAGCTTCTTTGACTCCAAAGGACTGAAATGGAGAGTGGTAATGGATAATGGGACTTAATTGACTTCGTCAAAATGGATTTTGTACGCTGCATTGCACTCCTATCATTCTCTCCGCGTTCTCCTACGCGTGTGTTGACTATTGGGAAATATGAAAAAGGGTCTCATCTCGTTGGGACCCACTTCTACACTTCAATTGTTACGGTCAACCAATCAATTCTTTTATCTTACTTTCTTTTTTTCTTTTTTTTTTGTCATGAGTACGTGCGTAGTGGTTAAACCTGATCTGACAGCCGGACTGATTTAAAGCTCGGGTTTCGGGTTTTGATTGAATCACCGGGTTATTTTAGTTAATTTTATTTTAAAATCAAAACGACATCGTTTTAGTAAAAAAATAAAAGTTGACGGGTTTTTAATTGATTCTTGTCGGGTCAATCGGGTTACCCTAAATTTTAAATTTTTCTATTTTTTTAAACCCGACCGGCTCAACCCGGCTTAGTCAAAAATCAAAATAGGGGTACAAGGATGGCAAAATCACCCAACTCGTTGGATATCCAACGAAATTCAATCCGTTCGGGTCTTGATATACACGAGGTTGGGTTTAATTTTATAATTATATTTAATGTAATTTTTGATATTTTATAAATTTTAAACTCAATCTATCTAGTGTTTTTTTTTTATTCAAGAGGTTTGAATGTGTTGGATTAGATTGATTTTTTTATAAATATTATAAATATTCATAAGTTGGACTTGATATGTGATGAAATATAAGAGACAAAAACTTAACTTGCTACAGATTTAGTTAATATAATCTATCTTTTTTATTTATTTATAATGAAAATTAATTATTTGATAACTTCATTGATGCCAATAAGTTTGGATTGATGTTAAGTAGAAATATAATGAAGCTCTTTTTTGATATAAATATTTAAAATATAGTGAGAAAATATATGACTAACATGATTGCAATGCCAAGAGGTTTAGATTGATGTTTAGTAATTGCTTATAACAAGAACAAAATACCAGAAGAAGCATAAAAATTAAGGCATTAGTTTATCTTAATAGAAAATCAAATTTAGTGATTTCCAGAAGAAAAAAAATTAATATAATATCTTTCTAGACTAAATGATGTAGCTTAAAGAAAGATGCCAAATTTTCAATAAAAAAAATTCTAAAAAATTTATCAATCCTCCTGGAAGAAGACTTCTTGTTCATGCATGATTAATTTTCTTTGTAATTATTTTTCAAAAGACAAATCATTTAGTAAAAAAAAAAAAAAGATGAAGGTGCCTACTAGAAAACAATCACCTCAAATCCCTTCCAACACTTGACCTCCCATCATATTAAAACATTTGATATCTTGAAATATTTAAGTATTAAAACATCCAAACTTTATGATAATTAGTATGAACAAATTCTAAGTGTGTGTTTGATCATATTGTGATGCAAATTGTTTTTCAAAAATATTTTTTAATTGAAATTATATGAAAATAATATTTTTTCAAAATTTATTTTATATACAAAATTAATTTAATACATTTGCAAATAAAAACTAATTTGAAAAATACTTTCTAAAAAGACACATTAAATAATGAAACTTTTTAGATCATTGTGATCTTTTGTTGCTAAAACTTACCAAAACCTAATAAAATAAAAGAAATTCATATTTAAAATGTTTTTTAAAGTTTTTTTTACTTGAAAATATATTAAAATAATATATATTTAAAAAAAAATTATTTTTTATATCAGTATATCAAAATGATCTAAAATACTAATAAATTAATTTAAAAAACTCATTATTTATTTTTGTTGAGGTATGGCCTGACCGCATAGATATTTAGGTTATAAATTAAAAAAAAAAGTCAATTAAATTAATGGATAGTACAAGGAGCACTGTATATATTGGCCAAATATATAATTATTGTGATAACTAGGATAATTTCAAAAGAGTTAATAGAAAAAAAAAAAACAACTTTGAAAAAAGTTTTGAAAAAATAATATAGTTGGTAAAGAATCATACACTCTCGAGGAAATCAAACACACACTCATACGCACACGAAATTGGCCAATAAAAATGAAATGGCGCACGAAGTGACTGATTTGACTTGTCATTGTCTCTTTCATTAGTGGAAATGTGGCGACTTCTGAGATTTCTGTGTCTTTAAGGTTGTAGATTTCAGACATGGAGAACAACGATGAGCATGCATAGGGCTACATTTGTCTCCATTGAAACGTACCAATCCAATCTAAATGAAATGCAACCCTTTTGATTTGCCGATTAAAAAGCGTGTTTGTTAGTGTGGTTACAGTTGTTTTTTAAATAGTTTTTCGTATTGAAATATATGTTAATAATATTTTTTTAAAAAAATTATTTTTGATATCAGCATATCAAAACGATCTAAAAAGTACAAATCACACTCAATTTAAAAAAAAAATTAAAATTTAACGAAACGCAGGTACAAACACAATGTCTAACGCTGCCTAACAGTGACACATAGGCCACCATCCTTAAAATGATTGGCTTTTGAAACCTATAGTCAACAATTTAAATGTAACCATTTTAATCTACATTTACACTTTTATTGTAGGAGAATCTTCTTCTTTTTTTTAAAAAAAAAAAAGAGCACATTGAATCATTAAATTAAATAGAAACTCAATTTCCCTTGATTTCACCGTGCACAGCAACACAATCTAATCTGGCGGTTGTAATAGTTCTGTATAGTGATTTTTTTTAAAAAAATTAATTATTTTATATTGAGTTGGTTTAAATTTTAGTTTTGTGATTTGTTTTAATTTTCTAGATATAAAAATTTTATGGTGTTGAAAAAGAAAATTTTATTAATTTAAATTAATTAAAACTTTGGGGATGGAATTTGAAAATAAAACAAATATCCAACCCCTTTTTTTTATTATATATATTTTTAATTTGATCCTTTCATGTTGAGTTTATTAGGGATTGAACTTAATAATTTGTTTTGGTGACCTGGAGATCTCGTGTAGCAAAAAAAATATTCCAACAATTAATTAATGATTATTTTGATGAAATAAAATTCATTTTTATTGATTTAAAGCAACTAAAGTTTTAGAGATTGAATATAAAACTGAACCAAATCCCTATTTTTTCCGGGCCAAGGACTGAATTGAATGAGTACAGGGAATTGACTAGTACATGCAACACACGTGTTAGTACATGAAAAAAATTACTACATTGTGAGTTATATGGAGCTTCTTTCGAGCTCGATCCAAAGTCGACCTTTTTTAATGTCATTAGAATCGTTTTGGTTGTGGCTTTATTTTGCAACGACACTTGTTAACGAAGGAGTTACACAGTGTTTCTAGTGGCTTATTTTTCTTTTTTTTCTTATCTGTTCTTTTTTCTTTTTCTTTTCTTAATTTACACAACTTGCATTATTCAAAATAGCAAAATGAATAGTGTTATTATTCTTTCAAATTCAATCTTTATTTTTTAATTGTAATTTGGTTTCGCATAATTTACTTTAAATGAATCATAGAATGATGTTTTAAATTATGAGCACTAGGGATAATACAAGGCGAAAAAAATATTAAAAACAGAACATAGCAGGTTGACACGGTCCATTGGAGATTGGAATGATTACCTACAGGGTTTTCTTTTCTTTTTTGCCTGTTAATTGTTTTTTATTACTTGATTTTTTTTTATTTGATTCCTTCAAACTTTATATTGAGTTGATTTGATTTGAAATCGAAAGAAGTACTCATGCCTCGTTTTTTTATCTGTGAAGTCTGCAGTACAAGTTATAATGATCTCATGGGTTGAAAAAGCTTGATAAAAAGGGTCGAAAATGCTTTTGAGTTCTTCTTTTTCTTCGTTTTCTTGTTCTTCTTTATAATTATTAACTTGACTACAAAAGATCACCAGGTTTCTGATCTTTACTTCCATGTTTTTCCGATCTAGGCAGCTCTGCCTTTGAATCATGCAACCATATATATGTGAGAATGCAAGTGTGAAGAAGACTTTGCATGCAATTGATCACGAACATTAATGATCAATTTGCTGCATTTCCCTAGTTTTGGACTAGTTCAAAATATATATTAGATGGTTTTGCGAAACAAGAGATCGATCAGACTTATTTGCAAATGCAATTAATTCTTGAAGAGATTTAAAACTGTATTCAGGTTTGACAAGCGAGGATGTGAAGCAACATTCAATATGCATATACAAAAGTCGAAGATGAAAACAGTGAATTAGGATAGATAATTATATATCATCAACTCTAACCAATAAATTTTTTTTAATTAAAATTCAATATTTTCATCTGCAATTATTTTTTTTATTAACGTGGATGTCCGGATCAGATTGTGTGCACCTCGACTAATCTCACGGATCCTGAAGTTAACGACCATGTAAGTTAACTCATGATTATTGGAAAACAAACTCAAGGTCTGACCAATTAAACTACCTTTCAGGGTTACAATTATTGAAAATTAATAGTTAGAATAAATGTCGAAATAAAGTGTATTATATGTATCTTCCTTTTATAAATAATTGAAATAAATACAAAAATAATTAATTAAACACAATAAAACAACTCAATTTTCCACTTTAAAATATAAATAGTTTTTAATTTATCAGTTTTTTTTTAATATAACCATTCATAATCATGAATCTCATCAATATAATTTTAATTGTTTCCACTCATCAAGCCTCGAAAGACAATCCTTTATCAATCTGAATTGTCATTAATTTATTTTTTTCATTAATTGAATTGTTTTTTTTCTAATTAACATTGCATGCATAAGCTTTGATCACTTTATTATATAATTTATCAAGTGTTTAATATAATTAATTTTAGCTACTCAAGAATTAAAGGATGTTTTTTTTGTTCCCACACTAGGTTAATTTATAAAACCTTCGAGTTATCTTTACTTTATGAACTTAACATTCCCTTTTGTTACCTTTCAAGTAGATTACGCGTTCTGAGCTTTATTTTAATCAGGAATAATAATAAAAAAAATGACTAAAGCAAGTAAAAAAACAAAACATATCTCAAATAAATAGAATAATTCTATGCGTAACTGGAATTAACATAGTTTTAATTAAGAAGCTCCCTTATGAATGATATTGATACAATTGTAGTATCTTATTGGATATATTTTTATTTCTGTCAATTCTCAAGCTTGGAGAAGGAAATTGAGCAATATAGTTCTTACCATAAAGATAATTATTTATTAAACATAATTCTACAAACTATTTTTTATATTTTATTCAAAATCATCAACACTCATGAGAATTTGAGACATAATACATCATAATTTATTTTTTAGATTGATGTGGGTGTTCGGATCAGTTTGTGTGTACCTCGATTAATTTCATGGACCATAAAGTTAACAACTATATAAGCCTCCAGTAACTATAATATTTATGAAACTCGAACTAATAACCTCTAAAAATCAAATTTAAAATCTAATCAACTAAGCTACACATCTCAAAAAGTTAATGGATGATTTTACAACTTCTCTTTATAGCGGGCATGGAAGTTGTGTCCAGGCAGGAACATGAAACATCAATCAAACAGAGATATTATACAGTGTGTGCGTGTGAATATATACTTTCATCAAGCAGAAAGGTTCACTAGGAAAACTGTTGGTCTAGTAAAAGATACGTCCTTCTAACACGGTTTCACATCGTGTAAGGGATTTGAAGTCAAAGTTGTGATTCCATTTCCACTGACTTTTATTTGAATGGTTTTGAGCTATATCTGAGCAACTTTATTTAAAATATATTTTGAGGATTTAATTGGATAATATTTGCAGATGAAGATTGGTCTAACCGCGTTTTCATTGTCAATTTCACGTGGAAAGTTGCTTTTATTTTTTCTTTTTTTCTTTTTTTTGTCCGTGATGATCAAGTCATCCAATGACTGTGATGTGTGGCTATTTGACTAACAAGCAATTTATCTTGATTAATTCATGTCTATGAAAATCAAAAGAAAATCAATGTCACGTGTGTGTAAGAAAATCAAAAGAAGAAAAATACTTCATTCAACTATCTCGTTTTTTCAAAATAAATACATAGAAAACTTTTTTAATTTGAGTTTTATGAAATAAAAATGGATATGATCTCCTAATTTAAACACAATCGATCGAGGATCTTAATTATCTCAAGGAAATCTAATTGAAATATTTTAATTTATTGGCACTAATTAATGAGTCAGAAAGATAGGTTTTTAAAGGTAAGTTTTAGGTGAATATTGGACCAGATACAGGAATATTTCAATATATTATCAAAATATCATTTTGGAGAATGTTGCAAATTATATATTGTCTTCCCGAAGAAGAAATGGAAAAAAAAAACAATTTTTATTGTTTTTTTTAGCCAATAAATCATCGACTGCAACGTTTTTTCTTCTCACCTTTTTTCCTCCTCGCACAATAATTCAAGATCTGTAACTCTTTCTATTAGATTTAATGTTTTTATATATATGTTTGGTCAATTTATTTAATATTTTTTTAATTGAAGGGTGTTTTTATACTTTTATAAAGGTGTATTGTAGTGAAATTCTTATTTGGATTTATACAGATAAAAACCGAGTGTGTTGACTGTCCATCAACTTTGTTTCTCCATGAATTTTTCAACGTGTTTTTTTTTAGTATTTTTGTAAGCCTTTTTCGTTCTCTATAAAGAGAATGCTTATATCTTAATTGATTTCAAATATAGATGTAAAAGGCTTGTTTATTTCAGTTTAATGAAAAAAAAATAAGAAAAAAATTCATTCCTATGGTATAAAGAAGTCAATATGCAACATGTACTTTAATTTTGATCAATTACATCCAGAAATTCTTAATATTGTTATTAAGTAAGAGAACAATATAAAAAAATTTGATAGGAAGAAATTATATCAAGTAAAATAAGTAGAGGATCGATATTATTAATTGATGAGGTCCAATTTTATTTCATGGACTTGTGGGCTAAGCCAGTATCTGAGATATTTGGTTAATCACCTGATTATAGCAATCTAATACAAAGTGATTGGTGGATCATGTTCGATACTCGTAAAACATCCATTTTTTTGAGTATAAAAGCTCTTTAATAATTAAATTAGTATCATTTAAAAGAAAGAGTAGTCATAGTTTAAAAGAAATTACTCTCTCTCTCTCTCTCTCTCTCTCTCTCTCTCAATAATAATATATATATATATATATATATATATATATTTTGGAGAAAAATTGAACATCTTCAATGGAGGTTATATTAGTTCTTTTTATAGCTCTTGAGGTCACTGTTTCTTAGAGGGGAAATGATTCAAGTATCAGTAAAATATTTATGTCTTATTAGGATGAAATATCTTTAATGTATCAAGATAAAATATCATTGTTTTATTATAATAAAATATCTCTCATTTATTAAGATAAAATATTTGTTTTATTTAGATAAAATATCTTTGACTCAAGATTTCATTAGAGAATCCAAGATTCTTTTGGAATTTGAAAAAAATACGGGCTCAGCTAGTGGGTTAAGTAAATTACTAGATTCATATTCATTTGAACTTAACGTTTGGTTGAATCTATAAATGATACATTTAATAGCTCGCTAAATCTTAAAACACATGAGCTTGATGCTTCGCTAAATCAAGAAATAATGGATCACAACTGCGGTTATCCTTCCATCACTAATTAAAATTGATTGGAAATAGGATTTTAATTCAATTTAAATTTCCTAATGTAATCTTCTTTCATTAGATTCATTAAAAAAAAAAAACTTATTCCAAATGAAAGGTGGGGAGCAAAATCTTATCCCTTTCCAGCCAAGAAAATTACCAAAATTCGGTAACTTTGCACATCAATTGATTAAAAAACAAGATTATTTACTGCACATCTCCCAAGACGATGAACCAAATTTTCAATCAAATTAATGTTATCTTAAAATCAAGTTGCATATTTTGTCCGGTCAAATGCAAAAAAAATAAATAAAAAATCATTGAATCTTCTATCTGTCTGACACAGCTGCTGTACTCTAGAGATGGATGACCCACTGTAATAAAACAACTCTACGGTCATAACAACCTGATATACGGACATAACTAGTTTGTTTTGCCATAACAGAGTGGATAATTCTGCTGAACATGCATATTACAGGTTTAATTCCTTTTTTTCTATATACTAACCTTATTAAAGTTATTTATCAAACCGGCTGGTCAGCAGATTAAGACTTGGCTCTACCTAGCTTGATTTTGAATTACATGAGTTGATTTATTCAAAGATGGATATCATTCATATCCAAATTACCATGATCTAGATAATTTAATTAAAATTCAAGTGAAATTTAATTAATATTTTTTTTTAATTTTTATTCAGAACTATGTTGTTATATATTTTTTTTGAAATCTAATAAATTCATGTTAAAAAATAATATAAATTATATCTTGGGATCTCACATAACAGTTTAAACTATTGAGTTAAATTAGTTTTTTGACATGGTATCAGAGTTTTGATAATCAAGCGGTCACGAGTTCAAATCTCACCACCCTATTTATTTGATAAAAATTAAACACAAGGTAATGTGGGTCTGTGCAAGTTTCAAGTCCAAAAGACTTTCACTTGAGGGGGTGTGTGTTAGAGAATAATATAAATCATATCTTAGAACCTTACCTAACAATTTAAGTTATTGAGTTGAATTGGTTCTTTGACAATCCAAATCAAATATTAATCTATATATTAATTTATCCAACCATTAATCCAGATGATATGTTATATCTAAATTTAAGCGACTTTTATCTGTCCATAACTTTCCTTTTTAAATTTGAGAGACATTGTCAAGTTTCATTCCTTGAAATTGAATTTTTCTCATATCAAGTACATTCTAAACAAGCTTTCGTATGCTGGCTGATGTATTGGGAACAAATTTTCGTTCTACCATATATTTCTAGATTCGAATGTATAATGATATTAATGGTGAGAAATAAACACGCTCATTGATTGATTCAATATATCTTCAAAATATTATTTGACATTTTATTTCATTTTCTGTATATATTTCATGGAGTTAATTTCGAAGATACGTGCGTATAATTTGATTTATATATAATACTTATTGTCGAATACTTCAGCACAAGTCCTACGATCTCTTCTTTCTTTCTATCTATGCAGGGAAGATACGGTTTAATTCATATGGTCTTGTGCCTATCCAGCAGTTAAATTATTTTATCAAATCACATATATACGGTTGGACCATTGTCATTGTTGCTAGTACCATACGATTTTAGCTTACACGACAAAGCAATCTTTAGAATCCTTGCCAAGTAAAGGCTACTTATTGTTGTTTTTTTTTTCAAGTAAAGGCAAGTAATACTGAGAGTAACATATGTAATCACTTATTAAGACAATTAAATTACAGTTTAAACAGTCAATGGTATGTCACAGCATGTACGAACCTTTCCTCGGAATTGGTACAAGAGTTGACATTCATAAAAAAATTATAGAAAATATATAATTGATTGATTGGGAAGGCAAACTGATGAACGTAATGGTGGCAGATTTGCTTGGCCTTAATTAAGCAACATTAGCCAAGGAAAACTGAAGATAAAACCCTAATAGTTTGACAGATTCTTGTGTTAGAGATTGATTTTAAAATTTGCGAGGAAAGTTAGACGTGATTTCTTCTTCTACCAAGTACATATCCTTCCGGACATGACATAATTACGTTGTTTATATATAAACTCAATAATTAATGATAAAAACACTGTCATGAATGATTTTCTTAGGATTTCAATGGTTGTCATGAGATTAAATTAAAGTGAGAATCTCCAAGTGGACAAGGCCTACACAGGCTCATTCAAATGTAAAATCTTGCCACCACCGCCTGCTTAATTCCTTGACGAAATCCACCACACCTTCCCCATGAAAGCATGATATTTTAATGCAGGCATATGATATGCAGTCCGTGCTTAAATGGTGTCTGTCACTTTGTCCGACGAAAAGGAAATAGTAAAACAAAACCTAGTCTAACACCATTTGAGAGAGTCATTTGGTGACACATTTGCATAAAATTGGCGAGAATAATTTGTGGTCAAGTAATGGATGGTGAGAAGTAAGAGGGAACGGATGATTACAAAGAACTTAATGACAAATTAATAGGATTAAGTATAAAAAATGGACCAGCTGGTATGTTCGAGTGCTCATCTAATTGCATTTCATTTAGTTGCATTTAGATAATGTTTCATAATATAAAAATAAAAACGTATTTTGTTAAAGAATTATGAATAAAAACATAAAATAAACCGGGATGATTTTGAAATAATTTTTTGTATTTTTAAAATAAAATATATTATCGTTACTATATCCACCAAATGCTCACTGAAATTCTTCCACTCAATTAATTAATTAGCATTGCAAACAGCATCTCAGCAATAGATAATTTCTTGAAGTTTTTAAATATTAATAAAGGCACGATGAAGCCCACATATATAGTACACAAAGGGAAAAGGAATGACAACCCAAAATATATCATTCACATACAAAAGTTCAATATTGATTTTGTAATTATTAATATTTTTGTACTAAAAGATTAAATAAAATAAATAAGCCTAAATCAAAGATGGGGTTTCCCTGGATTCTTGACTTATTTATTTTCTCTGTCGCAACTAATGACCAAACTACGAACAAGCCCCACATGAATTATTTTTTTTTCTTTTCCAAATGATCACAAGAGCCCATTTGTCCAAGAATCTTGATCCAATATCATTCTTGAGCACTGATTGAGAGGAGGATCAAACATTGTTGTTTGCTTCCAATCACCGACAGCATCACTGATTAGCACATCCCAACTGTTCAGGTAATCACCCCACAAGCCAATGTCGACATTATTAATAGGCCATTCAAAATCTGGCAGTAGCAAGTCTTCAAGGATATTGTTTGAACCATATGAAGAAGAAGAAGATGATGTCGATGATGATGATGAAGAGGTTGGGGCTGGGGTTGATGAAGGAGAAAGTCCACAAGGGACTAAGATTTCATGGGGTTCAATTAGCGGAACTTCATCTATGCAAAAACCATCCGTTTGCTCCATTGTGTCATATGTGCTTGCGGCCATGTTATTGATCTCTTCCTCTTGAGTTATTGTTGATTGTAATGATGTCTCAGGCTCCTTATTTTGGTCCAGTTCAGATACGATATTAGTGGAACAAGACTGTTGTACAGCTTGCTGCTCTATTTCTTGTATATTCTCCTGCACTTGAACTTCTTGCTGTGGTGGTGGTGACGGCGGTGTTTCAATGGTAGAGAGTGGCTTGTGAGTGAGAGGATCAATTCCCATTTTCCTTAACTTTTTCTTGATGTGAGTATTCCAATGGTTCTTGATTTCATTATCAGTTCTGCCGGGTAGATGTGATGCAATCTTAGACCATCTGTTTAGCAGCAATAAGATAAGTTTCAGAATATATCAAATGATCAAAAGATTAATTTAAAAAGAAAAGGTAAAGAAAAGGGAAGTGTGGTGGGATTAAGTTTTATGATGAGGTTGTATTAGGGACCACTTCAAAGCATGGTGACTCCTTATGACCACCAAACACCAACTACAAATGAATGGTCCGAGCAGCAAGCACATAGCTTGCACAATAATTACATAAGAACATCAAGCTTCTTGAAATGTTTTCCAGTTCTTATATATAAAAAGATTCGAGTAGTACTTGTGGTTGACAATCTCCATTAACAGCCTGCAGAGTCTGAGAATTCATTAAATAATGCAAATGGAACCTAGCTAGTCCAACATTCTGACAGTTTTGCAGTCCAAAATAACAGCAGAAGTTGAATATTAATCCTGGCTCATGGGATGCTACTAATTATTCTTGAGGTAAATGATGGGGAGGTCTTTTTAACTCGGAGTTGGCTCAAAGCTTTAATGGATAGTACTGAACAAGACTCTACCAAAAAGGGTATTCAAGAAAGCCTGATGCGTAAGAATGATCGAAGTTAGCTGGAGCAGGAGATTGTATCTGAAGAGTTAGAGAAGACTGAAAAAGATAGACAACCTGTTGCCAAGTTGAGCGTGGAGATCAATCACCATCTTCTCTTCGTATTCTGATAAAAGACCTCTCTTCAAATCTGGCCTGAGATAGTTTGTCCATCTCAGCCTGCAACTCTTCCCACACCTTAACAATCCTGCAATGACATCAACCATAGCAGTGGTAAGTTAAAGAAGAATATTTATAAAGGTTCATTTTCATTTCTTCAAGGATAAAAAACCATCAAGATATCTCTCTTTCTAAACTCAAGAAACCATAGCAGCCACTCTCCAAAGAAAAGAAGAGAGAGCAGCTAGAACTGAAAATATCTATGTATATGAATGACGGGGAGAGACCTGCAAGCTTAGGAACAGCTCTCCAGCAACATTGACCATTAGCGAGGATGAAGGTAATGAGTTTCTTATCCTCATCAGAAGTCCATGGCCCTTTCTTCAACCCAACTTTGTCACAACATGGTTGCCTTCCCATCTTTCACGAACACCAAGATGTATAAATTAACAAACAACTGATCGAAGACAAAGAAAGTAAGCTTGCAACGAGAGACTCTTCCTCTTCGAAAGATACCCAAATAACAAGGCAAAATTATTATGGGAACTACCAACTTATTTATAGAACAACTCAACCCCCAAATAGACCTTGGCAACATGGATTTTTTTTAGAAGTTAGTTTTTTAATTTAATTTAATATCTGGGGCTTCATTTTTCATTGGCAGGATGGTGTACACGTGTTAATGCTCAAGACAACGCGTAGCACACGTGCGATTGTCATAGTTAGATAGCTCTGCCTCATCAAACCTTTCTTACCTTGTGTTTGAAGCATGAGTAAAACAAAAACTACCTACTTCACCCCACTTTCACCCAAAGCTGTATAACTTGTAGTCCTGCTTAAATAACAACCAAGTTGACTAGATTATCTGGTTAATTTGAGATTGATCGTGTTAAAATTCTCTGTTCTTAATATATATTTTTATAATTTTTTATTAAAATAATATTATTTTAATTAATTTAAAAAAAAATAAATCAACCGGATTAATTTTTTTATCTCGTTAACCTAAGCTTTATCCTGATTAATTTGTTTTCCCACCTCCAAGCCAAGAGTAAAGGTAAAGAAAAAAAAATCAAATTAACAGTAATACCTTGGTAAATATAGGGCGGCAATGGATTGGATTAGGATAAATGTGCACTTCTTTCTAACCTAAATTAATCATAACTTTACTTGTTCATTCTTTTGATCTAGTTGAGTTAGGCTGGATGGAAGACTTGTTCTACCGAACCAAAGTTACCAAACCTTTATAAATTCATTATTATAAATTAGATAAAATTACTTTCTTGAATTATGTATATTAACAAAAGATAAAAATAATATTAAATATACAAGGTTACGCTAACCTCTCACCTGACCTTTTAATAAAACATGGTCGGGGTATATATATATATATATATCCATGCACTTTTGACACCAGTTAAAGTAAATAAATAATTAATACTTAATGAATCGGAATATATATATATACACAGAGAGAGAGAGAGAGACATATAATTATTAGGGTTGCTAATATTTATTATTTCAATGAAAGATTAAAGAGATTTTTTTTTAAATTAGATTAAAAAAAAACTAAATCGCGTGTACTGAGTACCGTGGATGGCATTTATCTAAAAAAAAAAATCTTTTGATGATAAAAAAAGAAAAGTGTGTATTTTTTTATAATTTATTTTGATTCTCAAAATTTTATTTTATGCGATTTGATTCTAATTGAAGGTCAATTACTTCAAATTTCTTATTCAAGAGTGGAATTAGAAGAATAGAAATTGAAATTAAAAAGGCTAGAAAACATGGCTAGAAGTTTTGCGAAAGATACATTTTGGTTCTTGAAATTTAAATATAACATATATTATACAATTTCGATACCTCAATATTTTTCAATTTAATTTTGAAACAAAAGTTCATTTTCATTATTTTTTAGTTTCTTATTTACAGAGGAGAGGGGGGGGAGATATTTCTAGATTTTGGTGGTAGAATGATAAAAATGTCGTTGACACCAATTTAGACTATCAAAACAGTCAATGTTTACATTAAATGGTTATATTTAGAGAAGAGAGTTCATATTAGGTTTTTTACCTTTAAAGTTTGTATAAAAAACGTATTTATTATTTGAGCTTGGGTTGATTTTAGTTTTTGGGATGATTTTTTATTTTTTTAGGTTATTGATAGGTTTATCATGCTTCCTAAGATATTTTATAGGTGCTTTAAAATTGCTAGTTTATCAATTAAATAATAATTAATAAATTAATTCCGAAAACATCAATTTACAAAGATATAACCTTTTTAGTTCTATATATATATATATATATATATATATATATATATTCTTTAGACTCTCGCACAAAGAGACGGGGAGGTACATCCTCTTTCAGGAGAAGATAAACCTCTTGCTAGTAAATTAAAGAAAAATCAAACGAAAAACAACCACATCTGGAAAAATGGCCCTCCACTACTCTTTGCTCTCACCAAATCTTGTATGCAGTCCAACTTGTACAGCCCTTCTTGGGAAAAACGAAATAAAACTACAACTCTTTATTAATAGTCAAGGTGAATTAAAATGTTCCACGCTTTAAATATTTGTTTATAAATCACATTGTCAATCCAAGTTGAATATTCTTTTTAATTTACACGAAAATTAGCTAAGTTGATTATTATTCATTACATATGTCATAAACATGATTAGACATGCATGGATGGATGTTGATTGATGCACAAAATATAGATTATATATAGTGATTATCATCGGTACAAGTCCACAATTTACTTGATTAATTATTACCTTTTGTTTCTTTTGAAGCAACGCAACCCAATTTATATAAAAAAAATACAGCCTAATTATTTTATTTTATTTTATTTTTATCTCATTCGGACTTATTTGGTTTTAATAAAAGTAAAACCAATCCGAATTAAAATGAACCCATCATTTTTATTTTTATTTAGTGTGGTTTATGATATTGAAAAGGAATTAATTTGACATATTGGATATATTTTATTTACTCCAAATTAACTGTTTGAGTCGATAATCACCCTTCTTTTACACCATCCTAATTAAACAATATATATATATATAAATATATAATTTGTGGGGAGTTAAAACTCCACATATATATATATTTCAAATCATTTTCATGATAAAACAGGTCAACTACGTATACGATAAGATTGCATTCAAAGTCAGCTCCATATATGTTCAGTCAAGAATTACAAATAAAATGTCGAATTGTTGAATTGTTGGCCTGACCATGCAATATTTATATTTTCAAATATTAGGGACACTAATTATTAATTTTTATTTTCAGTCTAAGATGCGCACTGAGCTCCATCGCTTGTCTTTTATCCATTGTTTTCTCTCCCTATCTCATTCTTTCTGGCTTTTTTTTTTCTTTTTGGTTTTTTGTATCCTTCCCTATCCTTTTTCTGAAACAAGTTGATTAATTAGGGTTAAATGTTTACTATATCTTTATAAATTATAGCTGTCTAAGTTAGTCTAGTTGAATAATTATGGGCACATTGAAAAAAAAGAGTGAGGTGGCTAGTTTTTTTATTATACCATGGATCGTAGGCCGGTAACGGTAGCTCAGATCTCCCTCCAAGAGAGATCAGAAGCCCATTTATTTTTATTGTTTTAGTTTTATCCATGTCCAAGTTTTTGCTCATCAAATCTACGTAAAAGCTCTCATTTTTTAAATTATGTGCATTAAAAATAGCTATTATTCTATATAAATCTTAATTTGAACTAGAAAAGGCATTACTTCAGTCAGTTCTCATTGACCTAACAAGATCTATGATTTGGGTAATTCGTATAAATTCAATTTAAATATATACAGATTCAATTCAAACGACACGTTAATCTACAAAAATCTGGACTGTAATTGCATGCTCTCAGTGGATTTGTCTATCATGAAGGAATCTTTTTCCTTTCACATCCGAAAACCGCGTCTTTCAACCCCTAGGCTGCATGCATCTGCATCTTTATTGTAGCTCGCATGGCGTGGTGGGGTTACTCACTATGTCTCTCTCAACTCTCAAGACTCAATTTTTGCAACTTTGTTTGGACTTCGACAGCGAAGGACAGTAGAGTTTTTTGGCACATTCGTAACTTTAAACTGTTGTTAAACAAAGTCTCTCAGTCTTCACTTGTTTTCTCAACTCAAACAGCTAATACCATCCCCTTTCCAAGTCTACTTATCAGCAATTTTGGCAAATATTGCTACTTCTAGAGACGGAAGAATGGCACCGAGGGTCGAGGATGACTTGCCCTGGATTTTGAATCTTAATTAAATACTAGCATTATTCTTATTTTTCTAGAATTGATGTCATTCTAACGTGTGCATGGCGAGAGATGATTGTGATATTTTTACTTTATATTTCAAGCTTAGGAGCCATGGCTGCTGGCTGGGGGGGTCTTGGGAACAATAAAGCAAAACACAGGTGATGGAGGCTAATAATTATGATAGAAATTCTTTGTAAAAGGGAATTTTTTTGGTTGTGTTCTTGAATAATGTTTTGTGGTAAAAACAAAATACAAAAAATACATAAATTTACTTTTAAGACAGCTTTTTAGTGAATTCTCATCCTTTAATACAAGACGTATAAACAAAACATGCTCTTTTTATTCCAGCTGTTTTATCTTCTCTATTCCGAAACGACAACTAAACGTTAACTTAGCAATTAATTATATATCTATCTATGCTTCCACTAATGGAGGTTGTGGGCCTCTTGCCGAAGAGTTAGTGATTGTGATTAAACAAACAAAAAGCTTAATTAGTTATCCCTCATCAAGAATCATTGAGCTAATTAAAAACACCATGGAAGGAAAGATTAAACCATTTAATGAGCGTAGCAATTAAGTAGTGAGAAATGCGATTCTTCCTCCCAAGCAAGAGTGCTCTGTGGGTGTTAGCATCAATTTCACATGGTATTTTCAAAGTGCTGGAAGCATTTGCATCAATTTTTGCAATGGAAGAATTTGTGCTGTGCTCCCGCCGTCATCACAACTTTTCCATCTTCCACCGGACTGTAATTGGGCCGGTGAAGTCCGGGACAGCCACTATAATTATCCGATGAAGGCTCGACTAGGCAGCCATTAGAAGTAAGGCTACATGCAACAAGCCCACTAGCCAACTGAGGCTCAAAGACAACGGCTGGGCGTTGTGAAATGCTAATGATCTGTGCAAAGTCTCTAATGTCACCATCTCCCCAGCCCACTAGGTGGATACTTGTTTTCTTAATCTTTTTGTTCAAAACTTGAGGCAAGTATCCATGAAAATTTATTAAGTTGACGTATAAGCTGGCTGGAGGATATCACTTATAGTTGAACAAAAAAATTCCATTTTTAAATATTTCTATTATACTTGAAGTAGTAATGATGTCATGAATAATGTTAATTACGATCTTGTTTGATAGTCTTTTAATTTATTGTTAGAATCGTCTTATCGAGATTTTTTTAATAATATTGAGTGGGTCAAAAATCAAACTCCAATGTGTTCCTTATAACTTATTATTTCTTCCTCTTGAATCTTCATAAAAATTTTGATTGATTTTTATGTATGTTAATTAGTTTGTATATGATATAGATTTTAAAACAATTATTATTTTCAATAGCAGTGATATACAAAATCAATATTAAAAAATATGATTATGTTTAAATTGTATTATTTTTTAAAACTATATTATTTTATCAAAACTTTTATGTTATTTTTTTTTTAAAAAAATCTAACTAGCAATTGTTCATCATTAATGATGATGATGATGATGTTCAAGCTACCCAACCCGAGGTCCATCAAAGCACTAGCAATTGTTCATCATTTAACTCCTAGAACTGGTTTGGCCGAGAGGGTATAATCATGCAGAGCCTAAAAATCATACTCTGTTCTGAATCTCCCATAAGATGATCAAGGTGAACCAATCGTCAATCTCCAGCTGTCAACCCAAAACTGCTTCAATCCTATCTGGTATCTGCCTGTAGTTTTACAGCCCACTAGAGCCCTCTGGGACCTGGCAATTGCAGAGTGCCATGCATGGAAGAAAGATGACAAGAGATCAACTCACTGGGGGGCCTGATTCGAGTGAGTCCAAGACAATTAGACAAATTCATTTTATGTGGTTAATCTCTTATGCATGAGATGTCGGGACGGTTTCGGATTATGATTGGACTGCTTCCTAAATTTATTTGAAATTTCATTTTTAAGAATTAAATAAACATTTTATAAATGTCAAAATCATCCAAAAGAATCTAAAATAACACTGGTTTAATGATTTTTTACATCAAAAGTATTTTGAAAAAAATAATTTTAACCGGGAGTAACTCATAATGCCCAACAGCCAAACACGCGAATTAATAATTTTGAAAAAAATACTGGATTTAGCTTCGTATTTTAGTTTGGAGATCAAAACTACCAAAATTATAGTGACCTTTTTATTCTTGACATCTTTTATGATGAAGGTGTTTCTTCTGCTAACGAACTTAGAACCCGTATGGTTACGTGGTGGCGTTCACGTTTCCTACGGTTAAATTGTGCAATCTATTTAGTTAAGTAACAACTATTTATTATTATACATGGGGCCATACAATACAACGTTTGAAACGCAGGAATAAAGAAAGCAGCTAGGAGCTGCTTCCTACACGTTGCAAGAAAAGAAGCATGTTTCACTGTTCAGTGAATAGTGGATGCATGGCTCCACTATTCACTGAACAGTTTTTTTTTTAATTAGTACAGTTAATTAATTTCACTCGCACTGAACGTGAATAACAATTTTTTTTTGTTTTTTTAAAAAATTAGTTTAAGATGCATTACATTTACTTGCACTATAATCTCAATTTTATTTCTGATAATATTTTACCTAATTTTGTAGTTTTTGTTGGATGAATTTTGTATGTAATGGAATTGTAGATAGTTTAATGAAACAATATTTTTTATATATATAAAGTATAATTTATTTCATGATATAATAACAATAGTTAACTTCATAATATTTTAATTAAAAACCATCAACATTCACATATATTTTGTAAAATTATTTTATAACCTCAATTTCAAAAGCACTTTTAACCAAACACATTAAACTACTTTTTTTTCAACCTCAATTTCAACCATAGTTTTAACCAAACACCTATTTTTTCAAATCAACCTCAACTAAAAGTACTTTTTATAAAACAACTTTTTCAAACCACAACCACAACAGCTACCGCAATACCAAACACACTCTTAATGAAGTTGATAAGAATAGAGATTTTTTTTATAGAGCTGTAAGTATCTATTTATTATCTTTCATGAGGGATGTGAGACTGTTAATAGTGATCATGTGATGACTCTTCAAGATTGGTGGATTTCTGGTTTCGTGATTACATGTGATACATGATGTCTTCCTTTATGAATTGGAGTGATAAGTCAGACAATTTTAACAAGGTTACTTATTCACCAGGCTCATTTGACAAGTCTCGCACCCTTTTTCTAAAAAATTCATGCATTCTTTGAAAGAGCTTAATGTCCCTCTAATATTCAAGATGAAGTTTATTTTACAGTTTTTTTTTCATGTTAGCCATGCTAATTTGTTTTCTTTAGCAAAGATATTGACTTTATATGTTCTAGCGCTCTTAAAGTAGTATCTATAATAGCAATTGAAAGACAATTCTCTCTTGCGATATTAATTTTAACAAGTATTTATAATGGTTTAAAAAAGATCAAATCTATATTAAATAAAACTGCACAAAACATCTATTTTCTATTCATTTCCCAATAACATGATTTATTAAAAACATATAAAAAAAAATTGCGAAGGTTATGGTTATGGGCTCATCACAACCTTCACAAATATATTTGGATATTCATATCTCAATAATATAATTTTATGTTATGTGTTGTGATGTTCGTATCAACAATTCATTAGTTGTGCTAATTCGCCAAATATTTTTTTGAGATATGATAATATTTCATTTTTTATTTATTTGCATGGGTTAGTTTAACAGAAATTATCAATCCAATGATTCAAAACCTTTACAAACCAATCTGGGAAAGAATCTATTAGTTAGATAGATCAGCATATCATTGTTCTTAAAATGCTTGAGTTTAAAGAATTCTTGAAATGCTAATTCTATCTCCTTTTCTTTAACAAAAAGCTTGACAACTTGGAATGATATTCCCAATTATTAACAGAAAAAGCAAGGAATCCAAATTAAAAAAAAAAAACATTTTAATAATTAGAAAAGACAACAAAATGGACCGTTGGGTGTCCCTCCAAAGGAATCTTGTTTGTTTGCTTGTACAAAATGAGGTCCCACGTTGCCTATCCTCGTCACCAACACAGAAATGACAGCATCAAATTTCACAGCATTCAAGGCACTTGGTCCCAAATACCTTCACATCCAAACAAAGCGCAAAAAGACCTCTGATTTATAGGAAGAAACTCCTAACGGTAACAAAATTTACTGGGCTCAACATCCTCGATTCTCACTTTTACGCCTCTTACTATCAAGTAAAGAAGATGACCTTAAGCCCTTTATCCCAAAATTTTACGAGTTTCCCTATACTAGTCCTGACTTGTTAACTCGTCGTAGATGTATTTAAAAGCTCTCCAATCCACTGTTATTAAATTAAATCCCTCCAGTCAATCTAGTAACTGGCTGATTTATAATCAAATTTAAGTCGAGTTTTATATTAAATTATATGAGAGTTAAACATGTTATATCCAATCTATTCGGTGCGTTGAGCTAGTTAAAATTTAAATATTACCTAATTCGTAAATTTACTAGCATCAAACAAAGTTGACCCGTCCAACCATTGATCTATTCTCGAGCTGGGTTATTGCTGAGCTGATTTTTATAACCAATCATGTAATAGCATGAGAAAACTCTTTATTTTTACCAAAGCTTGATTTTATTTGTGAGGTTAAGAAATAAAAATAATAATTCAATTGAAATGATTGTAGATTTCTTTAATTAGTTGGTCTTTACATTAAGTTGTAAAGCCAAAATAAGTGTAAAATCTTCCTATTTTCACCTATAAAAGAGCCAGATAAATGTTATGTGTAATTGTGTAGGATTACAAAAACAAAGAAAGTTGATTTGATCAAATTTAAAGTAAAAGGTTCATTTCATCAATTATATAAAAACAGAGGGATCAGATAAAATGGTTTATAGCAATTTCACCAACAGCAAAACAGAACAAGACCAAACAACTAAAGTTTGCCCAGGCTTCGGGGTTCTTATTACACAACAACGTCTTTTGCGTTACACTTAACACTGCTTTGTTTGTCCACTGTGTAAACAGTGGCAGATGATATCTTCACCGTTCATTCTCTGACCTTCTCTCTCTACTTTCCTTATTTTCTTGTTTTTCGACCCCCTTCCTTTCATTAGTCTTCCTTGTAAGCACCATTTTCACACTCACTCTCTTTCTCTCTACACTTTCCTGGGGTCTCAATTTTTAGTTTCTATAGATAATGTTCTGGAAGATGGAGTCTCTGTTTGTTCTTGCACTTCTGGTCTTAGTAGCAGAAGTTTCTTTTGTTGCTGCTGATGATGGTAAGGATTTCCTGCATTCTTTTTTATGTCTTCCGCTTCTTGTTTTGCTTTCACTCTCTCTCCTTTTTTTTCAACGGCTTCTATATTATGGATTCTCTAATGGTATCAGATTGTCTACCTGTTCTTCCCTGCATTAAAAGCTTTGAAATGATTTGATCTTGAAGTAAAATATTGTGTAGCAGCTGAAGGTAAAGCAGAACGTTAAGTGGTTTTGTGAAAAAAAGCTGTCAAGATTGTAGGCAGTGTCTGTCTTTGTGCATCTGTGCTTGCTTGTGTGTGAGGTTTAGCTGGTTAGATATTAAATTAGGACATAAAGGAATGACAGAGGGGAAGTTTGGACCTGGGGGCTTTAATTTAATGTTCCTCAATCTATGCTGAATGTTCTGTAACTGAACGGAAGAAAAGGTTTCATTTCTGTTCTTTTAACATTCTGTGATAAATGTTTGTGTATCGTGGAGGCCAGCTGGTTCTAGATTTTGTTTTCCTCTGGGTCCTCCTGGCTACTGTATCTGAAAATGACCTTGTTGAAAACTTGGCCCTCACTCTATGCAAATCCCTTAAATGCCCACTTCCTTCTTCACGATTGAATAAATAGGAAAGGGAATTTTGTAACCTCCTAGTTTCTAACAGGCTACTACGTTGTTCTCCAGCTCATAGTTTATTTCATTTTTTTACCCTCTTGTTCTTTCGTAAAGGGATATGGTTCTGCCTTGGGTAGTGCAAACGGTCAAAGTTTAGAGAATTAAAGCCCCTCTTCTAGGACTCGAAACCTGGGCCAGGCATGGTTGGGAACCATTAATGCTACTTTCTTTTTTATTTTGTTTGTTTTATCCCTTTATCCATTTGCAAGTATACTTACTCTGTCACCCATGCTTCATTCTAGCATCGTAAATTGCAAGAGTCCATCCCCATCACTCTACCAAGGATCTTTGCATGCATTTGTAAATACATTTATGTTTGTTTTTCTTTTCTTTTCTTTTCTTTCTTTTTTTTGGCCTATTAAACCATTACATTGATAGCATCAACATGATATGCGCGCGCGCGTGTGTATCAATTATATATAGCACTCCAGTCCTCTTTCTTGTCACAGCAAGTATAAAAGAACTCAAAAAGAAAAGAACCAATCCCATTCCTATGCTGTATAACTGTTTGTCCGTGTGGTGGGAAGCATCTCCACTACAACGACATATGGGCCTTCAAGAGATCATTATATGTTGGACGTCTTTTATTGCCTGAAATTTATCCGCTTTTTTTTACTAAACACGCTGGTAATGAAGGCAAGTATTAGACCATGAGATCAAAAACTAGGTAGCAATGGATCAAACTAGCAGGGTCAAATAATTAGAAGGTTTTGTGCAAAATAAGATATCAAACCTTTTGAATGAAGCAATGCAAGCAAAACAAAAGTTCAAATACCTACAAATGATTCTTTTTTGGGGTGTTGTCTACTGTGTAGTTTCTTCCTGTATTTAAGTAATTACCAAGACAATTAAGGTTTAAGGTAGAATAAGGGTTTTTGGTTTTTAAATATCTATAAGTGTTTTTGCAAATGGTATGGCTTCAAATCCCATTGAGAATAAGAAGATAGTGGAGTTAGCTTAAAAATAGATGCATTATCCTAGCACATTGCTTTCTTTCTCTTTTTGTCTCTTCTTCTCTTGAGGGTCTAAGAGAAAATTATGGACAATGGGCTAATTTAACAAACCATGCTAGAAATGAGGATGCCTCGGAGCCTTTGAGTGTCAATGTTAACAAGTTGTAGATTTTTGTCACCTTAATCATTTCAAATAAGTTATTATGCACCGGTTTTATGATGCTTTCGTTTGGAGATAGTATTGCCTACTATGATTTTAAGGACCACATAATTAGTTCAATTAATTTGATTCAACAAATTATCTTTGTAGGGCATAATTTAGTCTGATTCAACAGAGTAAATTGGGTAAATCATGATGTTCTTGAGGCAGTCCTATACAATAGTCTCTCGTAGTGTTGAGTTTCTCACATTCGAGTTGGAGAGAGTATTGCCTACTATCGTACTTAAGTTTTGATTGGTGTATATCCCACTAGTTAAAGTGTGAGTTCACCCACCATTCTTGTCAACATTACTTTTGTTAGCAAGAGCTGAACTCTTGCCCGCAAAACTAGGTGGTAGGTGTGCCCATGCTGTAACTGGTCACTAGTTATAGCTTGAGCACCATAAAATTACTGAAGCAAAACACTTGGTTAGGGTGTGCTATTCATAGCTGGTCCGTGAAAGTTAATTTGTCACAAACTTATGAGTTGAGCCATCTAAATTGTCCATAGGACCATCCAACCAATAATTTATTAGGACATGGCTGATCAAGGAACTAGTCTTTTGAGAAGCCAATTCTCACTTTGTTTGCATAACACAAGAATAAAGAGAGACAACTTATGCTTGACAAAAAAAAAAGTGAGACTAGTGAAGAGGTGGCAGCTAATGGAGGTAATTCAAGTAAAAACATGAAATTTTACAGAGACTTAAAGCTTGAAAGACCATCTGATTTTCAGCCCGATTTATGGAAGGAAAACTAAGTTTTCTCCCTTGAGCCGCTTCATGGTTCACTGCTAAAGTCTCATCTCACAAATTAGGAGGGAAGCCATTCACTTGCATGGACATTTTAAATAAACATATGCAGGACACCATTCCATCACTCTAATAAAGTAGGACCTTACTTCATTATAAAAAATCATTTAAGATTGCTACTGAGGTTACTTGAAGTTGCAAGGTCCTCGTGTAGGATCAGACCACATAATTATAAAAAGACACAGTTTTGGTGAATCTGTCTTGGTTTTGATGTGTTCTTCCTTAGCACTACGAGCTTTTCAACAAAGTCACCCTAGCCTTTTTTTCAGACTTTATAATAGGTGTAGTTTAGAGTAGAGGTTCATAGCATCGTGCTTGTCATAGAGGAAAAATACGAGGAAACTGATGATGCCCCAGTATTTGATCACTTCATTTCAGTTATAGAAGTTTAGTATTATACTTGAGTGACTTGTGTTTTGCTCCTTGAACATTGTCTAATAGGGTCGTCTGATAGGGTACGATTATGTCTGGGCACTACATATATTTCTATAAGGTCGAGGAAAAATTGGTGATCCTAAAAAGCACCAACTATTGTCTTTATACTGTTTCCTCTTAGTGATAAGGATACAATTTTCAATGTGTTTCTACCAACACAAGGAAAAAGGGATTGCCATGTTCATGTTGAAAACAGAGTTAAAGGACATTACTGATTGAGAAAAACACAATCCACTTGAGCATCAAGAAACGAACAACAGTTGGTGCGATGCAATTTTCAACGTCTTTCTAGCACCACAAGGGAAAAGGTTTTGCCATGTTCATGTTGCGAACAGAGTTAAAGGACATTACTTATTGAGAAAAAAACAATTCACTTGAGCTTCAAGTAACGAACAACTATCACTAGATGTTCAAATTGGCCAAATCACAAGGTGCATTTTAATTTATATGTTGTCAATCTAACTTTGTTCTGGGGCCATCTTTAGAAGTTTCTCTTATTCTAATGAAATTCGTGGCATACCTTGAATCGAGTAGTATATTTGTTCGCCCATACTGAGATTGAAGAGTTAGCTGCCTTGGCATGGTTAGGAAATATCTCCTATTATGAGTTAATCCAACTTCAGACCCTCCAAATCAAAAGAATGTTCTTCACGAGATGCCTTTCCTTCCTGGTTAGAGGAAGCTGCTGCCCTTATAGGCGACAATGGACTCGTTGTTCTCGCGTGTCTTAGGTGATCATGATCCTCTTTCCTTAGAAAAAAGCTAAGCATGGGGTAGTTAATTGAATTGTACTTTATCTGTCCCCTTCTCGATAGCTTGTGTTTTCTTTACTGAATCATCTGAACTAGTGGTTTGTGAACTTTTATTGCACAGTTATTCCCTCAAGTGGCACTTGCATTTGCATAATGGCATTTTTCCACATGTTGGTGATACATTTCTGACACAGATGCAATATTACAATGTTTGCTTTGTGTTTATTGCAGAAGCATTCATTGGTGTTAACATAGGAACAGACCTTTCTGACATGCCTCACCCAACTCAAGTAGTAGCCCTCCTCAAGGCTCAGCAAATCTGGCATGTCCGGCTCTATGATGCTGACCGTGGCATGCTAGTTGCACTTGCAAATACAGGCATTCAGGTCATGGTCTCTGTTCCCAATGAACAGCTTCTAGGAATTGGTCAATCGAATTCAACTGCTGCTAATTGGGTTTCGCATAATATTGTAGCTCATTACCCAGCTACAAACATCACGGCCATTTGTGTAGGTTCTGAGGTTTTCACCACCATACCCAATGCAGCGCCAGTCCTTGTCAATGCCATGAAGTACATTCAATCAGCCCTTGTTGCATCCAATCTAGATCGCCAAATCAAAGTTTCAACACCCCTTTCTTCATCTATTATCCTCGATTCCTTCCCACCATCCCAAGCCTTCTTTAACCGCTCATGGAATCCTGTTTTGATTCCCATGCTCAATTTCTTGCAGTCTACAGGGTCACACTTGATGCTCAATATATACCCTTACTATGACTATATGCAATCAAATGGTGTGATTCCATTAGATTATGCACTCATGAAGCCTCTTGCTCCAACCAAGGAAGCTGTTGATGCTAACACACTTGTTCACTATTCTAATGTCTTTGATGCCATGGTTGATGCTGCATACTTCGCCATGAATTTTCTGAACTTCACTAACATCCCTGTCATGGTAACTGAATCTGGCTGGCCATCTAAAGGTGATACTAATGAGCCGGATGCAACTCTAGATAATGCCAACACTTACAACAGTAATTTGATTAGGCATGTGCTGAACAAAACTGGAACCCCCAATCACCCTGGAATTGCTGTTAGTACATACATTTATGAGCTGTATAATGAAGATTTGAAACCCGGGCCGGTCTCAGAGAAGAACTGGGGATTGTTTAACGCAAATGGGGAGCCTATTTACATATTGCATCTGACTGGGGCTGGCTTAGTGCTAGCTAATGACACTACGAACCAAACTTACTGCACTGCAAAGGAAGGCGCTGACCCAAAGATGCTGCAAGCTGCTTTGGATTGGGCTTGTGGACCTGGCAAGGTTAATTGCAGTGCTATATTGCAGGGAGAGCCATGTTACGAACCAGACAATGTGATTGCACATGCTACTTACGCATTTAACAGTTACTATAGTCGGATGGGGAAGGCTCCTGGGACATGTGACTTCAATGGCGTGGCTGCTATCACCACTACAAACCCGAGTAAGATTCTGCTTCCTTTAATATTCAACATTTGTTCTTTTATGTGTGTTTGTTTCTGTTTCTATTTTTTTTTATTGGCTGTGTCATGCGGCACGAAAAAACCATTTCTGAAGTTCTAATGCACTATTTGATTTAATGGCAGGTCATGGTACCTGTTTATTCCCAGGAAGGTATGCTAAATAACCAGTCCTGCCTTTGTTTCAGTCACTAACATTTGAATACCCTTTTTCTTCGTTTACAAGCATGAGATAATCAATCAGCGATGCTTGTAAGTCAGTTTCTATGATGAAAAGCCCTTATTTCTAATATGTTTAATTGATCCTTGCTTGCAGCACCGGCAAGATAAACGGTTTTGGAAACATTACAGCTCCATCAATGAATTCTACGAGCTCAGCTCCTCCTGCCCAAAATCTGTATAACCTCGGTTCTATGAGCTTCTTGCTTCTCAGAGTTCTCATCTGTAGCATAGTTTTCTTGTAAACTGGTATGTGCTGAAATGTTTTGCAACCCTAAAAATTTTGTGACAGTTTATTCTACTAGGTGGAAGTGTTTTCCTTTCTCTTGGAGGAGGTTTAGGCGTAGGGGAATTGGGCATTGAATTTTTGTACAAAAGAAACTGGAGAAGAGCCAGAATTTAGTTTGGCATCAACTGGATTATTGTTCTTTATAATGCAAAGATGTGATATCCTTCTGGGTATAATTAACCACCAGCTCTTGTTAGCAAACCTGTTTTCGGTGGAAATTCTAGTTGATATGGCAGAATGTAGTTAATTGATCTGCAACTCCAAACTTTTCTTGTCACAAGGGAAAGTCTCAGACCCGAAAACCTCCATTCGAGATTGGATCTCCCAACTTAAGCTTCGACTTGTGGGAAATTAGATGCATGGACAATTTGGCAAGGATTTGCGAATCAGAGAATCAATGAATCCCAATATCAAACTGATCTTCTATGCCACCTAGCCACAAATGTCTTCAATTCTTTCACTTCCACTTCGCCGGTATAAACACCATTAGCCATGGACTCGGCATTCACTGATCAGCTTCCCAAGGCAGTCTTGAATCAGACACTAAAGACTTTCCATTTAGTGACTTTGGCACTAGATGTGATGTTCCCAAAATAAAATGGATTTAGTGACTTTGGCACTTGATGTTATATTCAATTAAAATGTGTATATAATTCGGGATCTTTCAATTGAGAAGATTTATCGACCTGAGACAAGAGAAGGTTCCAAACCCCTGACCATCAACAGCTGTTCGAAATCCTTGGCTGGTCTTTTGGAAGATGATGGGTTGGTGTTTCTTTGGCTTGTTGGAGACAAAAATGATGGCTGCGCTGGTTTGGTTTTTTCAGGTTTTTTACTTTAATTAACTGAACGGAACTAAATTAATTGGTTTCAATTTAATTTTTATTTTTAATTAAAAAAATTAATTTAGATATATTTTTAAATAAAAACCGAAACCAAAATATTCATTCTTAGTGCCTTTATACATGTCGACCACCATTTATTGATAAAATCATTGTTTGAAAAACAAAGAAAAAAAGAAGAAAATTTGAATTAAAAAAAATCAAACCAAAGGAAAGGTGAAAATTTAATTACAAATATTCTCCTTTATCAAGTATTTAATATTAGTTTAGAAAATACCGTTAAAAAATTAGCATATAATGAAAACTTCATTATCAATAAAATTATGAATGAGTAATTCACCCTTTAATGATTAATTGTGTGTTTGAGATAATTTAACTTCACTGGAAAAGGAACAAATATGATTTTTTCAAATATATATATGATAAATATTTATTTTCAAATATTAAAAATAAATTTCTAACAAATAAAAATAAAAATAAATATTATTTTAATATATTTATAAATAAAAATCATTTTAATTCACTGTCAAAAACACCCTTAATGAATAAAAAAGAAAAACGGTGCGTTCGGTAGAATACTAATCCCTAATTGCTTTCACTATAAATATACTGTAATCTCTCCGCAGCCACCGATATTCCAATTCCTCTTCTTTCCCTGCAACCGTAAATATCATCTTTTTTCCTCTATCCTTTGTCTAATCTCTCTAAGCTTTTTGTTCATTTTCAGTTTACTAAAGCATCTTAACTATGATTCTATGCGATTTAATTATATCTCATAGAATACCAAATGGTACTTATTGGACAAGCAGATCTCAAAATCCTCGTATGAATCCTGGCTTTTTCTCCCGAGTCGCGCTTTTTATTTTTAAATCCCCTGCCTACCCTTTTTCTTAATATGACTTTTTTACCATTTTTCTTACTCAATATGTGAAAGATTGAGAAGTTATAGAGGTTTTTGGGTTTAATGGTTCTGTTTTTCACCACATCTCCCATTACCCTTTTGTTTATTTTCGTTGTTTTTATGCTTTTTGCTGTCTAATGTGGGAAAGATGGAGACTTGGGCATTGAAGATCTTGTTCCTTTTTTTTTTTATCAAATACCCTTTTGTTTAATTTGATTGATTTTATCATTTTTGTGGTATGATATTTGAAGATTGCTCAATGATGATTGATTTTGCTTTAACCACACTGAAAGAAAGAGGCTTGAGAGGTTTGGGGATTCTAAATAAATTTCCTTTTGTTTAACCCAAAGAAGTATACTGCTTGTTCTCTTTGATGGGTGCTTAGTGATTCTCTTTTCTATGAGAGTGGAGGTTGTCTTGCGATCTCTCTTCCATAGAGGAAAGAAGAAGGCTTCTGTCAAGGATTACAAACAAGTTTCTCTTTGGCTTAAACAAAGATAGGATTGCCCTTCCTCTTGAGTTCTCTCGTGTGGACACCTTTGGCCTTTAACTGAGAGCAATCGATTCTTGTGATGTGTTTTTTGTTCCTCAACCAACGAATTTTTTAATATTATTTTTTAGTTTTTAAAATTATTTTTTTATTTTATGTTTTTAGATTAATTTGATGTTTAGATATTAAAAATAAATTTTAAAAAATAAAAAATATATATTTTTTAAACGAATAAATGCTTTAAAAAGTAAACTACTGTAAATGTTGAAATGTCAGTTTTGGAATTTATTTTCATGTGCATGGATTTAATTTTAATATAAAAATTATGCCGCTGCATTTGCCAGCCAAACTTACACTACTTGTTAGCTATATACCCTCATATTTGATTTGGAATCTAATTTGGTCCTTAAATTTCTAAATGCTCTAAATTAACATAATTCAAACTTATTTTTCACAAACTAGTGTCAACCGAATACCAGATTTTTCCCCTGACATTACGCGAGATTCTTTTATTTTGCCACTCAAAATAAATTATTAAGTCCATTATTAAAGAACCTGGGAGGGCCAAATTAAAAAAAAAAAAACAAGGATAAATACTGGACAAAAATATTTGTCTTGGCCGCACAATCCATTTTTCAATGTCTTGAATTTGACCTCACAACTTTAATTATTATAAACTAATAATATTAAATTTTATTTTGCAAAACTAAGTAACATCACCAAGCATCAAATTATTTTCTTAGGTATCTTAAGATTTTGAGGTTTTCATTTATAAATGGACAATATATAGTTTTGAAATATCGATATAAAAAATAATAATTTTGATATATTTTTAATTTAAAAATATTTTTATAAAAAATATCATACATTATATTACTATTCAAACAAAATTTTTTATTGGAATTAATTCTCAGAAGTACATTTTCTCTCAATGGAAATCATTCGTACAAGCATTTGTATGGAATATAGTGTTCGTCTCTTCATCAAAAAAACGTAACAAGGATAGATGTGTGAGCCCTTGTTCGCTTTACAGGGATTGCCGCAGCTCCATGGATTCCACTTTGGTGTTCTCAGAGGTATAAATCAATGAGAAGGTGTTGGTGCCACAGATGGCGGGCCTGAGAACAGGGTGGAAAAGAACTTTTCTGCTAGTATTGCATTTGCTGCATCAGAAGGATGGAATGCATCCCAGAACACGTAGTCCTTCCGGTTGCTGCATAGTTTTGAGTTAGGCAAGCATAAACCACCTATGGTGGTATCCACGTTGCAGCATGAAGTGTTGGAGATCTTGAGGCCTGAAAAATAAAACAAAAATTGCTCAGGGAAAAGGGCTAGTTCAAGTATCTGTGGGATAAAATGATTAAAAGATGGTTGAACTTGCCATAAGCAGTGGGATTATCAATCAAGTCCAAAACATCTCCGTACGCATCTGCAAATGTTAGTTTTGCATTTGGGAATCGTTGGTTTAGAGTGGCGATCAGCTTCTTAACTCTGGAGTTGAATTCTAACACATACTCATTTACTCTCTTTAAGCATCGACCTGTCTTTGATTTCACCCTCTGAGAAGGAATGCAGCCAAGAGGGCCAAGCCCATGAAAGACAACCTTTCTGGCACCCAGTTGGTATAGCATCTGGCATAATCAAGTTTCATGATGTATGGCTTATTGCTTAGAGAATTGTTTTCAAAACCTACCATAAACACAGCAGACATTTTAAGAAAAGAGAGTTAGAGAAGGTATTCTTTACAGAAAGCTGTTTGTCCAGTGTAGATATCAGGAGTTCCACAAACTCATCTGGTGTGTACTGCTGACCATCTGCTAAAAAGGGCTGTAAATAATTGTTGACATAGTCATTACTGCCTGCAAAGATACCCCAAAGATAAATCGTCATCCCTGCTTTTTTGTCCTAGCAAAAGGAGCTGAATCACCAGTACATTCAATTGTCAAAGCATGCCTACCAAATCCAATGAAGTACATGGCCTCATTGCAAAGTTTGTTGGCAGCATCTTCTCCTATTTTAGCCCTGATTGATTCCTTAGTCTTCTTAAAGCACTCTATCTGATCGTAAAAGGATAATCTCTGAATCTGCAATACAGAAAATTAACAAAACAAAAAAAAAGGGGGGGGTTAAATACTATACAAGTGTGGTTATGTTGCACTTAGAGCAAGCTGTCAAGAACTTCTAAGCAAAATAGATTCTTCTGCAGAGAAAACAAACATACAAAATATAATCCTGTTTCATTAAGAATTCCTGCTCCGCCAGATGCATAATTAACCCCCGTAAGTAATGCATCATCATTCTTTGACAAAGAAAGGAAAGGTGGTGGTGAGGGAATTCCAAGTTTTGCAGCTTTAAATTCCACAAAAAAACAGCAAGAAAAAAAAAGTTAGTCCAACAAGCACTAATTCTTGGAACTCTAAGTTCTACATTTGATTTGTAAGATAATTAGTAGCAGCATTACAAATTATATCACCAATAGTCCTCCCATTTGTGAACCTTCCTGTTGCCCTTCCACCAGGAAAATCGATCCCATACCACGGATAATCAGACCTTGCAAGAGAATATTGAAGATACTTGTTGTTTCCAACTTCTGTCAATGAGTCACCAAAAATAAATGTGACAAGTGAAGCAGCTGATGCCAATGTTGTTGCCTTTGCTGCAAGAATGAAAGCAGTCAAAGCCAGTCCTAGTATTGCCATTGTCTGCCAATCTTCACTCGCTTGTGCTTGCTTCAGGAGTGGAGAATCATTGGCATGGATTTATACTAAGTTCAGTGCCATATCCACTGCATGTTTAGGTGATTAATTTCAAAATCATAGGTGATACTCTGTGCATAGAGGGTCTCATTTTAGCGAGTGCAACTTTTCAAGTTTTGGGAGGTTGGTGACCTCTTCTAGCAGTTGGCCAACCCGTCTTACTGTGTCAGCAAAATTAGTTTTGTTAGGTGTTTGCTCTAGGTAACATTAATGGCGTTGTTCACTGATTTACTCGACTAAACACTTAAAGAAACATCACAGGCATGATTCCCTCCCCTTTTCATGCAAAATACAGTGGACTTTATAGAAAACTTGGGAATACGTTTTTGCCCTCTTGAATGAAATTAAGACCAGAACAGTGAAATGGGATGTCAAGTAGAGTGAGTTGGTCTTAGCAGTAGCTGACCAAATCTTCACAAAATAGTGTCTGTGGGTTAAAAGTTGTCAAATAATTCTCAGAGTATTGTCTACCCAAGGTGATGTTCAGCTTAAATGGGCAAAACTAGAATAGCCCCCTTGTTTTAAGTAGTTGAAAATAGTTATTGAAAAAGTTGCTCTTTTTTCCTGCTAGATTGGCCTTGACTACTGCTTCCTTGGCCTTGGATGTGAAAGCTAAGCTCTATGGTTTCTTGGGACATTCGTTGTTAGTATAAAGAATGGAATATTTTAAAATTATTTAAATCTCCAATGATGTGTTAAACAAGCACGTTCTCACATTCATATATGGTTTTTAATCATTAGTTTTTAGATTTAAGAACTTAAACATAATATTATTCTTAAACTTTGCTACTTTCCATTTATGTTCTCATTCTTGGACATCAAGTTTGCTACATAAATTATTATTTTCTGAACTTTTTAGCCTTGCGTTGTTGTAAATATAGAATTCCAAAGAGAGATATGATCGAGACTCGCTAGTAGAAAAAAAAAATACAAAACCATGTATTATTCCAAATTTATAATGGGAAATTTTTAAGTTAAAAGTAACGTTAACGAATAATATAAATCATATCTTGAGATCTCACCTAACAATTTAAATTATTGGGTTGAATTGATTATTTGACATAGTATTAGAGTCTTGATGATCAAGCGATCACGAATTCGAATTTTACTATCCATATTTATTTGATAAAAATTAAGCACAGGGTAATGTGAACCTGTATAAATTTCAAGATCAAAAAACTTTCACTTGAGAGAATATGTTAGAAAATAATATAAATCATATCCCGAATTTTTACCTATAACTTAAGCTATTGGGTTTAGATGATTTTTTAACATGCAGTATGAAATTCACTTTTACTATATATCAATAATAATTTTAAATTATGCATATCCTAGAATAACAATTTTCAATCTATGAATCTCAAATCATCATCATCATCATCATCACTTCTTATGTTTTAAATTCTCGAATGGATTTCTCCAATTACAAATTGAATGGCAGCTGATGAAAAAACACAAATCTACTGGGTATGAATATAAAACGAAAAGAATTACATGAATTTACAAACCCACACATGCCCTACAAGGCTACACTACACACATAGTTTTTTTTTATTATTATTATCGTGGGGTGTCCGGACCAGCTTGCGCGCACCATGACTATTCCTCACGGCCCATTGAACATCCTGCAAGCCCAGTGAGCAGGTAAGGCACCACGGGGTGACAGACATGCACATAGAGAATCGAACTCGGGACGGAAACGGAACAAGTCACATGATTGACCACTGAACTAGACCCTCAAGTGCACTACATACATAGTTAACAAGTCGACATGTTACTTCTGTAAAACAACAATGGGTTCTAGAAACTCAATTGTAAGAAACCTAACTTTCATGGAAATGAATTCATAGGTGTCTTTTAACGGTTTGGATACGGTAGTTGTTGAACTGTCCCCCTTTCTTCTACCTTCTCTTGTTTGTTTCTGGGGCTAATAAACTATTGTTATGGTAGTTAAAATGTTTTTTTTTTTAGGAAATATATTAAAATAATATTTTTTATTTTTTAAAATTTATTTTTAACACAGCATTTCAAAACAATTTAAAAATATATATAAAAAATTATTTATTTTTAAATACATACCACCACAAAAATAAATAAACAAGTTCTAAATTTCACGTGTCATGTAAAAAATTGGTTAAAAATTCAGTAGACGGTGAGAGAGTTACAGCTGGACAATTGCAAATCTTCAGGGGATGGCATCTTGAGCCTTTTGCCTTTTCCATGTCTTTGCATCTATCCATGTTATTTTACTTTGGGACAAAAATATGATGGCAGATTCTTGTTCCTTACACCAAAATAATTAAACCCACTTCAGGCCCTGGATTATAGAGTCGGTGTATTAATCTGGATCGGTTAAAATAATATATTTTTATTTTTAAAAAAATTTAAATTAAATTTTAATCCGGGTCACGAGTTGACTAATCAGGTTATCTAAATTTGATCAAATCAACTTTTATTTAATTTTTTTAACCCAACTTAACCTAATTGCGGTTCAACTAGGTCTTGAGTCGAGACTAAACTGAATCTAATCATTGTGCTCTACATTGAGTGTATTAATCCGGATTAAAATAATATATTTTTATTTTTAAAAAAATCAAATTAGATTTTGATTGGATCGCGAGTTGATTAATCATGTTATCTAAATTTGATCAAATTAATTTTTATTTAGTTTTTTTAACCCAACTTAACCTATCTGCGGTTCAACTAGGTCTTGAGCCGAGACTAAACCGAATTTAATACCTTTGCTCTACATATGGATAGAATGTGTGCCATGTCATTAAGGTTTGGAAGAAAAACATGTGTATGGGCAAACCCCTGAAGGGAAGTCTGCATGAATTTACCAAGTTTTCTGGAATTGGAGCATATTCCTTCTTCAAGGGCGAAGAAATGTTGTGATCGACAATCTGGAATGGCTTTGGTAGGCTAATATTTAATTTTGGAGGGGAAGAGGAAAGATCATAATTTAATACTCTCCTCGTAGGTCAATCCAATGAAGAGATCATTGTTCTCACCAACAAGGAAACGAGGCCATTGCTCTTGATTTTGATTAAAGGTAATTTGGTCACATATATTGTTTTAATTTATGCCAAATATATAAGAATTTAATTGATTACAGAATTTCCCATCATTTAATTACTGTTGATTTCTTGTGGGATTTAAACCCTGTCAAGTATAAATATGTCCACACAATGAAGAATTAATTACTGGTTATTGAATTAATTTCTAGTTCATGAAGATAATTAATCACTCGAATTTATGTTTAAACTATATATTATTTCATCAAGTCAACTCAGCATATATACTGGCTCTTGTGCTTGATCAACATCATGAATCCATTTAAATTAAGAAGAATAAGGTCTAAAATCTTGAATTTTGTCTTCTAAGTCGAAAGCAATATTAATACTATTTTACTAAATTAAATTCATCTTGAAAATCTCTCTTACTTCCCATACCACCAAGAACAAAATAACAATCTCAGATCACTCACTTTAATCAAGATTAATATTAAAAAAGAAGAAGAGAAAATCAAGTAATCAACACGATGAGACAATGAAGAGAATATGTGCTCACCTAATCAAAGAAGATGGTCACACATTATATACTGTCTTTTTCTTAAATTTCCTTAATTATGGTGATATGCTTTTTAAAATATTTTTATTTAAAAATATATTATAATATTTTTATTTTTTTAATAATAACACATTAAAACCATTAAAAAACACCAATTTAATGACAAAAGTGTATCCAAAAGGCATTATATTCCCCATTTTTACACCTATCCTAACATGCAATGAAGCTTTGTAGAAAATCTAATAAATTAATCTCTACATCCTTCCTGTTGTTGTGCCAAAGCCTCAAGACAAGCACCTAGCATCTTCACAGTTCACAGTATTTCATCAACCTTCGCATTTAAGCAAATAATATATGAAATTTTCAAAAGATAACACAAAAGACAATACACAATTCACACCCATCCTCCTCCACCCACTTGAGCTTCCCACGCCACCATCCTCTTCCTTCTAGCATCCCTTCCTTCCTCCACTCTCTTTTCTCTCTATAAATTGGTATCCTACTGTTTTCACTGTCGTATATGGCTAACACTGAGCTTCCTTTTCATGTGAGCTTATATGATAAACATTCTTTCCAATGATTCTAAGCCTTTCCCACCTTCTCACTCTCTCTTTCTTCTTGAAACTTTCCCCTCTCAAACACAACTTTCCTCCCCATTCCTCCTCCCTCTCTCTCTCCAAAATCTTCTCATAAATTCCAAGCAATTATCAGCCCCTCTCCCTCCCTCCCTCCCTCTCTCTCTGCACACACCCAATTATTTACCTCTCTCAAGTTTATATTCTTCCCCCCAAAATCTCTCTGCCTCTCCCTCTCTCTCTCTCTCTCTTTCTGTGAGTGTCTCTGTAAGTTGCAGCTATTTACCTTCAAAAAGCTCTTTCCTTTCTCTTCAAAACCTCTATCTCTCTAGTTTTTTTTTTTTTCCTGTTCGAAGATCACACCTTTCTCTTGAAAGCTCCAGTCTTTTCCAAATCTGTAGAAATCCCACTTCACAAACCCCTCTCCAAACCTAAAACCATTCGGAAAAGATGTCTCTCTGTTGTGGAGTAGAATGTGTAGTTATATTAGGCTTTGCGCGCTGGGTTTGGAAACGTTGCACATACATTAGTGGCAATGACAGTGCAAATTGGACATTAGCATCACCAGAAGAGTTTGAACCAATCCCTCGTATGTGCCGTTTAGTCCTTGCTGTCTACGAACCAGACCTTCACAACCCTCAATTCATTCCTCAACATGGTTTCCGAATAAACCCTGATTGGGTTATCAAACGTGTAACTTATGAACAAACACAAGGGCGGGCCCCTCCTTACGTAATTTACACAGATCATGAAAATAAAGAGATTGTTTTGGCGGTTAGGGGATTGAATTTATACAAAGAAAGTGATTATAAAACGTTGTTAGATAATAGATTAGGAATGCAGATGTTTGATGGAGGTTTTGTGCATCATGGGTTGATGAAGTCTGCTGTTTGGTTATTGAATGAAGAAGGGGAGACATTGAAGAGGTTGTGGGAGGAGAGTAGGGAAGAGTATGATATGGTTTTCGCTGGGCATTCTTTAGGGTCTGGTGTGGTGGCTTTGTTAACTGTTATAGCGGTTAATCATAGAGATAAGTTAGGTGGGATTCCTAGAGAGAAGATTAGGTGTTATGCTATGGCTCCGGCAAGGTGCATGTCTCTTAATTTGGCTGTTAAGTATGCTGATGTTATTCACTCTGTTATCTTGCAGGTTAGTTTTGTTGATGGATTGTGTTATTTGGTTGTTTGGTATTTATTGATTTATTTGGTTCTGTGATTTTGTTTGATCTGCGCTGCTAATGAAGGCTCTACTAGTTTTGACTGTCTTGTGTATTTTTCTCTGATGCTGATTGGTCAAAAGTTTGATTTATGTTGAATTTTCTGATAAGATCTTTCGGGTTTGAATTTTTTTTTAAGGCAATTGTAGGACTTTGTTAACTGTTGTTTAAAGAGGTGTTGGATATTTCATTTTAACTGGTGCTTTCATAGTTTAAATGCCTGGTTGCTGCAGAATCTAATTGATCTGTGTTTCGTGTTGTATGATGGGCAGAATTTAGGACGTATATAAGTTAATGAATGGTGCAGTTAGTAACTTGCCTCCCAGCTAAATAAAATGAAACAAATCAGCATTCTTTGAGTGTGTGCCATAATCAACCATATTTTTGTGAAAGTAATTAGGATGCCAGTACTAGATGTTTCATGTTATTCTTTGAATCTGCGTTGTAATAATGTTGTAATTTACTTAGATCACTCTATTTCAGTGTTAAAGGCACTACCTTGATGTAAACATATTGCTCTTATCCAGGATGATTTCTTACCAAGAACAGCTACTCCATTGGAAGACATCTTTAAGTCAATCTTCTGGTTGGTATTCTTATGTCCATGTCATTGTAGAGGCTATCTGTGCCTTTCATTTTGGATACAAATCCCCATCCTCGTAAACTTAGTGGAGTGAGTTCCTATTATTATCTCTTAAACGAGGTGTTGATCCTTTGTACAGCTTGCCCTGCTTGTTGCTTTTGGTTTGTTTGAGAGATACCTTCATTCCAGAAGGTAGAAAGCTTAGAGATTCAAGAAGATTTTATGCCCCTGGACGAATGTATCATATTGTAGAGAGAAGATTTTGCAGGTAACATGTTCAATTTATCAGCTCTGTTAACAAAATGCATTAGCCTACTATGGTCCTAAGCAGTATACAAAACTAGCAAATTTTTTATTGCAAAGCATTCACATGCATAATTTGCAATTTCGATCAAATTTATAGACCATAGTTTGCTCTTGACATCCTCTTATTGCTAAAATAGGTCTTACCTTTATAATCTATGATCTTCTATTATTGCTCAACCCTCCTTATTCTGTCTCTCTCAATAACAATCACACAAACCAACAGTTAGACGGTCTGCATCAAGATGCTCTTTCATTAACTTATAATCCATTCAGTTGCCCAATTATTGATTGTAAAATCATAAGAATGCAGTCTAATCATTCAGCTAACTAGCACCTTGTTTTTAATAAAGTGAACTTTTACCATCCTTGTGTTAAAATTGGGTTTGAAAATAACTATATTCTCCTTAATTTGGTGTTTGATTCATAGTAATTTCCTCTCTCCCTTGAGAACACTGATGGTATAATTCTCACTGAAAACACTCGTGCATGTCCTGAAAATTTTTCCTTATTCTTGTTGCCACAGATGTGGGAGGTTTCCTCCAGAGGTCAGAACTGCCATTCCTGTAGATGGAAGGTTTGAACACATTGTCTTATCATGTAATGCCACATCTGATCATGGAATTATTTGGATAGAAAGGGAATCAGAGAAAGCCTTGCAGGTAAGTCTTTTCCTTTTGATAGTATGTTTATGTTCCATTTCATTTATAATCATCTAGCAAGTTAGAGCAGTAAAAGCTTGGTCTCTTCACTAGCGTTTTATAGAACAATAGAAAATAAATAGTTAACCTTTTAGCATCATACTGCAAAAGTTTTTCTACCTGGAATTAGCCATTTATCTGAGTACATGCCCTCATTTTTCCCATGCAAAGAAGGTCATTTGGATCAAGCATTTGAACCATTTGGATTTGGTGATGTGTTTTGTCTTTCTTCCTTCCTCCCTACAGATACACATGCCAGCCCACGGCTTATGTGTGCAACTTTGTATTAACTGCATATAATGTGTTTCTGCTTGATTTATTCAAATCTGATATTTTGATACGTTTTTCTCCTTGGGGACAGGCGTCCCCCCCATTCTCCTCATTTACACAAGTCAGGCGTATATGCTTCTTACCCCACAGGGCATTGACATTTCTAATCCCTGTTTCTTCAGTCCAATTTAAATACTGCTATTCTATAGTAGTTCTTTACATAAAATTGCTTCCCTTAAGATTGATAAGGGTAATTGTATCAAAACAAGTAACACCAGAGGGAGAGATTTTTTTCTTTTGCCCTTTAATTTCCAGGGCTCAACTTCTTTATTTGTTGAACAGTTTACTGACGGTTAATGGTATTGATTTTCCACAGAAAATGAAGGAAATTGATTCTGGAACCATTACTACTCCTCCAAAAGTACAGAAATTGGAAAGGATGCAGACAATTGAGAAAGAACACAGGGATGCATTGGAAAGAGCTGTCAGTTTAAATATTCCTCATGCTGTGACCACCCCAGATGTAGAACCCTTGAAGGATAACAGGACAGAGCCTTCCCTGTCCGAAGGCGTCCAAGCCTCACAATTCAAATCGACGTCCACTGGCAGAAAGACTAACTGGGATGAAGTGGTTAAAAATCTTTTCAAGAAGGGCGAGTCAGGACACCTTGTTTTAAACAAAGAAGTATCTGCTCCAACTCACGACATTTCTGTTGGCCAACCCTCATGAATACAATTTATTCTTTCTTTCGACCTTTTAGTAAGCTGAAAGTGTGTGTGTATCTTGTGTACAACTCCTGCTAAGATGCCATACAACCCCTGGTTTGCAGCAATGGGAGAAGATTGGGAACCGGCGCAGAAATGCACCCCCACCCTTCGTCTTTATAATCACTTTTGTTCTTTGGGTGCTTCTCTCGCTCGGAAGGGGTTTTTCATTGGATTTGTTCATGCTATTTGTCATTCTCAGATGCAAAATCTTGCCTAGAGTGCAAAAAAAGCCAAGGATGAAAAAGAAAACCCTTGTGAAAACATTGCATCAGCTCAGCTTTGAAATTGTATACTCATCCTTCCTAATGCTTTCTCATGTAAGGGCTTGTTAGCCGAAATTCTTAGTTCAATTTTTTGGAGCAAGACTGCAACCTGAATCGTACTGCCTGGGCATGAATGCTTAATATGGCGCACAATGTGGAGAAATTATCACATAAATTCTCATCCTACCCACGCTACTATGCTATAAAGTTGGAGGATGATGAGCTAGTTTTGTTCATGCAAGTGTTATCAATGATTACATAAGTTCTTGGATTATTAAACAAGTTATCAATCATTCAGGCTGGTAGGTCTTCATAAGCACGCATGTCTTGTCCAACATCCAAGTAAATGAATGTTGAGGCATCGATGCTGGCATTGCTTTGACCTCACCTCTGCTTGTGTGTTAGCTTGTTTGATGTTTCATCTAACACATACAGACAAGAAGAAACTTTGGGGTTGTATGATATCATTTTCTTCATCTTTTTTGTTTTGTAATTCTTTTTCAGAAGAAGCACTAAATCTTCATCGGATATTCAAATTACTAAAAGCGATTATAATATTATTCAAAGATGTAAGGTGTGATCCTTTCATTCTGTTCCGTTTCAATTCTCGATTGCACGGATGATACGACCCAGAACAAGCGGCATCCCATTGCCTCATCCCTCGGACCCCAGCCTGACCTCCAAGCATCCAATACTTGATCAGGACCGCTGGCGTCCAGGACCTGATCACCCAAGGCACCCCAAACTCGTAACCTGAATACTTATCAGTGCAAGAAATAAGTTACCAGAGCTTTTGGGAACACGTTATCATTTTGTCTATTGAAAACGAAGACCAGAATTTCATATTTTGCTTTCAATTTTTTGAAATAAAAAACAATCAGAAATACCAAATTATTAAAAATAAGCAAGTTTAATACCGAGCACACCAATTCCAAAGAGATCAAACTAGGAATGAAAAGTCATTTCCTTGTTTCGATTTACAATCATTCTAACAAGTATTGGATATATAATGATACCATGTTAAACAAGGATGCGTGGAGCATGGTCATATTAGCCTCTTCATAACACTCACTATATACAACTAAAATATATAGAGAATCAAGAAAATATGAAGGCGATTATGAGTTGGAAAGACAACCAACATTCTCTGTTACAAAAAGCTTCCAGGCTAGTGTTAAAAGTTAGCAAAAAAAGGAACAGACATCACTGCAAGTAACAAGTTTGTGGAGCTAAGATGAGCACCAACTGATGCTATGTCTACTTGGGAACAACTTTCGAAATTAAGTCTGCATGGCTTCAGCATGGTAACTTTCCAATTCCTTGTCCAGCTCATCTACTGACTTTTCAACAGGTTGCTTCTTCCCACGGCCACGTCCTCGGCCAGGAGCCTGGCCACGTCCAGGAGCACGACCACGGCCAGGAGCTTGACCACGGCCATTCCTCGTACCATTCCTTAGATCCCCACCTCCACGACGACTCTGACTGTGCACACAGACAGCACAGAATTTTTTTTTAAAAAAAGATGTAAAATAAAACCTCTTTGACATGAGAAGAATTAGGGAAACAAAGGAATTTTGTTCAACCTAACATTAATACTACTAAACAAAGAACAGGCAGAAACAAGACTGTTTAAGGAATTAAACCAACAAGCAAAACAGCCACATATGAAGGAGAAAAAGCTTACCCAGAACCACGATTATTTGCACCAGCACCTCTTCCACCACCTAGTCCAGGTCTGCATAATTTTCAAACTATCAATGGAAGTGTTCTGAAAATACAATTATCATCCTCAGGAAAAAGCTTCTAAGTAATGCTTTACATCACACCCTCAAACAGATAACAGTGTTCAAGAGAGTGACATAATGTGAAAGATGCAATCTTCATGTTAACCAGGACTCCAGTCAAACAACCAGTAACATGCATGAATAAAAAGCTAATTTTCTCATTATAAGACCGAAGCTATTGATCCCTTCTTATTGAACAACAAAATCAGCCATAACTAAATTGTCAAAGGAAATCAAACTACAGCCCAGACAACAAGCACTGTGACCTCATACAGTCAAAAAGCTCTTGCAAGCTTGGATTCCAGCTTAAAGCACACAAGGGAAGCGAGCTACCCATGAAAAAGTTAAAAAGTTCTATAGCAAATGCAGAACATTTGATAGTTCACCAGAAAAGGTCCTAATAGATTGACAGATTCAGATGAAGAATGCAACATCAAATCAAATCATGAGAACAAAGACAAGCAAAAACACCACATACGTCGTAACAACAGTTCTCTTCTTCTTTCCATTAGCTCCAGTAACATTCATTCGAGCTGAAATAGGCACCACTGGATTGGGACCCACAATCTCAATCTTCATGGGCTTTCCATCTAACAGAACATTGTTATACTTCTTAAGAGCAGCAAATGCATCGCTTCTTCTTGTATACATAACTTCAGCTGAGCCCTGTCACCAAGCTATAAACATTAGAAGTTTCCTATCCAGGGAGAACACTTACAAACCAAAACAGTAAATGGCAAGTTTAAACAAAGCCAATCAATGTACTGAGGAAAAAGCTATGACTAACAAACTTAAGACACATGAACCACAAGAGAGCTGTAAATATCTATTTATTTATGAAAACAGCGGATGTTTTCCTGTAGCATGTTGGGTATTCATCTAATTTTTAGGACATGTTCAAAAACCATTCCAACAAAAAATCTATGCAAATAACTCATGAGGCACTAATAGCACAACAAAGGAAACAAAAAGGACCATGAAAAGCAGGCTCTTCACTGGACCAGTGTCATAGGTGCATGCAAAAGTGTGAGTGAGGAACCAATGGGTTGAGGTGAAAGGCATATACGTCAAAGGAGATAATTTATAGTTTGCATCTAACCAAAAACTTAATAACGATAAGCAGATAGGAATTTTTTTCCTTCTCTTTGCCATGTCTGTGTTTAAGAACTAAAACTTTAATTCTGCAGATCTGACAGTTTGCAAGTCCAACTAACAGACCTGCCCAGGACATTACTACTTTTTCTCTAGTTATAATTTGTTCTCGTTTTTCCTTATAGATATTCTTTTCTCCTTCTTGCCATTGACAATAAAATGATTGACCCCTATTTTTCATCTCATAGCAAACACATCCAGATTTGAGATTTCATGATTTCACTAGATATATCACATGTCCTTGTAAATGCAGGCAAATGCAAGCAATTACTCTTCCTTGTGGTTAGCACATGATTAATAAAACCTCCCAGCCTTTAACATGCAACTCATAATTATTAAATGATATAAAACCAAACTTCCAGAGAGAGAATCAAATGATATTCAAGATCCAACCACCTGGTAGCAGCACTAACATAAATAAGTTCAGATATTAAAAAATTGAGCTTACACTAGAGCGACCATCTTTGTCATAGTGAACAGCATATCGTTTCAGATCTCCAACCTCTGCGAAGAGCTCCTGAGTTTCCCAGAAAACTTATTTTAGAAAGGCAAAACAGCACACAGAGCATCTATGATGAAAACATACAGCTTAAGTTGTACCCTTATGTCTTCGTTGGTCACCCCATAATCCAAGTTTGAAACATATAACTTGGTTCCAACTTCTACTCCTGTTATTCCTGCAGCTCTAATGCTATCCTCAAGCAAATCATGCTGCCAAGGCAAACTCCTGACTCTGCGAGAAGGCTGATGACATCAAATAGAACATGTCAGCTTATTTCCATAACAAGTTCACCATCTCCAATATCAATCTCAGTTGAGGAATTTCCCAAAAGATAAAAAGCAACGGCAGTTTAGTAAAAAGATCAAGTAACCATGTCTCCAAACTTCAGGAGGTTTAATAGATGGCAGATAGGAGTAAAGGATTCGACCCACTGCATGTGAAAACCAGTGCTATGATATAGGTGGGAGCTCCAGTTCTGAAGTTAAGCGAAGGAACTCCTTTGCAAAAACACCATGAACTAGGAGAGATGAGTTCTCGCACCGAAGAAATTCCGCATATAACAGGAGGATCCATCATATCTTTCCGTCTAAACAAGTCAAAAGCTAGAACTGTATAATATGGATTATATAGAGGACTAATTGTTAACTGACATTATGCTACTGGTGCGAACTCCATTCCCAAATATTCACCTATGAAGCCCAGGATAAAATGATAGGAAGTAGCATGATAACTGGATGAGGACCAGAAAAACTTCTGCACAGACCCACGTCAAATCAGATCTGTGGAAAATCCCCAGTATATAGACCCAATAACCCAAAAGTACAGCTAAATCCCAAGATAATGATATAAATGCAACGAACAGTAATGCTTTAGTGGATGAGGCCAAGTGAGCTTCGCCATGAACAAATTAATATTAAGATCCACTGTATTTTGACTTTTAGCATAATAGAGATCCCTTCCATTTGGATTTCATAATCCTAGAAGGTTCTGAATCATATGCATATACCATCCACAGTTTTGAGCTTGCCTTAGCAATGGAGTATTTTGATGGCCAAGTATTCACTGAGAGAGGGCCTCTACGAACAGCCCCTGACATCCTTCCATTATTAAAGGACCTAACAGGTCCACGTCCACGGCCACGGCTGGCCCTACCTCGTCCTCTACCTCTCTCCCTGTTTTTCTTTATAATGTCATCAAGAGACATATCCACAGTTGCAGCCATTGAAATTGCTGAAGCAGCACAAACGTTTTTGAGAGAATAAGCAGTGAGTAAACCTGCTATGTGAAGATACAAAGGAAAAAACAATGCAATGATCAGTATCAAAACATTGGCATAAGAAATAATACATGCTTAGTCAACATTCACCAACAGTCCCTTACAACACAACCCTTAGAAAGCACATATTAACAATAGATATTGTTAATGTCTCCACCACACCAATAAGATTTTCAACAGAAACTATATATAGGCAAGCAATGGTGTGCCAGATACTAAATATTGTAACTTAAACACTCAAGAGTAATAGAATTCAGTCTCGATCTCTGAAAAAAGTCACAAAAAACCCAACAATTTACCAAAATGCTCAGTCAACAACATAAAACAAACAAATCTAACTAGCATGCTGAAACTCCTATTTCTAATAGGAAAAGAGACTGAAAAAATAACTTTACAACAAAAAAAACAAGAAAAACAACTTTAAAAAGTTACAAAATGAATTTCAGAAGTTCAAACACTCGGACTAAAACATTGCCCATTCAAGAACAAACAAGAAACCCTTAAATTTTGGTTTTTTGTTGTTCACTCCAATTTCTCGTCAATATACAAAGATTCCTCGTCGAGAAATATTAGATCCGAATCATGCGTGAAGCAACAAAATAAACCTCAATTGGTGCTATTACGGATCTAAGATTTTCAAAAAAAATTCACAAAATCCCACAGCTTCAAATCCCTAAACAAACAAACAGAGCCTCTGAAATGAAAAATAACAAAAAACCCCAAAAAACAGAAAATAAAAGAAAACTTCTAATTCCCTTAAAGCATAAAGCTACTGAAGTCAATAACTCAGCCAACAAACACAAGTCAAGATCCCTGGAATATTCGAAACCCTAGAAACACAACACCGAGAGAGGAGGAGAGGGTGAGTACCTGTAGAGAAACAAAGATCGGGTGAGATCTGGAGAGAGGGAGGGAGAGAAACTGGGGATTCAGGGTTTAGACGGGGGACTTTTATCGAGGGTGAGATCCGGGGCTTTTTTTCTAGGGATTTATTTTTGAGGGATTGAGGGATGTGTCTCGAGGAAGGCGGGGGTATTTATAGAGGAGAGAGAGAGGGGAAGAGATTGGAGTGCAAGTTTACGCGTTTAAGGCGGTGGAGGGGCTTTGCTTTGTTTCATGGTTTGTTGCCTTAGTCCCTTGTTTATATTGTTTTATATGGGCCATGGGCCATGGGCCATGGGCCTAGAATCTGTGCCTGGTACAATGGACGAGGAATAGGCTTGAATTTTTTTTTTTGAAGTCCTAGCAATGCTAGGTAGCGTTTGTTACAAGTATTCGATAATTTTTTTTAAAATGTTTTTGGTTTAAAAATGTATAAAAATATTTTTTATATCACTATATTAAAGTTATTGAAAAATTATTAGAAAATATTAATTTAATATTTTTTTAAATCAAACACAAAATACACCCAAACATAATTACAAGCACAAGAATAAACTGTGATGAAAACAAAAAATAATATGTTTTTTGTTTTTTTCTGATTTAAAATAATAAAAATTCAAGAGTTATTATATAAATATTTTTTTATTTTATGTTTTATTTTTATTTTTTCCAACCAAATATATTTTTGTTTTCTTTATAGTCCCGGTTAAAATGATTTTTCTTTTAATCAATTCACTTGTTATTTTAATTTCATTATTAATAAGAATAGAAAATATCATGATCAATAAAAAGAGTTTCAACAACTAAAAAATTAATAATTTGGGATCTTTCCTGCAAAGATAAAGCAGTAGATCCCTAAATATCTTTCTAGATATTTTTTTAATATTTTGATGATTTAATTTGCACTTCTATATTTAATATTATATATAATAGTAGAGGTAAGGGGCTGAACCCTGCAAGAAAATGTTTTTCTCAGTTTTTTTATTGTGAGTATTTATAATTTTAGTAAAAATAACTGAAATTATAATATTTTTAAAATAATTTTTTTAATTTAGCTCACTTAATTTTTTGTTCTTGCTCGGCCGTGATAATATAGATCCTATTAATATTGACCAAATACAATGTTAGATCGTGATTTTGTCTGTCTTGAAACACAAGAAATGGAACAAGAATATGTCCATTTATCCTTCCTATTATAGAAATAAATCTATCTTATATCTTTTTTTTTTAATCTTTTCAACCAAAAACATATACTTCTCAATTTCTGCTATGAGCTTGTTTGGCTATGCGGTTAAATTTATATTTGATTAAATTTTAAAATTGTTTTTGCTAAAATTAAATGTAGTTTGTATTTTTTGGATCGTTTTAATGTGCTGATATCAAAAATAATTTTTAAAAAGTAAAAAAACATCATTGACATGTATTTCGACACTGAAAACTATTTGAAAAACAACTACTACCACACTGCCAAACACATTATATATCTTCTCTTTTATCCTAAGAGCCATGACACCAATCATACACGGTCGAAATAACTCTAAAATTTGGATTTATAATGGGTTTGATAATATGATACACAATATTTTTTAATTTTTTTATTTGAAAATTAATTATTTTATTAATATTAATATATAATATCCAGACATTAAAATTATAAAAATCATTAAAAAATATGAATTTAATGGTTTTAAAAAGCATTAAAAAATGGAAGCTGACGCACTTTTAAACAGGTTTCTAGGTCTCGGTTTTGGATCAAACCAATTTAACTGGCCTGGGCTCAACCCAAACCGTGCCGGGTTTGACAAAATTAGCTTCATTTTCCCTTCCACTCTTGTCTCTTCCTCTCGTCGCTGAAGCCACACAGACCAGAGTGAAATCACTTCTGCCACTTCTCCATGCTCTAATTCTCTGGTTTAGGGTTTTAGAAATCAAAATCCAAACCCCGAAACATGGAAAACCCTAGACTGTCTCTACTCTCTTGCTCTTCACCTAAATTAGTTACGGGATACCCAACTTCACTCAAAAACCCTACCACCCCTAAATTCTCCATATCCACAACCAGACCCTCACTTCCTTTCCCTCACAGAACTTCCAAATATGTCCCTCATACTTCAAGAATTTCCATTTCTGCCCTTTCCCAATTTCATGGTCCCCGTAGAACCTCAAAAAATGGTAACTTTCAGCCCCTCAATTACTAATTAACATCAAAGTCTCTTCCTTTTGTGATTTTACTTGTAGGGTTATTTTTATTTTGGGTTGAAGTTTGTTTCTTTTAATGATTTTGGTTGTTGGGTTTTGCTAAGTTTGTGTTGTAATGTGATACGGAAATTAGGGAGTGAATATTTTGCTAGCATTTCGTCATTGAGTGGACAACAGACGGCTTCTGTTGGAGTTAATCCACAGTCAGTGTCGCCACCGCCTTCACAAATGTAATGAATTCTCTTTCTAGCATTTAGCATCTCAGATTTTTAGCTAGCTTTGCATTGGCTTACCCTAGTTGTATAGGTGTTCTTTGTTTTCATGTGTGGATGGATGTTTATTTTGTTTCTTGATTGTGTGTTTGTAGAGGATCGCCACTGTTTTGGGTTGGAGTTGGTGTTGCGTTGTCAGCAATTTTTTCATGGGTGAGAATCACTGTTTTATATGTACTTTTATCCATTTGTTATTTATTTTTTGTTCTTTGTTGTATTAACATTGTGTTTTATCAAATGTACAGGTGGCTACACGGTTAAAGGTGAGTTCTTATCTCCTGCAAGGTACAAATGTCTGTGTGTTTTGCTGAATTTTCTGGTCTTCTTGCTGAGCAACTATGCAATGGAATGATGGGGGTTGGTCCTTTCTTTTGTAGGTGGATAATTAGTACTTCAGAGTTGTTCTAGTTTCTCAACCCAGTGTTTTCTTCTAACTTGTCTTTGTCAATGATTTGCTCTAATTTGTAGTTTCAAATTTTTTAGTAATTAAATTTGACTTGATTCAATTTTCATGGATAAGTGAAGCTTCTGGTGAGTTAGTTTTTTTCTAGCACCTACTGCCTGCTATAGAAATCATGTGTCTCAGTTCCTAGAGGAGAGATGTTATAAAAATAACTGCATCTTACGGGATCTACTTTTCAAAAACTAGAGGACCTTTGACATCAATGCGGGCATTTCCATTGAAAATGGTGGTACACTTTGACCTCAGTTAGAGGACCTTCACATTTTACCTTCAACCTCAATTCTACTAGTGGCATGCTTTACATTCTACCTTCACTTGTTCCTTTCTAAACTTCTTTGGCTTATTTCAAGACAACTGCTCCTTCCCTGTATACACAACATTTTGGCTGAGCATATATCATTTCCAGGCAAACAGTATGATCTTTGCGACTAAATCAATTAACTTTGCAAATAATTTAACTAGTCATTCTAATCTATTTTGCATGCATCTTTATCAGTCCAAGTTTCACCTCTTTGTTTAGAGATAGCTATAAACATTCCATATTTAACTTAAGTTATTTCTTTATGCTCATCTTTTCTTTCAGAATTATGCCATGCAACAAGCTTTCAAATCTTTGACGGAGCAGATGAATGCACAAAATAACCAATTCAATCCCGCATTTTCTGCAAGGTCACCTTTTCCATTTTCTCCACCACCAGCATCACAGCCTGCAACCTCACCTTTTCAAACTGCTTCTCAACCTGCAGTCACAGTAGATATTCCTGCCACAAAAGTAGAAGCAGCTCCAGAAACTGATGCTAGGAAGGAAAAGGAAACTGATACTCTAGAGGAAAGAGAGATAAAGGAGGAGCCAAGGAAATTCGGTATGACAGAATCTTTGATTGTGAGTCCTTATGCTGTTTAGGGGTTGCTATTTGGCTGATTGACGACTGATAATTGGCTACTGAGAAATATTGAATTTCCCTACTATTTCTATTTCCTTTCCTTCCTTTTTCCCTGTTCATGTTCCTCTATTCCCTTCTCTGTTTACTCCACTCATGCACAACTATAACTTCAAAACTGAACATACCTTAAGAAATGCTAAACTTCTATTGCTCAATTTAGTACTGGGCACTTGCGTATAAGATTTTTAGAAATGTTCTCCATAAGAAAGTGTAATGCAGCTCCTACTTGCAGCTTTTGTGGATGTTTCTCCTGAAGAAACCTCGCTGAACACTCCTTTTTCAAGTGTTGAAGATGTCATCGATACAAGCTCATCCAAGGATGTTCAGTTTGCAAAGGAAGTAAGTCTCTATTGTTGAAACTTAATGTCTCTATTCTATAGTAAACTTTTTCAGATGTAATTATTTCAATAATGCATGCAGGCCTCTCAAAATGGAGCTGCTTTTAAGCAGGGCCCAAGTGCTTCCGAGCCTTCCGAGGGTTCTCAATCTAGTCGTAAGTAAAAAAGACAACTAAAACTACTCATTGTCCCGTGCATTGAGATACACAACTTATCTTGCCATTTCTTCTTTGCAGTTCACATATGTTACTTTTATGTGTTCTTACTATTTTTTTCTAATCATGAAACCAGGAATTCATGGACTTATGAAGTCTACTTGTAATATCTATTAGTGTTTTGGTATTCTGGTTCTATTAGAGAATAATATAAATCATATCTTGAGATTACAAGTTCGAATCTCACCATCCTCATTTATTTGATAAAAAAATTAAACACAAGGTAGTGTGGGCATGTGCAAGTTTCAAGCCCAAAGGGCTTTCACTTGATAGTCTTCAGAAATGTTTGTTAGAAGAAAATAGGAGACTGGGTTGGATAATAGGCTAGCAGAAGATACAAAACTTAAAAGCATTTATGATGCAAAGATCAATATCCATTTTTAAAAGGAAATATGCAATTAATAAAAATCCTTAGCAGGTGGTGGTATGATTTTAAAGCCTGTTTGAACATGTAGTGCTTCAAGATTAACCTCTTAGGAATTTCATTGTTTGTTTTAGTGCGCTAATGATTTTCAGTTGCATATAATGTAATTGCTTGCATTGCCATGGTATTGCTATATGCATGTGTATAGGGAATCGTCCATTCAGATCCAATAGTTGTGTAGAGAATCATCCATTTACACCAACTGTATTAGCTCATCATGTCCTGTTCTTGATAAGTGATATAACTGTTGTGTAGAGAATCATCCATTTACGTCCAACTGTATTAGCTCATCATGTCACACTGCTCTTGATAAGTGATATAATTGTTGTGTAGAGAATCATCCATTTACATCCAACTGTATTAGCTCATCATGTCACACTGCTCTTGATAAGTGATATGAATGAAGTAATTTCTCACTCAGAGCTGTATGGAGTTGTAGTTTAAGGATGATTTCAGGTGGGAACATGGAAGCATGTTCTAATTTGATGTTCTGTAGCCTTTGACTTTTCTCACATGACACTGTGTGCTTGATTGCTATTTATGGCCTTAATTCCCATTCAGTATTCTCTGATATTAAAAAAAAAAAAAAAAGCTTTCTGAGTTGATATTTATTCATGGACAGAAAAGGCAGGATCTTTATCCGTGGAAGCTTTGGAGAAAATGATGGATGATCCAACAGTGCAAAAGATGGTTTATCCGTAATATAGCTTCTTTTCCTCAAAACAAAATCATTTTGTGCTTTCCTTAGTGTTGTAAATTCACTGTGCTGCTGTTCCATTCTCCTGGAATTTCTTTATTTGCAATTAACTTCAGTGACCATGTTAGTTCTCTTCTTGCTCTTCTTTCATATAAACATATGGTGGGCCTTACTTTTTTGTTTGTCTGAATTGCTTATGGTTAATTACCCTGTAAAATTAGATGGCCCATTTCATGTTTTCTTTTTACAGTTTGATTCTTCTCATATCCTTGCAGGTATTTACCCGAGGAAATGAGGAACCCTACCACCTTCAAATGTAAGTCAAACCTTCATTGATGTATATTCTCTTGAGAAGGCTTACTTTGGATGTAGTATTTGAGAATCTTGTAAATGTATTGCATTATAGACCATAGTTTTTTGTTGTTTAACATGGTATCAAAATCATCAATGTTTAAGTGTTTAAGTGAATGCTTAAATATGTAGTGCACAATTTGTGTAGGTAGTGGGAATTCAAGTTCATTGCATGTCCTTTCTTTGTGGATGTGATTTGCTATCATTATCAGGTCAATCATTTCGCATGTAATGTATTTTCAATTTAGATGTTTGCATAGCTTTTGTTTTTCTGAGGGGGGTGGGGTGGGGTGGGGATCTTGAGTTGGTTGTCTTTCTTCATGGTTCACTGCTATTTTGTATTACTTTTGTTGATGCAGCCAATAGCCTGGCTTTGTTTTTCCTATCCAAATGCAAAATTCATTAATTTTAGCAACTCTAGATTAAGTGTGAATATCTTTTGACACATTATGGTTTTCTGTGCTGTACATTATGTAATAGGGATGCTGCAAAATCCACAATACCGACAACAATTGGAAGAAATGCTGTAAGCACTTGTTCCAGCTCTTTTACAGTTAATTTTGTTTGATGATGCTTAATGTTGACAGCATGTTTGATCTTGATGATATTTGAGCCTTATGTTTTAATTCTTTCATAGTATATGAAAGCGTGGTGTGCTAAGGAAATTTATGAATATATCATTAACCATTATGAGATGCTATTGTGCTAATTTCTATTGTTTTCTCACTGATATTTCAAATCTATCTGGATTGGGGATTTCAATGCATTTACATTCAGGTTTCTGAATGATATTTTAAACCCGTTTGCTTTATGCTTTGATTTCGGAAATTTCTGCATGCAGTCCCTTCACATCAGATATGTGTCAACTGTCAATAGTTTGTGTGGAGTTATTTTTCCAGTTGTATTGGATGTTCTGTTATTATAATTTTTTATTCTTTTTTTCTTAATGTTCAGCAAGGTGCTTTTCTACTGATAAGTTTTATTATAAGCATAGCCCAATGAAGAGCCAGTCTTTCATGGATCTAACTTCATTTGCTGTATTTTTTTTCCAGAAATAATATGAGTGGAAGCAGTGAATGGGACAGCCGGATGGTGGATTCTTTAAAAAATTTTGATCTCAGCAGTCCTGAGGTTAAGCAGCAATTTGGTGAGTTTGGCATTGATTGTTTCTGCTATATGTTTCATCTTCCAAATGTTTACGATTATAATTTGAGAACATTAATTTATTGGATTATTGTTTGCCTTCTTGCTACCATTCTTTTATTTCTTTTTTTTTTATAAGGGATTTTATAAACTTGGTTGTTAAAATCTTTTGGCTGCTATGCTGGCATATTTAGGCTTGATCTGCTCAATTTGGTCCCAATACATTCTCCTAGCTTGATCTGCTCAATGATTTTCTTTTTTCATCTCATCATTGTATCTTCTCTTTCCCTACTCGAGCTTGGCATGCATTACTAGTATTGTCCTGAATTTGATTGTTCATTTCAGTGGACGCAACAGGTTATCTCCAAATTTGCATTTAACAGAGGTGCCAGACTGAATTGATTGCATAATGAAACACATGGATTAGGAATAAATAAATAATGATGAAAGAACATTTCAAGATTAACAAGAGTTTTGGCTCTATTAGCATGAAGTTTTTGTGCACTGGTAAAATATCCGGGTTATGATTTCTGGGAGTGCCTTTTGTTAGTTAATCAATGGTTAAGATGCGAAGGTTTATAAATCCACCTTTGTTCATGATTCAGCTTGCCCAAAACTGCTGCATGATTTATGCTGGATGTACTTGGAACTTGTTCAACTTTTGTTTTCAGATTCTAATTTTACATTTGATACCGATAATATGAAAATCACCTTTTGTTTTCTTATTGTATGGTTTTCTGGTCATTTGTGTTTTGCAGATCAGATTGGCCTTACACCTGAAGAAGTCATCTCAAAAATCATGGCCAATCCTGATGTTGCCCTGGCATTTCAAAATCCTAGAGTTCAACAAGCCATTATGGAGGTATATTGCAACTGACTTACAATTAATTTTATGAAATCTAACCATCTTTGTAATATTTTGGCCATTTTGCAGTGTTCACAGAACCCACTAAGCATTGCCAAATATCAGAATGACAAGGAGGTATAACCTTTCTCTTCTTATCTCAGACATGCGTCATCAATTATAGAAAATTGTTTGTCGCTGTAATTACATTATTAATCAACTAGTGTTGGTCTTTTGAAATGTCAACTTTCTACCTGGAGGACTACAATGCCTTTTGGTCTATTATTATTTGTTGTATTGTATTTGTGTCCAGCAAGTACCTCATCGGCGTGAATTATTTCAAGGTTGATTTACTTGAAGACCTCAGATAGTTTTCCAAAATAACTGCAAACAACATTCTCCTGTAAAATGGTTTTCCTCACCTTTGATTGATAACTTCCTCCCTTTTTTATAACCAAGTCAACCACAACTCCAAACATACTTTAGCTGTGTTCTCCTATTCTTTCGCAGTGCATATTCATTTGTTACTCAAAGAAACACCTCGGGCTTATAGGTTTTAAGTTGTATCAATTCAATAGCTCTCTGAAATATCTGAACTGGAGAACTTGGGATGTTTTCTTCTCCATGCAGGTTATGGATGTCTTCAACAAAATATCAGAAATATTGGGATGACCAGCAGACCTTAATCTCATCATTCTTGGAACAACCATGGTTTCCTGGGAAAGACAAATTGGTGGATTTTCTGTACGGCCAATAGAGGCAATTTCCTTCTAGAGTTTCTGCAAGTGATATTCTGGAAGTGTTCAAATTTTGTATAATCACCACTTCTTGAATTTTTATCAGATAGGGCATAGTTTTGCTTTAAAATTTGGAAAGGTTTTGGAAAGATCTTGTAAAATAAACCACCGTAGAATACCATGCTACTTTTTAAAGTGCTTGTATGTGGGGTGAATAAAAATTCAATAAACTTCCAGAAATCTAGACGAGTGAACGTTCTCAGATCTTCCATGCTGCTGATGTTTCAGTTGTGTCTATCGCGGTAATCTGAATCAAATTTTTTTATTAAATGATAGTTGCAAACCAGCAAATGAAATCATGCATTGAAAAATGGCTGAAGTTCTTATCAATGTAAAAAGTAAAAGGGCTATACACCGAGTTCCGGCCATAAGGTTTGATCTCAGCTTCTTTGATCAACAGGGAGGTGGGGCAAGCACCATTTGGAGATCATATCCTAGACAAGATATGATCGTAGGCCGCAGCAATACTTTCGTAGCATTGCCACACAAGTGAAACATCTTTCTCTCTTACTGCATAGTCTAGCTGCAAAATTTCCATAAATTCAACATTGTCAGCTCCAGGAACAGTATTGTTTCTAATAACAAAAGAGTATAAGACGAATTTAAGTCATGAGTAACAAATTAGCTAAAAAAGTTCCTAGTAACCAATGTTCAAGGCGTCCAACTGAACAAACCAATTGTCACCATTAAGTTCATGAAAATCTAATAACAGTGCCACAAAAATCATTCTAGAAAAGATCCTCAATACATGAAAAAAAGGGCGTTAAAAGTACTTACTTTGGTTACATTGTTGAAGAGATTGGCATATAGGGTCCTCAGTTGAGTCCTGTCCTTCCCAGGTTTGCTTTCAATTACAGCATAAAGATCCAGCTTCAAGTTTGAAGAGCGCCTTCTAAGCACTTTCTGTGCTTCTTTCCAAGATTGTGACCCTAACAGATCTTTCAGTTGCAACAAAGATTGTGCGTAGTCTCTGACTCCGCTCTCAGCTTCTTCAACTGATCTTCGATCAGGAGTTGCAAACTTGAATTCTAGTCCATTTGCAATATCTTGACTAAACATTGCTTCCTTTACCAATACAATTGTTGCCACTGCTGCTATTGCTCCTATTCTTCTACTTATATTAGACCTCAGGACCTTGTGGGGCTTATGATCCTTGGACTGAAAGGTAGGTTTTAGGCAGCAAGTGAATATTGGGGAATTGTGGGTTGCATTTTGTACTGAGACTAATGGTCTTAATGCCATCCTTGATACTTTCAACATCTATAAGACCATCTGTTGGTTTATGCATCAAAAGGTTAGGGCTCAGCTGAGAAGGCTAAAGAAAGGATGGATGAACAGTTCTATCATTGCTTCATTAGTTGGCTAAACTGAGATGAGACTAGAAACTGATGGAAACTGGCAAGTGTAGTCGCTTCTCTTCTTAGTGTTGCTAAAACGTTATCCAGTTCAGATTTTGAAGAAGAGAGGAAGAGTGAGCAAAGGAAAGGCAGAGATAATGACTTTTTGTGGCCATGTTTTAGTATCCTTGAGCTGAATTGGGTTTCTGTCCTTTAGTGTAGTAGTCTATTCTATTGTTTATCATTACTAGGAAAAGAGAGAAATTACATTTACTATCCTAAAACTTTAGTCAACAAATGTTAAAAAAAGTATTAAGATCACGTAAGTGTTTTTAAAGACAAAAAAAAAAAAAAAAACTTGAGTGTTGAGTTTGATTAATTTTATAATATGAAAAGAAAAATAAATAATAAAAAGATAATATTTGCCTTGTCAAGTTGGATCAACTCATAAAACCCCTATATAATATTTAAAATCAGAATAATCTTGTAAAAAAATAAAATAAAAAAATCAATTATAAACAAATATTTTAAAAAAAATCCATGCGAACCCGATTGAATGTTCAAATATACAACCCAAAAGGCTAAGAAAATCATGACTAATAAAATATTGAAGGGATAAAAATTAAAAAAATAAGTTCTAATAAATAATGATTATAAACAAAATAAATAGTAATAAAAGGAATAAATATTAAATCCAAAATAAGCAAAAAAAAAATATGAGGTATTAATTAAAAAAATAAATTTAAAGATTATTTTAAAAAAAACATAAAAAAGTAATTAATAAAAAAAAATAAAAAAAATAAAAAAGAATAAAATCAGGTGTGTAGACCTAGTAAAATAGGCCAAGCGCTTAACCCATTAAAAAAAATGCTACGAACAAATCTTTATTTGAAGTTAATGAAGGTAGTTGACTTGTTGTTCGTTTTATTATTTGATAAAAAAAAAAAAAAAAAACGCGTTGTTTATAATTTTCTAAATTTTGATTAGTATGGTGGCCATAAAAAATAAGATTTTTTTTTCAATTTATTTTTGACTTAAAATACCTAGTAATTTTTTTAAAAAAATTTACATTAAAAGATATCAATCAACTAGTATATCAATTAAAATTAAATTCTGCAGTTGTTTGTTAGATATTGCTAAAGTAGGAGAATAATTAATCTCCACAACGGGAGGAGGGACAAAGTACTACAAACGACTTCACAAGAATCATGGAGAAGCTGTTCATATCCCATAACACAAACCATTGAAGCAATTAAATGAAAATAATAATAATAATAATAATAATAAAATGTAAATTAATAGCCGTTTATGCATCCATAACAAATTAACCAAAGAATTTGGCTTAAAATGTAAAAAAGCTAATTAAAATACTTCAGAATTAATAAACATAATCTAAAGATAGAGTACTTGTTCCTTTAAAAGGTTTTAACCACACATATGCAGCTGATTTTTGCTTGAATGATTAGCTTATTGTCCACAAGATAATCATTTGATCTGTTCTTGAGACCACTCAGTGACAAAGATTCAGGACTTTTCATCCAATCACTTGCATCTTCAAACCATCCATCACCTACAAAAGAGATAATTTCTAGTCATTTCCCAGCAGAAAGAATAATGTTTCTGCTTCTAAAATGAATGATGGAGCTGATTTACTAACCTTTCTTCTCAATATGGTTGTCTTTGATTTGATCCATTATTCTGAGTGTAAACTCTGCATAAGTTGACTGTGGATTTGTTTTTTAATCATCTAAGCTTAAATAAAGAAAAATAGGTTCTCTTCTTTGTTTGAACCCTCCTCCTTGGAACTGAGTCTTGATTTCCTAAATTAAAAAAAGATTGTGCAAAAAATAGCTAGTCAAGAATTTAATCAAAGACAAAGGATATATAACTATGAAAATAATAATAATAATAATAATAATAATAATAAACGTATGTACCATTTAATTCCTTTAACATCAAAAACATCAGAGACATATTCAGTATTATATAATGAAAAGTTGTCGATCCTCCATGTAAACAGACTGTTTTCAGGTTCTTTCACGAACGAAAGACTCTCCCCTTTATGTGTATTGTTGAGAACGAAAACCTCCACTCCAAGTATGATGCAGTCATTGACAAGGTATCCATTGGAAATTTCTTTCAGGTCATAATGTGATACTATGTCAGTGAAACTCCACTCGCTCATCATGTTATGATAACGCCTTTCAACAAGAGAATCTGTGGCCAAATTAATATGTTTTTGTAATGCTAATTAATAAAGCAAAAGAAAGAAGAAAACATGCTTGAAGAATGGTGAAACATGGCTGAATGATTTCAAGGTACCTTCAATGACCAAATATCTATCTCGGATTTGATCATACAGGAAAAAGCTAGCCTTAACGTTGACATCACAGCCTAGAGGCATATCATCTCTTTCTACCATTGCCAAGCGAAGAGATATGCTTTCATTATCACCAGCTCCTTCTCCGTGGGGATAGAGAACCAATTGCCTGTAAAAAAAGAAAACAAAAACATCAGTTTCCTTATCTACAGGTAGAAGATGATGATGGAGGATAGGACATGGTACGTATGGGTAGAACTAACCATTTATAGCCACCTGCTTCAAAGGCATTTGTTACGTATTGTTCTATTTGTACTCTGTAAAAGTGTGGAGAAGGACTCAATTTTAGACAAATAATGAGATGGTGGGAGTTTTTCTAAATTCTTGCTTTTCTGCAATGTCTAGAAGAGAAGTATTAGAGAATGCCAACGTAAAAATTCAAAGAAAAAAAAATATTTTAAGATAATAAATAACAAATCACTCGGTATATATCAAGTTAGAATAAAAAAGATTGAAAGCATCTTCAACCTAAGAAATAATTTTATATTAAATCTTTAATAAATAAAATAAAAGGGATAAAGTAAACATTTACCTCCTTCTGGGCCACCATATATTCCATTTACTATAATATCGAACACGATACGACATATATATTGAGAAGGTTACCATTGCTAGCAGAAAATATATCACCATGGGAATCACTCTAAGCAACAAGACGGCCCTGCATGCCACAACGAAAACATTAGCCACAACAATCCCCCCACCATGATCATCACTATATACTAACATTGTAACAATATTCATAAGCTTCATTCATCTTGTTGATAACAAATTTGATCTGATCATGCATCAGAAAAAGAAAAGAAAAGAGAATATATACATACCATAATCGCTGTGCATGAGGTCAACGAGACAAGATTGTGTAGCCTACTGCCTACCACACTGGCTGTTCATGAGGTCGATGGGAGCATCGTATAGGCTGTCTTCCATCTTATTCAACAAGTAAATCTTGCCTGGTTACCGCGTCAGGAATTTCTCCAAGCTGTAGAACAGGCAAAACCACTGAATTCTGAGGAGAGTATTAGAGCAAATAATGGCGGCTTAGGTCAGGAATCTCTCTATATATATATTTACATCATACGTCGGTTCCCAATGTCATCTATGATTCTTTCGAAAATAAGAATTCTACAGTGAATCTAACAATGCCATGCTATAATTTGGTTAAATTTCTAAATCAAGTCATTGAGTTTATATAAAAAATTAAGAGTTTTTCTTTTTTATTTTAGAATACAATGGTTTTTACAAGCTAAATTTTTCATTAATATTCTTCTCCCTGTAAAAAAAATATTAAAAAATTAAGAGTTTTTCTTTTTTATTTTAGAATACAATGGTTTTTACAAGCTAAATTTTTTATTAATATTCTTCTCCCTATAAAAAAAATATATAAGCAGAGCGCTAAATAAATAGTGTAATAACTTTATACAAGATTTGATATAATTTCTATAATTAATCAGATTTACATAATTATTGTCTATGCAAGATTTGATTTGAATAGACAATAATTAGATTACAAAATAATATTTAATCTAATTTTTATAATTAATCAGATTATATTATAGAATCACAATTTCATCATGTCAACATTAATTATGATAAGAATCCATCCATCCCCAGACTCCATTGGCGAAAGAAATTGCGTTGGATTTTCCTTCATTAATTCAGGCAATTAGCTAGATTAGATTCCTCATAATCGATTATCCACCACTATCATAAATCTAATCCAAATAGTTAACATTTATTTGTCTTATATTAGGAATCAAGTTTGAAATTAACTTCTAAGTCTTCTATTACACACTAAGATGCACCTGAATCCAATTATTATCCTAAATACATCATTCTCTAAGTTATTTTATTGTGTAACCAAAGTAGAAAAGCCCTTGATGATAGTTTTAGTTTTTTTATTTTTTTTAAGAGTATTTAAATAATGTAATTATGCATTTAAAATGTGAAAGGATTGATTTGTCTCCGATAAATACGATAATAATAAATGTATTTTATTGAAAAGACCGTTTTACTCCTAATAGTTAGTTAAATAATTTTGTTTGGAAAAATTAAAATAATTATTTTACTGTTTTAATTTATAATAATTTATGTCGAGGTATGTAATGAAACACTAAAGGATTTAAGTTTTATTTTATTTTTTTTGGAAATTGTGCTGTAGCATAGAAAAATACACTGTAGTCACTAAATTTTTAAATTTAGACCATGTCGTCTGCTTTAGTTTTATTTGTTTTTAAAAAAGAAAACAATTGCACGGGGGAGGGCTTTTTTTCATGAGCCAAGACCTTGCTTGGTAGTCTAGGCCTAGTAGGGCTGGCCTTGCAAGCCTAATCATCCATGTACGTTTGAGTGTGATTCTTTTGGTCCACTATATTGTTTTATTTTATTTTTTTTAGAATGTTTTTTTTTTAAGTAAAATTATTATAGTGATCTTTAAAAAACCACTAGTTATGCCATTATTTTTCAATTAAATTATTTTAATATTAAAAATTATTTTATGAATTATTATATCTAAACCTAATTTACAAAGTTTTTTTTAAAAATGTATATAAGTTTTCAATAAAAATCAAATATCTATTTTATTTTATTTTTTCAATTTTTTATATAATTTTATCAAATTAATTATTATATATATAATAGTGGAAAAATTATCACGACATGATTTTTTTTATTGAACTTGTTCTATATCATAATAAGTTTTAGTTTGAAAAATCAAATTCCTAATAAAAAGAACATGTTTTTCATCAAAATAAAAAAAATTAAATACATGAATAAAGAAAGAGTATTATGATTTAAAAATACAACTTTTTTGTCCTTTTTAATTTAAATCATTGGAATTCTTATGAAAATTATTTTAATTATCTTAGGGTTTTTTACTTAAAAAAATATATTTTTATGAAAAAAAGAAATATATATATATATATATATATATATATATAAGAAAGTAGATTTTGACTTAAAAGATATTTTTTCCTAGAACTTAAATGGTTAAAATTCTTATATATTTTTATTTTAATCATCATAAAACTAAATAGAAATAAATATAAAAATGATCTCGCAACATCTTACGAGCAAACTCTCTGTTGGACTGACAGAATATTTTGAACATTTTATTCTCATCGTACGCCACTTTATCTTTGTACTAGCTTAAAACACCATAAAGAACCAAGACCACTTCAATACTTAACTTGTAAGCACTCTCCGCGATTTCATCAAAACAACCATCAAAATCTCACCATGGCTTCCCAATTCTTTCTGCTCATCTTCTTCCTCTTCAAGCTAGCTTCAATTCATGGTAAATTTTCATTTTTTACCACATGGGTTCTAGCATATATTTTGTTTTTCAAAAGAAAGTTGTGATACAGTGTACCATTTTTTAATGACAGGGGAGCAGATCATGTTAGAAGATGGGTACATGGTAACTACAGTGATGGATGGCCACAAATTAAATGTAAACCCACACGCAGTTCAACTCAGATCATCTGATATTGTAGTCCTTGATTCTTCTAAGAGTGTTTTTTACACTCTACCATTTCCCATTTCTCAGGGTAATAAATTTCATTTGGAGCTAGTAGTAAAGTTCATTACTTTTCATAATTGTTGACTCCTAAGTGTGGAATTTTCTTTTTTTTTAAAAAAAAGTTTGTAGTTTATTTGGGAACAAGGGTGTTGAATTGGGTTGTGCTAAAAAAACTGACTTGAACTGGGTTTGTGGGCCTCATCATATCAATGGTGGACACAATTTTGTGTTATGGTTGGTGCCACAAACTCGTGCAAGGGGATAGATTGGTTTGGAAAGGACAGTTAAAAACAAAAAATGTCAAAAAGTTGAATGCAAGTAATTACAACTTCTGCTATTGTTTTTGTTCGTGTTGTTTCGTGTAAAAACATTTGTGTTCTATTGCATCATCATCTTCGTGTTTTTTTCTCTTTTGTTCCTTTATATTGAAGCGTGGTTTCCCTTTTATCATTTTTTTCCGGGCTTATAGTGATGAATGCCATGGATAAAAGTTGTAAATTGGGAAGTGGATGCAACCTTTTTTATGGTAATGTCCATCTTTGCAGAGGTTAAAGTTTGAATGTTAATTATTATTCTTGTTCATGTGAAATTCTGACCCCTTGAGGTTGGATTTGTTTTTTTAATGGAAATGAGAGTCTGAATTGAACTTGTTGACTAATGTCTTAGCTTTCTCAATACAAGAATTAAACTTTATAGTTGAATTGAGCGCTTTCTTACCAAATCAGTGGATTCAGAGACGGTTGTTAGTGATAGCACCTGATTCATTGACTTGATTATTTATATTATCAAAATTGCAGATGGTGTAATGGTAAAACGGTTATCTGGAGGTGGGGATAAAGGGTACATAGATGGAGAACCAGGCTTGGCTCGGTTCAATAAACCAAAGAGTTTCACAGTTGATCTTAGAGGGAATGTTTATGTAGCTGATCAACTAAACCATGCTGTGAGAAAGATAAGCAGCTCAGGTGCTTTTAATTGCAAATATTTCATCAAAGTTTGGATTCTATTTGCTTACACATTGGAAGAAAAGTAAACTATAGGTACTTATTTTCTTTTTCTGTTTTTTTAGGCATGACCACCACCATTGCTGGTAATTACTCCCAGACAGGTCGGCAGGATGGTCCCGGGGAAACTGCAACATTCTCCACTGATTTTGAGGTGCTTTTTGTTCCTCAAATATGCGCTTTACTAATTTCAGATCATGGCAATCAACTGCTTCGCCAGGTTGACCTTAAGCAAGAGGATTGTATAATAGGTTCTCAATCTGGTGAGAGTCTGAAACATTGTACAATCTTTTACTTTAGGTTCTGTTAGAGCTAAATGGAAATGGTAGGCCCAATTTATCATCGAGGCTTGTGTTTTTAAATTTACAGCACTTGGAGCAGTTAAATTTTGGGTCCTTGGACTGGTGCTTTCATGTTTGTTTGGCTTAGCCACGGGGTTTGCAATTCGCCCTTATGTTATCCCCCATGTAAGTGTTAATAAAATTCATATGTCTTCCACAAGATCAATCACCTTGGACACTGTTGCTAACCCAATTTTGTAGACAGGAAGGCGTCAGACCCCTTCATTTCAGCAAGACATGGAAGCATTGCCTAATCAATCTGGCGAGTCTAATACCGAGGAGTTGCTTCGACGTCAGAAACGCAATTGCTAGTTGTAGGCTTTACGTGCTTTCAGAGAGGCTCTTATGCCTGAGCCTGTCTCACCTTTCACTCATGTTTAGGATCAACACTGTAGGTTCCAAGGTTTTAAACAAGGATTTTTTATCCTTGATGGATTCTGATGTAAGTAGTCATAAGGTAGGGAAGTCGCAGGTGTCTGCTGATCAGTTGAAGGATTTTATAGATTTTAATGTTCAATCACAATCATCAAGCTCGATGAGCAACATCTTGAAGCTAGGAGAAGGGGGTCAAGAGAGATGTGATGCTTCATTGGATGGCTATGGAAGGATAAATGATATGATCCAGGCTAACGTCATGGGATTTGGTGAGCTGGCCAAAGAAACAACTCCAGCTGATGTGCCTTTGGTAGGGAGTTTGGGTTTAGTTAAAAGGAGATGAAGTTGCTTAGAGTGAATTCTCCATGTTTCTTGATGCTATATCTGCTAGGGCTTTGCGAATTCTGTGTGCTATGATGTATAATCTAATTTATGCTTTCTTTCTTGGATTCTCCTCCTTTTCTCTTATATTTTTTTTTCACGTTTCCAATAGCTGCTCTGAAGTAGATCATTTCATCTCTTATATGGCCTCTTGAGTCAAATCATTGTCATGTTCCGAACTCTGAATTCTGTCAGTGGTTTTTGTGTCGAGAATTCATCCCTGTGAGGGGCAGGTTTAGACACAAGAATGCTTCAGTTTCTGATTTTTAGAGGGTTTAAGATTGATTTGTTCTTTTCGAGGGAGTGGCGTCATGGATGGTGAGAACATTGATTCTCATGAGTCAAGTCCTTAAGTTTAACCATCTGCTAATCATCACAACAAAAATATTTTCACTCACGAACTGACTAATTTAGATCGAAACAATCACGTTAAGTGGACCAAACAACTACATGAGTTGGACCAGCTAATTGAATGAATTATCTGGCATCCATTGTTTCACAACCAGCGAAGAATTCAAGCTAGGTTTTACGTTATCAAAACAATTTTTTTTTTAATATTGTTAGATATTACAGTTCAATCATACTTTAAAAAAAAATTAATTTTTTTTACTTCAAATTAATATTTTTTAATATAAAAAAGTATTTATATATATTTTCAAATAAAAAAACACTTTCAAAAATAATTTTTACTCATTCTCAAGCAAGCAGAATACATACTCAATGACCATTTTTCCTTTTTTTTTTCCAAGTTGAAGCTTCTAGTATTACCGAAAATGGATGTATAAACATTCTAGTTCGATATACTTTAAGAAATTCGTCACTCTAAACTTCTTCGGCATCGTAATATTTAAAACTATACAAACTTCAGCTACTATCACGTCGTGAATCATGTTATTTTCTGCTCTCAATTTTTCTTTCAGGACAACCCAATTATCATGGCCCGTGGGATTACTGCTGGGGTCTCGTTCAATGTCTTGTAATGAAAACCCTCTTACACCATCACTTTCTATAGCTGACCACCTCTCCCAACTATTTCTCGACAAAGACATGGGCACCATCCCCTCTTGTCATGGCTCGTGTTTTGAAAAGGAACCTCCTTTCTTTTCTTTTCCTTCTAAAACTTCTGTGAAATATTATTGATCACTAAAAAGCAGTGGCTAAAATTGACTTATTACTGACCACTTAAGCAGTAGCCAAAATTGACTGGCAAAAGGTTGGAGTAATCTTATCATGCTTCAAGATAAGGCCAGATCCATATATTTTTCTGGATAGATATGAATTGGAAAGGGTTTGACTTTGTTGGCAGTGGAAATTAGTACTGGTGGTTGACCTTGTAAAGAAAAGTCATTTCCCCGAGGAGAGGAGGCGGCCATGGAAGGCTTAGGGAGTGGAAGAGTGAATGTCAATCTAATGTGGCGAAGATAGATTCATGAATGAATAAGATGTCTACTTCAGCCTTGCACCTGAAAGCATTTCTTGTTGTTGCCGTCCTTGCTGCCTCAGTCCCACATACAGTAGCCTGATACTTTCGACAGAGACACAAAGGGATAGCACTATCTTCTTCTTCTCCATCTTGTTTTTTGTTTTTCTTGCTCATGAGTCAATACCTGTCATCTCTCACAAAATCATAGTCGTTAATACTGATTTGACTTTTCATATTGGTATAAAAAAGAAGGAATACGAATAATAAGATATTAATTCGATCAAATCTTTTGATTTTGTTAAACCCGGTTCAAATTAGTCAGGTGAACAAGTAATTTAATAAAAATATTAGTAATTCTTAGATTAGATCTACCAACTATACACAAAACCATGATGATGATGATGATGATGATGATGATGATGATGATGATGATGATGATGATGATGATGATGATGATGTAGGATATAGAATTTCATATGTAACCTCTCACCCAGTCATGTAGGCACCATATAGAATTTAAATCTAAAATAATTCGATTTTTTTTAAATATAATTAGATCATAATATTAAACACTATCTTAAATTAAAAATATATTTATTTAAGAGTTTATGCTCATAAAAATATCCCGACATACCTCACAAACCAACAAGCTCTAAGAGATTTTTTGACCAATCAACAAGAGATATAAATGAGGTCATGGTCCAACTCTCATTGGCTCCAAATATTTTTGAAATTTGGCTGCAATATAGTAAGCGGGCGTTTCACAGGAAACCAAGTACGGGTCCTATGGCCAATTAGCCAGTACTAGCCTTTTCCTTGTAACCCAAAAAAAATAATTAATCAAATTTTAAATAATGATTATAAATTTGAGTTTTTTTAAAGTTCATAAAAATTTATATAATTATTAATTTTAAAATTATAAAATTAATTAATATATGTATAAGTTAACTCAAATATCCATATTAATAAATAAATAAAAATCCATTCCTCCCGCATGGATATCGAAATTCTCAGTTCCCTCGGACGTGCCAAAACCCAACAAGCCTACATCAGATCTCCACATGAATTGAAACCGCTGTCTCCCTGTCCCCAAGCTCAAGATTTATCACCGTCAGCAAGAAATCACATTCAACTCTCTTGGCCCAACTTCAAAACTGATTGCTATCCCCCACCCCCCTCCCTTCTCTCACTACTGTGTGTGATCACTGACCCACATGAAGTCGCCAGTCAGATATCGTTAATGGAGGAGGGCGACAAAATGTTCACCAAACAAAGACAAACAAACAGACCAAGAGATTAGAAACCATGAAACAAAGGCCACTTGGTTTGTACTGATAAGTCTTGTCGAAAGAAATCACCTAGAACCCCGTACGAGGTCCCAGCCATTCCAGGAGACAACATTCATCTCCTCTTGTCAGAATCCATTAGAGTTGCCTATTCTCCACAGTTCCTGTTTAGTCCAGAATACTCGGTTGGAGGAAAGATCAAACCGCTTTGTCCATGTTATGAGTTTTAACAACAAATCCTTCAGGGTGCTAGGTGTTAGTCTCGTAAAACCAAGTTCAAGAACACCCAATTTCCACAGCTCTAGAAGAAATATCGCATACCATGGGTACATGCTGCTTTCTTGCACGAACAGTTATTGATGTCACACCATGGTGTCCATGGCTTTGAAATTTCAGTACATTGTCGGAGTCACAGTCAGTCTATGCTGACATAATTTTGTACATCATTCGACTATTTCAAAACAGAGAAACTATAGCTACAATGAAAGTGCATCATGGTACCAAATTTCAGAAGACTGAGTAATGCCTTTTCTCATTTTCTCAATCAAGGGTAACATCAGGCGCCGTCTGGAACATGAAAATTTAAATTTTATTTTTTATTAAAATTAACTTTTTTACATAAAAAATAATTTTTTAAAATAAAAAAAATATTATTTTAATATATTTCCTAATAAAAACACTTTAAAATTTATCACTAAACACCATCAACCGCCGGCTCAAGAAAAAGCATGCAATTATAAACATCTTTCTCTACGAAAACTACAAGAAAGCAAGAAAGCTCAATTATAACAAATACAATCATCCAATTATACAAGAAGACACGACACAGTTGCATGCACAAAAATAAATACGATGTTGCCATACTAATAACACACACCACTGTTAACAACTAACACACACAACTGACCAATTCTACAGACATGTTGAGACAACAGTCCGTCGACTGCTACTACCACTAATGGGAGGAGATTATTAATTCTGAACACTCACTTCAGTCATAGTTGCGGCCTTCACCTTTGGAGGCCGACCCCTTGGCCTTCCACTACCTGCCGTCATTGGAACTGCTGAGGTTGTGGTAGCAGTTCCAGTGGTTATTCCTCCTGTAGGTCGTGCCATCTTGCGTGGCCTCCCTCTTGGCTTTCCACTTCCTCCAGTCGCAGCCTTTGGCTTCACTGGCTTTGGGGGTGCATTGGGATCCTTTGGTGGACGACCCCTCGGTCTGGCAGGGGGCAGGTCTGAGCCCGGTGACAATGGGTCTTTCGGCTTAGGGGGCCTACCACGACCACGCCTAGGAGGAGCATTGGGATCTGGCTTCATGTAGTTGTTTTTCCAAAATACTAACTCTCCGGTATCCTTCATTCGATTGAGGTGGTGTGAGAGGAGTGCAGTGTGGCCAGCTGGCAAGTCCCCATATTTTGATTCGATGTATTTCGATATTGACGTCTTGTTACAGCCATTGGCCTCATTCAATGCTTCAATGGCTGACAAAATCATCTGATAACAGCAGGAAAGATCAGTCAAGAATACAAAAAGAAATTCCTTGCAAGAACAACGGTAAAAAAGTATAAATGTTACCGATATGATGAAATTGGAAAGCTTTTTTTTAGAGAAATACAATCAATGAAGAAAAAATGTAAAACAAGGACGCGGAACATCCCTTTCTCTATTTTCTTGGAAAAATGAAGGTATAGAATTTAAGAAATTCAAATGCATTAAATCTCAACTCTGGCAAGGAAAATGCAAGATGAGGATTGCATGAACATGGCTTTATCTTAAATTTGTCCAAAGTTCCCAATTTTCTTAATAAATAGCTAAGCACATATCTGCTGGAGATTCAACCAGGATGCCCCAGTGGCTGTTAAAACTCATTTCAGGAACACCAAACTGAAACAGTTTTTTTTACAAGAGGAAAAGGTACTGTCAGAGTTTCTGAATAAAAACATGCGAAATGCAGTCATTTTTTTTAATTTTTTTTTTACAACAGAGGATTTCAAGAAAATAGGTTTCTTGATGGATTTTTTTTTTTCAAAAAAAGTTCAGCTCTCTATTTCAATAACCCAAAATTAAGCATAAGTAGCATAAACTGAGTCAACAAAAACCAAACCAAACCAAGCCTAAAAAGGGGAAAACCCAATTTAAGCTTTGATTTTTAACAAGCATAAACCAAATCAGTGAAAATAAAAATCTTTTTGCATAACAAAATGTGAAGAATGATTTAAAGAAAATTGAATCCCCCATAAAATTCCACTTTTTCCCCTTAATTACGAAAATTCAAGCAGAAATAGCAGCAAAAATATAAAAACCAAGCTTTAAAAAAATCAAACTCAATCTCAATTAACAAAACTAAATCAAATAAAAAAATGAGTCTTTAACATCTTCCCCGGAGCCCATCTTTTCCCTTTCAAGCAAAATCTTCCCCAGAGACCATCTTTTCCATTTCAAGCACCAACCCCAACAAATTCTAAAAAAAAAAACTCAGTGATGTAAAGCTAAGCAATGAAATATGAAGAACTATAGATCAGCTACAACAATAAAAGACAGTAACTTTTCCTTCTTTTTTTTTTCTTTTTTCTTGCAGAGGAAAGGAAAATAGTTGTTCAAGTTAAGTACCTCAGGGTAAGGAGGGAGTGATGGGGGCTTATTAATCTCCTCAGCTGCCATTAAATTTCCAACAAAATAAGAGAGATAAAGTTTGAAACTTTAATGTCCAAACTCTTCACCGAAGTGAACTGAGTGAGTCCCACAAAAGAAGCTCTAACAACAACAACTGCTTTGTTTCAAAATCTTGCAAGGAATCACTGTTTCTTGATCTATTCTGTTGAAAAAGGATATGCAACAAGGGTTTTTAACTTTTTATTTTTTATTTTTGGAGAGAAAATCGATGGATGGCTAGGATTGTTTGATGGATGATGATCTAATGGATGAGAGCGTGCCATAAGGATGTGACTTGGATTGATGACGTGGCATATTGTGAATATTTTTCCTTTTTTATTTTTTTGAAATTTACTTTTTTTTATTATTCATTATTTGAGATGAGTTTTTTTATTTTTTTTAATCATCGTCATCATCTTGACATGGATAATGGCCCTCTTGCACTAAAGAAATATGAGGAATAGCATGGTCCCGCTCCCCTACCTTCCCAAAAAACAATGGTGAGAATCTTATCATTTGTATAATGTTTTGCTCAAAGTTCATTTCTTTTTAATAAACTAATATGAATAAATCTTTAAAGATTTTCTCCGAACCACACTTTAATCCCTTTTTTTAAAAAAAAAAATCTCAACTTTAGTTCATGAGAGTTCAAATGAATTAAACTTTAGTCATGTGTGTTTTGAAAACTTGCATTTTAGCCCCTGTAGTTTCTCCAAGGCTTAGGAGTGATCTACAAGTTTTGCAATGAAGAGGGTTATATATAATATTTACATTTCATTTTAATTCGATTTTTTGAGATTATGAATTTTACTACAATATTTTTTATGAAACACTACTTTTTCATTCTTTTTTGGCCTATTAAATACATAAATTATCAAAAAGATTCACTTGATTTCCTTATTCTTTACTACCATAATTGTCTTTAAACAGATTAAATTTGTTGAAATTAACACCATAAATTGAATAAATTGAAAGAAAAAAAAGGCTAAAGTTACATGTTTCAAAGGATGTATGCGTGCCAAAATTTGTTGGCAACTCCATCATCTTCGTTTGGATGGAAAGGATTCCTTTGCTACAATATATTTTTGGAGGACATATATAAACTACCGGGAAAAAAATTATTATAGTCATCGTTAATTTTAAGATTCTGAGTTTAATTTTTGAATATTTTTAATTAGTCAAATTCTGAGTTTTTTTAAAAGAAATTACTAATTCAAATATATAAATTTCAAGATAATTAAATGCTTATTTTATTATTAATTTTAAAATCTTGAAAGATTAATTAAAATATATATAAACTAACTAAGATATTTATAATTATATAAAAAATAAATCATGGAAAAGCAGAAGAAAACACGTTAACTTAGATAACCCACCGGACACTTTACCACAGGAACAAACCTTGGAAGACTCACCTGAATAAAGGACCGGACGTCTGCGAGAAGGGAGAGAGTCAATGGAGGTTAACCAGACCCATCTGCCGAGGGATAAATCATGCGTCTATAATAAAATACTCATAAATGTTAAGTCATGAGGCAGATAGAAACAATACCAGGTGTCACAACAGGGGACATTGCCCATATACCCTGCAAGATGGTTTCTGTAGAGCCTTGGAAGATCTTGTTACCAGTCTTTTTGGTTTGGAAATGGCTACAAGGACCACCATGTTCGTGATCGGAGAAATGGCTACAAGGACCACCATGTTCGTGATCGGAGGTATGATCTCCCTTCAAGCTCAAGGAGAGCATGGGCTAGGATTTTTTTTTTAGGGGTGAAAACTAATATAATAAGATATTTGCTTCTTTTTTTTTAATTTATCAAGTTGCAAATAAAAAAATACTACATGATCTAGTTTTGTGTAAAGAAAAATATAAAATTATACAAAGTTAATTATAAACAAAATAAGTAACACAATAACTTACGATAAATATAGAATGATTTTTTATAAAGAATCCATCACTTTAATTTTATTGATTTTTATACCTATCAAATATAAACATACAAAGTTTATAAGAAACTTTAGTTAAAATGAAATATTATTTATGTTTTAAATTTTTTTTGAATTAAAATAAAATGGTAATAAAAATAATAAAGAAAGATCAATACATATTTATTTTAATTGTGTTCGTCGTTCTTGCATGGAATAGAAATTATCGATTATCATAACTATTGAAAATCTTTCAGCAATCTCTTTTTTATATAAACAATCAAATATTCTGCAAGAAAATCATCTTCTATCCCATTGAGAAATCTTGTTTTAACAATCTTCACTGCTAAAAAATCTCGTTCAGTAGTTGTCGTCAAAACAAGAAGAGTTAAAATAAATTGAATCAATCTGTAAATTAGATGATAAATTGTTGATTTTCCAGTTTTCTACCAATCCTTGGCATAAATCTGCAATCGATGATAAATTTTTAAACTCTGGATGATTAGGTACATCAAGCTCATAATGTTGTAACTGGAATCTCAAATGAATTTTTTCTTGGTCAGAAAAATCTTCAAGATAGAACTTATCAACAAGTATGCATATATCTTTAACATTGAATGATTTATAAGTATTTTTAGGACCCAAAGTTGCGTTTAACATAAGAAGTTTGGTCCCCTACTTACTGAATTTATCATTTAGCTCTTGTAATTGCTAATCAATGGTAACCGTAAATATATCAACATGGTGATAATGCTCAACTATTACTGAATTGTTTTACAGCGAAATTGTCTCACATTTGAAAACGAAGCATCCATATTAGGAATGTGAATGTCTTGATACTTACAAAATGATATCACTTTTTCTAAAAGAGTTTCTCAACTATCTCTTAACTTTTGAATTAAAGTCTTTGTGGTAGACATTAAATGCATAGCATTTAAATTGTCTTAAGATTTTTGTTGCAAGGCTTAACAAAGTATATCAATAATTCTCATAACATTCTTCATTATATGGAAGATAAATACAAAATCAAATGACATTAGAAACTTAACTACAAAAGCTACATCACCACATTGAGAAGTACTTGATTAGCTCATTTACCCATTAAAATCTCACCAATAGCAATTAAATGTTCAATTTCAGCTGCTTGAAAAACCCACAATTCATCATTGTGCTTGCAAGAAGCACTAACAATGTTGACAATAAAACCAAATTCTAAAAGAATATGTGAATATCAGATAATTCTCTAGCTACAACAATAAAAACTAGCTGCAATTGATAGGCTAAACAATATACATAATATGCATAAAAATAATCTTTAATGGATAAATCTTGCAAACCATTCCACTCCCATGCATATTACTAACATCATCATACCATTGACCTATAATACCTTGAATATTAAGATTATGATGAGATAAAATAGATGAAATCTTTTTCTTAAGAGTTAAAGCAATTGTATCTTTAACATGCACTATATCCAAAAAAATTCTTGGATAAATCTATTTTTATCAACAAACCTAATAACAAGTGTCATTTGCTCTTTTCTAAATTTATCTTTAGTTTCATCAACAATTAAACAATTTTTTTCATCACCAATCTCACGACGAATTAAAGACTGAACATTTCTAGGAAAGACATGCAAATTTTCCTTTTGAATTTGATGTAAAGTGTACTTAACATTTTGTAGAGCATTACCGAAAAATAGAGCACCTACTTGATCATTGTATGATGCTAAAAGTTTTATCATTTCAAGAAAATTACATGGGTTTTTTATTGAGTTTTTTTGTTACCTTTTTAAAATTGATTTCTATTTTATTTTTGTACTTTAGTAATGGGTTGGTTAGGAATTGACCTTTGTATTTTGTTTTCTTCTATAGGGTAATTTTATTTTCATGGATTGAGTTGTGGATTTGGGCTATTTAAATAGGTTTACTCGAGTTTTTTTTTTTTGTCCTTTTTAAAATTGAATATTTTCTTTTCTTTTTTGTTCTTCAATACTTGGTTTATTAGAATTGAGTTTTCTAATTTATTTTCATTTAAATTTTATAGGGTTATTATGGTCATATGACTCAGGTCATAGGTTTTCCGAATTAATCCTCTTGATCGATTCATTATGTTACCGTCTTTTTTTATATATATAAAAGTAATCGTTTAATATGCATTATTTTAATCATTTAAAAGCGTGTTGTTTAGTATGCATTAAGTTTTATATTTCCTAACATTTTATTTTTAATTTCTTATAATTAGAAAAAACTATTTGACCTAGCTCGGAGCTAGTTTCAAATCTCATGGTCGTGAACCTCCACTCGAAGAAGTGGGCCAGGTTGATTTTTTTAGTATATGCTTTTTAAATAATGGGAAGATTTATTTCTTTATTTATTTTAGGAATTTACTTGTTTCAATATAAATGTTTTTCAAGCATAAAAGGCACCAATCTTATATCCATCAAGTTAAAAACTTCAATCCTTCCAATTTTTCTAGTTAGATAATGAATGTTCAGATGATTGTTGTCAATAAACTTCAATTATATTTTAAAACTCAAATAGAAACTTAAACTATCATTATATTTTTAAGAATTTGTTTGGAAGTGTGTTTGTAGTTGTTTTTTAAAATGTTTTTTATTGAGAAATATATTAAAATAATATTTTTTTAGTTTTTTAAAAATTATTTTTGATATCAGTGCATCAAAATGATCTAAAATATTAAAAAATATTAATTTAAAGCAAATAAAAAATTTAAATCTTTTTTAAAATACTTTTAAAACACAAAAATAAATTATTTTAAAAAAAAATAAAACTAGGTACGTGGTTTCAATATATTAGATTTCATTGAAAAAACTACCTAGTTTTTTTTTTTTTTGAAAAAAATTATAGCACAATCTTATCTTTTCATATGAGTGGGTAAAGAACTTATTAGTAAACTAATAGCCAAGATTATACCCGGGTTTTGGACTAACCCAAATTTAATTTATTTAGGATTTGAATGATAAAAAAAACCTAGTATAAAAATATCGTCAAAACACGGTTCCAAAAGTTGTTGATTTTTTTTTTTAATTTTGTTTTTAAAAATTAATCCATGTTGACCTATAAATCAGGCTTGCTAGTTATAAGCTTGCTTCGGGATGATCTGGATCAGATTATATAACCATGGAATATACAACGTCGTACAGGAATCCTTGGTTGAAGTCAATTCCATTTCCACAAGCAATCACACCCAATGACCTTATCTACAGACTGATCAGGTCTCCAAAAAGAAATATTTTATCCAAATCCGAAAAATCTGCTAATCATCAAACTTTCAGATTCTCTGCAACAAGAAGAGAAGCCACGTAACAGCAAAAGCCCTCTTCTGTTTCCTCCGTATCAAATCTGTTTTGATGATTTTGTCCTCTGACACTGCAGAAGAGACTAAACAACCAGCCATGAGTGCTACTGCTGCTGATGCAAAAGCTGAACACTTTGAACTCAACAATGGAACCATACGTGTAACTGTCACCAACTACGGTGCCACCATCACTTCTCTCTATGTCCCTGACAAGCATGGTTCTTTTCCTTTCTCTTTCTCAGCATATGTTTCAGTATATTTTGTAGTTAGTTTGTTGGATTCTTTGTTATGTGTTTGAGGGGTGGTTGATGTAATGATTGTGTTTTTGTCTGGTTTGTAGGGAAAGTTGCTGATGTTGTCCTTGGTTTTGACTCGATTGAAGCATATGTGGTGAGTTTCAGTGGCTCCTTTTGTTTTACAGTGAGATTGTCCTTTTCGGTTGCTTCGGCTGCAAAAAGTTGTGGTTTTGACACGGTTTTCATGGAAAGTTTTGTCTGGCTCCTGGGAAAATACAGAAGTTTGGTGAACTTGAGGACTGATTTTGATTTCCCATTTTTCTCTTTCTTTTTTTGGTGGGGTTTGCTTGATCTTGATTCCTCTACGAGGATTAATTTCTGAAAGATGAAGTTGAAATTTGCTGTGTTCTAGCATATTAGGGTTACTGATGATGTGATTTTTTTCCTTCTCTTGGTTGGTGTTTGAGCAGAAAGACAATGCGTCTTATTTTGGTTGCATTGTGGGTCGAGTTGCAAACAGGATTAAAGAGGGGAAATTCCATCTCAATGGGGTGGATTACTCTTTGCCTATAAATAACGGGCCAAACAGTCTTCATGGTATGCTTGAATTAAATTCCTAATATTTCAATCATGCATGAATCAGTGCCAATCAGTTATGCAGTGATATGGAACAATCGTGTTTTCCTTTGATTAAGATTTTTAGTTCTGCTGACTGTGGCTTAGTGACAAAATTCCCCCCCTTGATAATGCCTACAAGTAAGACGAGAAGATTTGAAATCCAGCAACAAGCGTAGGAATCTCAATTTTGCAGTTCAAATTACTGTTCACTTCATGACACTTTCGTGTTAAAATTTCACTTGACCCAAAACATCTAGCTGCAGTTCTTCATAGGTGTTGAAAAGGGATAAATTGAAGAAAAGGTTGCTTATCGTTGCTTTGAGCCAAAAAAGAAGAAGCAGTGGCTTGAACATTTTGTATTAATAGTAGTTTGGTTAGTAAATTTAAGAGTTGCTTCCTAATCCATCCCTCTGTAATTTGATGAACTTCAGTCCTTGAATTGCTGAAGTTGTGATTCTTAATGTGTGGAATTTATTGTTGCACAAATTTTATGGATTAAGTGTTTCAAGTTATGATGAATACCTTGTTGGCATACTTTCCAGGTGGGAATAAGGGCTTTGACAAAGTGGTTTGGGATGTTGTGGAGCAGAAAGATGGTGAGCAACCATCGATTACCTTCAAGTATGAAAGTCATGATGGGGAGGAAGGTCAGCTCATTTTCTGTTCTAATGATTGCCCTTGCATTTCTATCATATACAGATCAATTTACTGATTTTTTCTGTGATCAGGATACCCAGGGGATGTTATTGTGACCGCTACTTACACGCTTACTTCGAGCAAAACCTTGAGGTTGGATATGGAAGCAGTGCCTAAGAATAAGACCACTCCAATTAACCTAGCACATCATACCTACTGGAATTTAGCAGGTCACAGCTCTGGGAATGTGCTCGAGCATTTAGTTCAGATATCAGGATCTCAGATTACCCCTGTGGACAAGAATTCAATCCCAACAGGTGAGCTCTTGCCAGTTAAAGGCACTGCTTTTGACTTCACTTCAGAGAAGAAAGTTGGAAGCTCGATTAGGGAAGTCCCTGGCCTAGGGTATGACCATAACTATGTCCTTGACTCTGGGGAAAATAAGGAAGGATTGAAACACGTAGCCAAAGTGAAGGACCCTTCAAGCTCCAGGGTGCTGAACTTGTGGACAGATGCTCCTGGTGTGCAGTTCTACACTGCTAACTATGTGAATGGTGTTCCTGGGAAAGGTGGGGCTGTTTATGAAAAGCATTCAGGATTATGCTTGGAGACCCAAGGATTTCCAAATGCCATTAACCAACCAAACTTCCCTTCTATTGTTGTTGTACCTGGAGACAAGTACAAGCACTCAATGTTGTTTGAGTTTTCAGAGGAGTAATTTATTAACCTGTACCAAGGAGCTGCCAGGTACTTTTTGTATTAATTGATTGAGTGTTTTAGGTTTTTATGACAGAATTCTTAAAAAGAATAAGTGAAATTTCATAATTTATTGACTCTCAGACTGCGGATAAATTCACTGTCTCCCTTCCTAAAACACAGCCACACCCAAATTGTTTGGTGAGCTGGTTTATGGTTATGATATATTTGGTTGTGAAAACCTTGAAAATTCTTATGAGATTACTAAATCTAGTACAGCAGAACACATTGCATGACAGATGGATTTGCCAGCTTTATCAACATTCTTCTTGCAAGTATGTTCGGATTCAATCAATTCCATGGATTCTTATTTCGCTGCTTTTATATTTGCTGTGCATCTATGTTGAGCGTCTATTCTTTGCTTATCTTTCCTATCCCAAGGTTGTCTGCCGAGGCCCGATAGGATGACATGACCTCTCCAGAACAATACCTTCACATAGAATGCGATCCTTATATCATGCAAGTTTTCTTTGGAAGAACTAAAACCTGAGTTGAGAAAATTCAGTTTGATAGGTGGCTAATATGCCTGAGAAAATAGATTCCACTATGGATGAGTTTTCTGCAAATCTTTTCATTTCCCAGCTACCATCTTAATTTTTTTTTCTTCTAAATCCAGGACTGATACTCCACTCAGCATGGGAAAATTCTATTATAGGAGTTTGTTACCAATAATTTTCACCATTGATGAAATGAACAGAACATGGTAGCAATTCTTCTTTCAGTATGGCAATCTGTCCAAATTACAATATTGTCGTGAAAGGGAAGTGTATAAAAGCAATAAAATAAAATAAAATAAAATTAATGACAACCACCACTCACAATTTTGACACAGTATTTCAACCCAGATGACTTAACCAATGCAAAAAACTAGAAGAAAGGCTTAATCCTCCTTCCCCTTTCCTGTCTAAAACAAAAGAGTATGATATGGAAAAGGTAAATACAAAGCTTAGTCTACTTGCAAGTAACCTAGCCAAAACCATCAAACCAGGTTACTTGTGCAATCCTTTTCGTCCTTCTCCTTTGCCTGGGAAAAGGCTGCTAGGAGGAGATGCTGCAAAATTTTGGGTTTTACACCTTTTCAGTAAAACCCAAAAGTGAACATTTAGAAGGTGGGGGAGACTTAATTTTTTTCTTTGTGTGTGTGGATATCATTCACCGAAGGAAACAAACTAAAGACCAGGAATCCTCTGCTCCATCAGGAGATTTCCTGGCATTTTGCAGAAAACACAGTTCCTCAAACTTTCTGACCTGTTCTTGATGCGGAGCAAGCTTTCCTTCTCATCCATGAGAAAGGGATCTGGATTGTCAAACAAATTAGCTGTGTTGATATTTGAAATCCTATTGTATTATGATATTTTGTTAACTGAGATTTTAATTTGGAACTTGGAATGATTAGCAAGAAAAGAAAAGAAAATTTACCTCATCTCCTCTTTCATGGTTGGTAGGCGTAACTTCACTCCAGAGGTTCCTCACTCATGTTACTTACCCGGAGTTCCACCGCTCTAAGATCACGCAGATGTTTCAAGATCTCTTGGAGAAGATCCGTCCCCTGATCTCCCATCTGTATTGAACTCATACAATGCTTCAGAAATTCCCTGTCTGCTTCAAGAGCTTGTAGTCTCTCATAAACATGATCTACCTCCTCTTCAATTACTAGTTTTTTTCTGTCTAAATCAAATTTGGGAACCAAAGAGTTTTCCATTCTAACAAATTCAGATTCAACATTTTCGTTGAATATAAACCCTTCTTCAGTTTCATTATCAGCAGCATCCAGAAGAGGAAGGAGGTTCTTTGCCATGGAACTCACTGTTTTCCTCTCAGGATAATCTTCATTCTTTGACAATTCATTTGAAATCCCATTTTCTTCTGGAGTGCTTATTTCATAGATCTCATCGAATCCTCTGACAGTATACTTTGAGGACTGCTCTTCCGAAGGCATATCGTCATTGTATTCATTAGCATCCAAATTTCGTAGCTTCTCCTCCAATGCCTTGAGCTGATCTAAAATAGACAGCCTCTCTTCCTCAAATTCAGCCAGGGGATCATCAAGGGCACTTATCTGCTTCACATAATCCAGTGCTATTTCCTGCAAATTTACGACTTCATCAGTAGAAGTATTATTGCTACCAATTTCTTGGTTTTCGATACTGCTGCTACCATCTTCATCCTTCGCTTCACGATTGAGATCAATAGATAGCTCATCAAGATCCTCAGCACTGCTGCATGTAGCAGAAGAAGCTCTACTTCTTATACTTCCATTTTTTGTTCTTCTCATCATTCTCAGTTTTTCTTTAGCTTCATAGTCCAAAACCTTCTTGCGATATACTTCCAACTCTTTCTCAAGCTCTTGCTTCTCCTTTTCTCTCTTGACCATGAGCTCGTTTAGAAGTTGTAAGGCTTCCTGGTCATATTCAGACTGTTCTTCCATCATCCTCTGGTATTGCAATGCTTCCATTTGCATTGCTGCCTTCTCTTCTTGAAGCCTGTTTATCATAGCCATTGTCTGGTTTGCAGCTATTGCAGAGGCACTCCTCTCTTCCTCTAGTTCTGTATACAATGCTCCAAAAGCTTTTCTTTCAGATTTAAGTGCTGTTTTCAGCTGTTCAATCGTAAGAACTGGATCACCGGAATCCATCTCACTTACCACACTTCCATCTAAAGATTCCTCGGTCCCTGACTCTCGTTTCTCAAATATCAAAAGCTTCTTATGCAAGTAGTGAGCGCTGTCAACAGAAGTAGGTGTCTCGGGAAACTTTTCCTCCTCAGCTTCAGTAGACTCCAAATGCGAAGATAAATGATGATTTATACTCTCTTGGTTATTATCAGCTGACATCATTTTTTCTTCTATGGTAGTCGTTTCTCTGTTGTTTGGACCTAGTGTAGCAAAATCACAATAGATGTACCCCTTATTTGGCCGACCATTGTAATTAAATTGAGCAAGCATTATTAGAGTAGGTAAGAAATCGAGTTCTGCTTACCAAATTCATTACTTTCAGGGGCATCGAGAAATTCTGCTTCATTGCCATTTACAGAAGAGTGATCTTCTTGCACGCACGGCGATATTGTTGATTCTTGATCTTGTGGTTGATTGATTGCAAAATCAGAGAGCTCTACGAAGTCCTTGGATTTGCTTTGCTCAGTCAACAAGTTGGAGTCATTATTTTCTTCCTCATGAGCTGCTTTTAAATTAGATAATTGCACAATGTTGGTTAAGCAAATAATGTTCAAGAAAAAAGTAGATCAGACAAGCAAGGAAAAAAGAAATGCAATGACTGAGATTTCCATAAATGAATAGTTATGCTATACCTGGAAACTCATCCGGCTCTTTGGTTTCCACCATATCCACATTGTTTCCACTAAGGGATAATGTTTGAGCTTCTTCTAGAGACATAACTTGTTTGCGTTCCTTGCTGTCCGGATCTTTTTTCATCTCTGTGCAATTCGAGTCTAAAGATTTGTCGCAGCAATCCATTGCTATATTCACGCTTTCAACTTCTGCATAACTTGTGTTTTCTTCATTATTCATTTCGATATGCGATGCAGAATCAGTTGTTTCATTTTGATGAATTTCCTCGGCAAGTTCTTCCTTTAAGTTGCAGGATTCGTAAATTGCGGTGGTTGATGAATCAATCAATTCAACAGGGATTAAACGATTAAAGTCACAGCCAAGATTTCTCTCCAAATGCAGATGGATGGTTTCAATGGAATTGTCTTTTCCAAAACAATATTCAATCATACTGTCATCAAAACCTTGATGAATAGAATTCATACCGTACGAGTCACGCTCCATAATATAAGCTTCCTTTTCATCACATTGCAAGTTTGTTTCAGACCGTGAACAGTGCTCCGCTGCATCTTTGAGGCCAAAACTTCCACCATCAGATTGCATTTGATGTTCATCAGCAGCCTCTTCATGATCCTGTTGTCCTTCTCCATCATCTCTTTCAATCTCATTGTTGTCTTCATGGTCAGTATAATGTGCCAAGATATCAGGTTTGCTTTTTTCCTTGCAGTCAATTCCAATTTTTTCATCATCCATCTCTCCTACGATCAAATCTCCTTTCTTGCTGTAATTCAAAGAATCCCAGCAAGGCTTGAACAGCAAATAAGGAGGGTAGACATTGCTGTTTATGTTCTCATTGCAGCAAGAACACAAGACAATATTTTCACCATTTTCAATTGCATCCTTGCTTACCCAAGTAAAGAAAGCAATCCTCCTTGTCATTCCAGCAGACTGATCACTGTGATTTGGCCGAGAAGCCAAGCAGTCCATGCACATATTCTGTGTCTCAGCTAGTTTTTGATGATTTGAACAATAACTCAGTTTGGAAATCTCAGATGCATGAGTCTCACACACAAGATCTCTACAAGAGTTGGTGTTCTTTCCAGGCTCCAACAGATGATCAATCCTGGAACACCAAGGGCAAGGCTTTTTAAGGCCAAAGTACTTGGCAAATCTGGTTATCATATAAGTGAATAAAGAGTTTAGGAGTAGGAGAAAGATCAAAATCCATTCAAGAACTGCATACACTAGAATTACAGTGAGTTTGTGTGTGTTTCTTTGTAGCATGGTTGCAAACTTGTTGCCTGCCATGGTTTCCTGCTCTTGTCTTTTGTTACACTCAGTGGCGAGAGAGAGAGAGAGAGAGAGAGAGAGAGAGAGACGTTAAAAAGGGAGGGGATGAAGAATGTTTCTGTTGATCAGACACGGCAACAAAGGCTGAGCTGTGCAGAGAAGAGAAGCAATGATGCTTTTTCAGAATGATTTATTTTTTGCTTATAGTAACAGTGATGAATTGTAAAGCTAATAATAGCATAGGTCACGTTTATGGCACTCAACTCTTGGATAAAATCTTGCCATATATTTTTTATAATCTACCAAAACAATCATTTTAATTTATCACTATTGTTTTTAAAAAATCTTGACATCAAATCTCAAACTCGTGAATCTCTTGCATTGCATTTGTATATTAACTAGATAAGCTCACACGTTATGCTAAGGTCGGCCAAAGTTTTTTTTCAAATGCAAAAAAAGATATAAGGCGATGCAAGTGCTCATAAAAAAGCAAAAACAATTTGATATACATTTAATAATTTTACTGTGCTTAATAATCTTAGTTAATTTAAATAATACAAATTAAAAAATATAACAACAATAAATAAATTGACAATGTAAAAAAAAAAAACTCGAGCTTATTTAGGTTAGCATGTGAAATGTATATTAAAAGATAAATCAATAACAACACAAATATGATATCAATCATAATTATAAGATTTGGTTTAACCCAAAACTCAGTTTAAAACTCGGTTTGTGAGTTGGGTTTTTAAGTTATGTGTCGGTGAGTTGATTCGAGTTTATTGAGTTTTTTAATAAAATAATGTTATTTTAAATAAAATTAAAAAAATCATTGGATGGATGTATCCTGAGGTATTGATTAATTTTTTGAGTTATTTAAATTTGATTGATCAATTTTTCAAGTTATTCAAAAATAAATTCTGCTAAGATCAAACTCTAACTCAGTGAGTGGGCCATCAAGCCAGATTGGATTTGACAATTATGATATAGACTCACATAATTACTTCAGTATTAACCCTAATATCTTTATAAACCATGAAGGTACCCTGTACAAATACATTCTTCATTTTTGGAATAATCATGTAAATCGCATTTTCAGAAAGTATAAATTAGGATAAACAAACACTTGTAAACTGGCCATGGGGGGGGCCACTTGAATTGATTTTGATGACACCATGCGGAAGGTGTGGCCCACAATCCTCCTCATGAATTGAGCTGGTGGGCCACAGTTTTTGTAAATGGATTGGCCCACCTGCTACGACGCAGTTAGACAGACGCTCTCTCTAGCTTTTGATATTATTATTATTATTATTTTAGTAATTGAATATTTTATTGTATTTTAAATGTGAATGGAAAACTGGGCAAACAACACTGAGAATTCAACCCACATAGCTTTTTTTCTTTAGGGTTTAACCAAATGATTTGAGATTAAATTTATTTTATATATACAAATTAAAATAATGCTATTTCCTAAGAAAATTAAAAAAAAAAATCCATCATTGGAATTTGGATCCCACATTAATATTACAATTCACTAAGAATATCTTTAAAATTATTCATATTGTTTTTTGGGTTAAATATCATTTCTTATACATAAATTATAAGATTGACAAAAAGAAAGGCATCTCTCATTCTATGTTATATCTTTTCCAAAAATAAAAATAAAAATAAACTGAAATTGCAACTAAATTTAACCTCAAAAAACCTCAACATCAAACAACTTCACAATTTTGCATGTAGATAAGGTTGTCATGTTTTCATAAGCATGCATGAGATTCTCTGCTGTGATGTCAACTGTAACTGAGATGTTCTAGTTACAACTTCAAAATCAATATGAACATTTCAGGTTCATGCACTCTACAGAAAGTGGGGAAAAAAAGAGAGAAGAAAAACTTGGGATACTATTTTTAAGTAAAAGTGAAAGGAGGAACCGGAATGATGAAACATTGGTGTCAAACAGTGGCAGACATCATGGGAGGAAAGAAAAAGGGAGTGGAAAAAGAGAGGGGGAGTGGATCAAATTAGGGCACTGTGATGGTGACCAAAGAGCCTCTGTGTGAATAAAGCTGTATTTGGTATGGTAGGATCTGGCCCCTCTCTTTCCTTGCTTTTGCTTTTTGGTGCCTTTGTTTTCCTTTACTTTTTGAAAAGTTGATTCCTGGAATTAAGTAGCATAAGCACTGTTAATCAAGGAATCTAATCACACTTGACCTTGAAGATTTCTTTTCTTTTTCTTGTGTTCACAAACCTTATTGCAACAGGTCCAGAAGTGGATTAGTGCAGAGAGATTATTATTATTAACAAGAGGGAAGGGTCCTGTATGTGTTTTTGCCATTTCTTGAAGGAATTTAGGTCCAGTGATGGACCTCTTGTACCCAGCTTAGTGGTGCCTTGATTTACCCCTTATGGGATAAGGATGAAGATCAGCTGTTGTCATGTGAATTTGTGATGTAATCAAGTAGGCCCATAAGATGATTAAGGTCCAATGGTGATCCTCTACCTAACCTCAATCCATTTGGATCTTGCAAGGTACTGGCATGCCGCGGGATGTTCATAGTTTGTTTGGCATTTAGAACTTCAATGCAGCAGATCTGCAGCAGCTCAGTTTTTGCAGCAGTACAGTTTTCTCTGCTTTCATAATAGAGCTTCTTGTATGTTTATACGAATTGGATTGTCAAGTTTGCATGCTCAAATCCTAGCACTTTGATGTTGCATGAGCTTCATTGTTCATACAGGAAACAGGTTCCAAAGTCCTTTTTCAAGCTTTCGTCTAGATGATATATTTATGGTAAAGAAGTTGATTATTATTCATGATATGAGATTTTAGGAGGTGGTGAGAAAGAAATCTCAATACAAGGTATCCACGAATGCTTAAAAACTCTATAAAAAAATAACTTAATCTTGTCTGTTTAAAGGGTAAGTAGAGGAGCAATTCAAGAATCAAACCACTTGTAATTGAAAATAGAACCCTCTTATAGGGATAAATTGTGTAATTAGAACGTTAAAAAAGAGAGGCTAAGTAACACAGGATGAAAAAAAGTTTTTGGTAAAATATCACAGTTTAATAATTTCATGCTTTATAAACATAACATTTCAATAATATTGTGTTTTAGAGCTATAATATTTTTTTTAAAATATTATTGTTATTGATCATAATATTAATTATAATTTTATCGCAATTCTGAAAGACAACTTACTTTTAATATTATAGTTTAGAACCGTGAGATGATTATAATTAATATCACGTACAGTTTATAAACACTTTCTCTTTTATTTATTACACACAAGGACTAAATACAAACAAAATACATTTTAGAACCTAATCGTAAATTTCTCAAATAATAAGTATCAAATATATAAAAATTTAAAACTTCAAGGATGAAACTAAAGTTTTCCACACCTCTTGATCGATACAAATGAAATGTTAATTTTTTTTAAAAAAAAATTCATCTTTGTTCTTTCAATTTTTTAATTATTAAAAAAAATAAAAAAATAAAATAACAAATTATAACATATAAATCAATGTAAATTTTACATTATGGGGCTGTTTGGAATAAATGTTATTTTTCAAAATAATTTTTTCTTGAAAATATATTAAAAAAAATAATTTTTAAAAAAATTTTTTAATAATAAACCATTAAAATATTCTAAAAACATTAAAAAAAATCTTAAAATTTGATATAAAAATCAATTCAACCACACTACCAAATAAAACGTGTAAAGATAAATAATAATAATAAAAAACTTAGTAACAAAACTAACGAAAAGTCGTCGACCTTTTTGACACCTAGACATGCATTTTTGTTTTTTATTACACGGGAGAGTCTCGAAACCAAGACTCGTTGCCTTTGATGCTTACACGCAAGTTCATGTCGTGAGAGATCAATGGTCTGCCTCTGACATAACTTCAATATAGAAAAGATTGAAAGGATAACTAATTTCTTGCTGCAGTAACATTGGACAACCTGATTAAGAACAACTTAAGTAGCTCATTGCTTTATGTTAGCAACAATTCAAGTATCTCTAGCATTATTCGTATCATATTAGGCAGAGGCCATACATATTTTTCCATGTTAGCATGCACTGCCTTTACAGATTAAGACCAACTTTGTCTTTGAATTCTCATAGATCAGTCATATTAAATATGAAAAGTTAAGCACAGCTTAGACATGATAAAAACAAGGCACAGTTAGAACAAGACAGCCTTCTACATTGCAATAGCACCCGTCACTTTCTGGTGACAAGGGTTAGCCTGCAACTATTTAAGCCTACATGTAGATATCTACAGTATATGTGTCTGAGTACTTGTCAACCTGTATCTGCATCGTTATTGTCTTCTTGGCTATCTACTTCTTCAACTGGTTTTTGATTCATCATAAACCTCCAACTATCTCCTTCCTGTATTTCCCACTGTTTCTTCAGCTCATGGATAGTTTTGGATGCTGCATTAGCAATGGCTGGGTTTTTATCTTCTGCCAGTCTCTGCGAGGAGAATTGTAAGTGAAAATTAATGCCATTAAGAAAAGAATTAGCTTTTTTTTAAAGAAAATTGAAGTACCTGTAAGGCTCCCATGCCTGCATTTCCAAGAGTCCACATGGATGGGGCTGCTGCCAACGCGTTGGCCAGTGCTTGTCTGCACCACAAAATTAATTGAACTATAAACGAGAAAAGGGAAGCAAGAACATGCAGGAATGATAATTGTTATGGAAGTTTGTGGTCTCAAAGTCTTAGAGGTTTCCATGTTGATGCTCTGTCAACATTGTTCACTTCCTTAAAATTCTGATGAAGCATGATCGGAAACCCAGGGCTCTCAATATATGTATAACTAATACCTATTATAAGTGTTGCTTATGACATTAAGGAACACAGACAAATGTTTAGAATACTGTAACAGTGTCCACGGGAAGATGCAACTAGAACATTCTTATGCACTGAGGTCATAAATCAGTCCAGGAAGACAAGTAACTAGGGTTACATTGCTGAAAATGATCACACAGCAGTTGCAACTACTGACAGTGATCAAACATTTCAGAGCTTACAGGCAAAGATGAAATTGTTGAGAACTTTTATTAGTAAAAGAATCCAAGTGTTGGGAATTCATAAAATAAAGGAGGGTAATAAATTCCTCTTCTAGAGAAAAACACAAACTTCTTCCTATAAAATGTAGTTGGAGAGTAGAAAAAAGTGTATTTATTGGGTTATTGCATCTCAAGAAGCTTACCTTGTGTTGACATCTGGAGAATTTGAACATTCTGCCAATAACGATACACTACCCTTACCATCCATTGCATCAAGATCTATAAGAGTTGTAACCAACAACTCGAGCTGCTCCAGACAGGAAAAAACAGGCGAATAAGAAAACATTGAAACCAGAATCATATTTATCGCCTCATCATAAAGAAACATCAGTGCAGTTTCAGACCTCTTCAGGATCTGTATAGTCAATTCCATCAGCTTCGGAGAGCACAGATGCCATACTCCAGTAAGCTTCCTGTTATTTATCAGATGAAATGAAATTAGATTTACAATTACTGAAACAATTGACGAGGATGGTTGCATCAAAATAATAAGATGACAGTTAAAAAGGACCTGAATAGCAGTAATGCGATCTGTTGATACTTCTCCAGGGAAGAAGTCCAGTGTCCTACCATTTTTCTCAAGCATTATATTTCCCAGTATGCCATTAGCAGTTAGTGAACCTTCCTCCTTACGCAGCGGGCTGATAGCCAAAAGCACGTCAGGAAATAGCGATTCAGGGATGAGTGGTTATGTATAATGAGGGGAAAGATGGAAATCAATATACAAAGGAGACAAGCCATCAACAAAAGAACTCACAATTTGTACATCTTGCTCACCATCAAGTCATGGATATTTTTGACAAACTGTGACCACACAGATAAATTCATCATTCTTTCCAAGGGGCACAGGATAGTAAAATCTTACACTCAGTTATATTTGGATAGTTACAGTAACTACAAAAACAAAGCAAGTAATGTGGTGCTGGGCATGAAAAACTATGATGATGAGATAATCTTACAAGTTATTTCACAACCTTATCTGCCAAACATCAGTACTACGTATTAAAAAAGAATTGGCAGTCAGCTCACCTCCAATGCCATTAGAGCATCTTCCATTGCACGTTGCTTGGCACGGAAGTCAGCAAGGCGCAAATCAGCCTGGAAAAGTGTCCAAAGATTCCATCAAGGAGAAACATATCAGATATGCATCACTAGGAAAGATGCATTTATACTTTTAGTGTTGCATTCATTGTATAAAGAATAAATGAAGTCACTGAAGGAGAACAGGAGGCAGGTACCTCCAAGGCTCCATCACTCCAATGCTTGTCAGCAGCAGTTTTCAATTTGGTTTGAGCTCTGTCCTTTATGATCTGCAGCAAAGTAAAGTATTCAAACAAATATTTAGACGCAAGAGAAAGAAATATCCTTTGTCTTTCAGAAATCCAAAATTTAACTTCTAGATTGACATACAGTAGCGATGTGATGAAGACGCTCAGCCTTTTCCTTCACATCACGGTCAATTTTCTCAGTGTCCTCTCTTGCTCGAGCTGCAGGGTAGAAGATCAACACATGAAACAGTAGAATCTGGAGAATCTTAAATAAGATACTTTAAAGTCATCACACAGAAAGTATATAATTTCATTGTTGCTTCGTATCACATTTATTCAAGCCCCACCTAAAATATAAAAGGAAAGAAAACAGCCATTGCCTTAAAATATGATAAAAAGGAACCATCTGAAAATACAAAAGGTAAAGCTATTGCCATGAACAAAGATCAACATAAATGCAATATAATGGATTTGTCTACATGTTCAATAGTATGAAATTAATTGATCTGATCTAGTTTTCAACATTGACAAAGCATGGCATTTTTAGTGGTGGTATGAAATTGATTGGTTAATAGTTTTTGAGAAATGTTGGCCAGAAAGATCGGAGAATTTACCATCGAGTTTAAGAAACCCAGACCCAAGAATCGCAACACCTTTACGTGCACGAGCATCTAGCCTTGATATCCCACTGAAGAAAATAAGAAAATAATGAGCAAAGGTCTATAAAACTAGTTAAGGACATGAAATCAAAACATTTGCATCAGAATGAACAGCTATAAAACTGTCCATCCAGTACTTTAAACATAACTAAATTGAAACATTTCAGCACATCATATTTTCTCTAAGAAAAACTAAAGTTATAGCTCATTTTGTTTAGTTTGCCCAGAAGTTTCCCACAATACGCATTCATTGTCATTCATCAAAACCAGGAAGTATTCCAACTCTACAAGCAAAGTTTCCCATGAAATGGTGCACATATATATGGTACAGTATGTTACCGTGAAAGTAAAATAATGTCGTTGCGAGCCCTTTCATTTACAAACTTGGCATCATTATATACAAATCTACATGCTTCAGCTAAAGCATGACATGAGTGAATAGTTCTCCCAGACATGAGCTGATGCTCATCTTCCTTTTCTCCAATTTGTGCCCTGATACCCAACAATTTACTTGTAATGTAAATTCAAAGTTGCAATAATCGAAAGGCTAAATAGATTCAAATAGAAAATTAATAGGGCGATCTATTACACTCAAATTACACAAAACTGGAAAGTCGATCCAAAGAACAAAAGAAACATTGACAAGTGACCCTGGTTTGCTAACTTAACAAAGAGAATTTTCTTTCAGAGTGATAGGACATGTTGAACATGAATCAGGAAAAAGATACTGCCGAGCTACAATATGAAATTCCTTTTAAAGGAAGTGCAGTGAAATCATGTATTCTTCAGCATTTATCTTTTTGATAACTGGTAAGATCAAACCTGTAATGTGCTTCAGACCATGTTGACAATACAATATCTTCACATAAACATTGACATAAATAATCAGATTCCACAAACCTAGATGCTAAGATTTGTACTTCTAACACCGACATTCCATGTTAGAAGCATGGATTGTTGTTCACCTTAAATCATATGAAATATGAATTGTAAGAGCTACTGATTAGCACTGTAAGCAACGTTGCAAGGAGGAGTAAATTACTTAGTGCCACAGTGAAATTGAAGCCATTAACTGAAATGAAAATGGCAGAAAGGCAAAGTCCAATGATAAAAGTAAGGATGCCTATGACATGTCTGGTAGATTTCAAGTGGTGAAACACAAGTAATTATGTAATCAGACCTGGATGAATCAGAACTGTCACCGTATGGTCTAGTACATTCTTTTTCTTCAGTTCTTTGAGTTCTTGTCGACTGGCATAATGTGGAAGATCTGCGGGAGATGATGAGACTAACTGGTTTTCCATGTATGCCCCGCAAACTCTCACCAGAGAAGGCCACTTTTGCTGTCAAGAGATGCTTACTGCTCAGTTGTTGGAGCTCAATTCCTTGATGAGTAGGGTGTAGTTTATTTTTTTGGAATGACTTGGAAAAGGAACATATGATTCCATGAGATGTGGAGGTAAGTTTCCTTTGAGTCACAAAAGGGCTGCTCGAAACCTTGCTTGCATTAAGTGCCATGGGAAAGATCAAGACAAGAATAAAATGATACCAGCCAGAATTTCCCTCACAACAGCTCAAAGCTTAAGTGAGAACAAGAACACTATTAGAACAATCTTAAAAAGGGATTATTCTTCATAACTGTCAAAATTCATATCAAATAGATGTGAATCATGAGATATCAAAACATTATGATCCCCGTCATTTCAAATTTCTTAATAGAGACATGGTCAGAATCATGAACATACAAAACAATGAATTCAGTCAGCATGGATCCAACAAATCATATGTATTTATGATCTGACAGATAAAAAAATGCAATTTGCAGCACAAAATCTAAATCAACGGACATGATTTGGGCGAATGTCTTCTCCACATTTTACCAACAGGATTACCAAATGCATTATTAAAATCTTAAAACATTCAAAGTGTCAAATGATTGATTAATTGGATCTCCAAAACATGAGTAATTGAACACATCTCACAAATCCCATAATCTTAAATCCATAACTTCTAAGGAACTACCACTTTTTATTTAGGTACAACTTTAAGAACTGATTGTTCCTAAAACTTGGATTAAAAAGTTTAGGATATTGCAGTAAACTTTTGCACCAGAACTAAGATTAGAAAGCCACAATTCAGTTCTCATCGTAGTTACACACATGCCATTCATCTTATTTTGCAACAAAGATACTTGGTTAATTCATTTAGGCATGAAATTTTTTCTTTAGGAATCATGTAGCTTTACAATTTCTTACTAAGGGCTTCAAGTTCAGAGCTTGAAAAGCATTCCCAATCCCATAACATGAAACATGGTGACAAGTGATATCTTCAACTGTATAAACTTAAATGGCAAATTACAGAGAAGAAATAAAAGAAACCCAGATGCTGAAAAGTGTGAAACACTATTACAACATAACTAGAATCAGTTTACAAATTAAGAACATAAGCAAAAGGCAACTCAAAGCTTGAGTCTTGAAAGCAAGAAAAGTAAGAGAAACCGAGTGGAACTAACCTGAAGAGAGAGGGCAATGGCATGTATAGAGGGTGAGAAGTGAGAATTGAGAAGCTGGAGTGAAAGTTGGTTATAAATGGACTGTAGATGGAGTTAGAGCAAGCCTGGAAGCACAAATTGCATCCACAAGAAAAACCTGTGGTCTCTAAAGGCCAACACTAGTAAACCATAATTTATTTATTTTGATGGTGGCTATGGGGACCTCAGGGGCTCCTTTCCACTTCGAAGAGCGAGTAGTAGGTTACAATGGCAATAGTTTAATGGCGATGGTTTAGACTTTCCTTGTCACTCAACAGGGATCATTGATTTGGCCATGTTGGCATTTAGTACCATACCTGTTGATTTTACCACTTGGTTTTATTGCCTTGCTGATTACTATTCTGCCACATCACAACAATACCTATCCATTTTCAGATAAGATCAACACACACCTCTGTCCTTCCCTAGAAAAATCTTATCAGTATTTGTATTTCACGGGATAGAAGAAAATAAAATAAAATATTAACACAAAACCGTGTCTAGTCATAAAAATATAAATAAAAACATAAAATATATAAGTTTCTTCTATCTTAAAACCTTAAACAAACGTTACTATGGCAACCAAACGAAAAAAAAAATGGCACTCGGAGAATCTTCTTTAGAAAAAGGAGGCAATACAGAGAGGTAATTCAAAGTGGATGACTGCAAACTCAGCATGCTTCTCTCGCAATGGCAACCAAACGAAAAAACCAACTACCTTCATAACAAGAGGCATTTGAATTGAGCTTGGCAAGTTAGGGTTATGCTGTCTGGTCTTGATTCATTCCTTGGATTTGGGTTCTGTTAGAATAATAACGTGAACATCGCAGCAGCGCTAGAACACCACACTGAATAAGAAGCTTCATCAATAATTAAATTAATGGGATGAACCAATTTTGTTACATAATTCTCAGACATATCTGTTCTGGGAACACTCCACAAAACTATGGTGCCCTCTTGACATTTCTCTAGGCTCGACATGAACTGTCCATGTTCAAACACAGAGACTATCAGGAAAAATGAAACCATCCACGTCAGCATAACCATCGACTTCATTAGCATTCTGCGTTTCCATGATCTGGATGCAAGTCGGTCTCAACCAAACAATTTGAGATGACCTCCAGCGACTTCTCTGGTTCTGTCGGCAGCTATGGCGCCGCTGAAAAGTATAAATATAAACAGGGACCAGAAGATGCCAAATTGCTTGTAGTTTTCTCATCTGATCCACCTTCATTTTAATTGCTTGCTTGAGTTTACAAGTCATGGATAGGAAAACATGTGCTCTGGTAGTTGCTGCATTGCAATTGGAGAAAATGGATGTGGCAGGACAAGTGGGTTGTTTATTCATCTTCAACATCCCAGTTCATCTATCAGCCATGATCCATTGGGGTTTCTCTCAGAACCTCGTGTCTGTACATTATCGACATAATAACCAGGTTTTGAGTCTCAAGTGCTGTGAAAACCTCTCCTAATTGGTACCCTGGATCCACCACCCGAGGGAAAAACTTCCGTGAATATGAATGAACCTTTTCGATTTCAGCAGGCAGATTGGCTTTTCAAGCAATATGAAAAGATAGACCGACTTATTATGTGATATGAATTCACGTGTGGCATCCAATATGACAGACAGACAGAATATTATTTACCTTGCACTTTCATGAAGAAAAAAGAAGAAGAAAAAGGCTTTATCCTTCATCGTTCATCCATTTGCATATAAAATATTCCTTTCCTTCCTTTTTCCTATTTCTAAATTAAATATAAAAAAAACATAATATTTCCTACTGTTGGCATATGCAAAATTTTACTGCCTTAAACGGAATAACCTGTGGGACAAAACCACGAGTGTCCAATTATTTGCTACGAGAATAAAATACATTTCCAACACAGAAATTCCACCCATTTTAGGAGTAGTTTTCAGCTTTAAATTTAATTTGTGGGTGGCGAATGTCATCCTGGCTTTGGATCAATCTAATTTCCAAACTGCTTGACTGGGGATCATACCCAGCTGTTTTATAATCATCCAACGTCCTCTGCAGAACTGCCTACAAGTAGTCCAAACATCAAAAGAATTACCCAACCACAATTTACCCGCGATATGGCAAGTATTTCAAATGGGACTCTTTTTCCATGCACAAGGGACATAACATACAAACATGGTATAAATCACATATCACCAAGAGACATACCTGCAAGCTTGATACTGCGAGCTCTGCTGCCTTTGCAAGATCATCTGGGTGTTTCTGGATTGCATGAAGAGAAAAAATGATACGCAATAAAACACTACATGGAAAAGGAAAATGACAGACTCAAAATTGGACAAGAACAAAGATATTACATTACTCCATCCAAGCAGGAGTGCAGTCATTAGATCCCCTGTTCCCTACAAGCACAAGAAGACACATACATTGATGAGCATCTTGTAAGGAATGCCAGCATAGTTCGCTAAATCGAATGAGAATTGCAAGAAACTCAACAACGTAAGGGTTAACATTTGCAAAAATCATATTTTATTATGGAGCATCTTATGGCATTCTTGTGAAGAAAAAATGGTATTCAATTTCTTATGACCACAGTTATGCTAAGAGTCAGACTTCTTTCTTGATAATTCAAAATATTCCAACCAGAAGGGGAAAAAAGGTGGATTTAAATACAACATATAAGGGGGAATACATAGCTTAAGGTTTGATACGATATGGGTTAAGATGCAATGTTTGAATTCCAAAGTCCAAACTGGTTATGGCTTACATCTGTCCTGATCAATTAAGTTTCACAACAGAGTTAGCATCATTCAAGAAGCCTTCTTATTTTTTGTGGATAGAACTATATTAGCAAATCTTGATCTCTGTTATTGCTCCTTTAACCTTTGTTTTAAAAAGTTATGAAGAGTCTTTATTTAGTGAAGAAGAGAATGCATCTCATCTTCCTAATGTTCTACATGAAATTACAAAAATACAAAATTTGGACATATGAACATACCCCACAAAGAATATGACAATTCACAATAGCATCAACTCAGTTGCACTTCATCTACTACAGAGATCCTAGGGAATTATGACCGTAAATGCAATGTGGTTACGAATAAAACATGAATTATATTAATCAGTGATTGATTAAATTGAGTTTAAAAGCTTTGCATTTGCTTTCAGCTGAGATTTGAAAACAAAGGAAGAAATAGCTCTGATTTGGAGTATCCAAGGCAGGGGATGTTAGGCAATAAAGCAGCTAAAATATAAGGATTAAGCTTGCACTGAGACATATCAAGGACTAATCAAGCATTAATCCCAACACACAGCACTCACAGATAGGTAGTTTGCACTTTATGGAGTTAGTTTGCACTAAAGAAACTTAATGTTTAAGAGTGTCTATCATTTACCTTGAATGTGGTTGCACATCTTACCACGCTTCCAATATTCATCTATGCAATTAAGGCAACAGGAAAGAAGAAAAGAAGAAAAAAGCAGCATAAAAAATGAATTCCAGCAATCTAATGATAGCAACTCACTTGGCCATCTTGCCCCTGAGGGCTAGACAAAGCTTGTTGATTTCTTTTACAATTTTAATCATGCACTGTATATTTCCAAAATTGATTACTGTACTTTCATTTTTATTTCATTAAGATGCTACAATTCCATCATGAAATTACCAAATGTAATGTCTCAAACTCGCAGAGAAATGCAAAACAATCACCAAAATAGTAAGAAGAGAAAGCTAACTTTCTCTTATCTAACAAGACAATGTTCTAATAGTGTTGACTAGTAAGCTAATAACATACAGATGATCTGACGCGATCCTTCACAAAAATAACACTAGAAAATATTTAGCACAAGCAACCCTAGATAATACTACTTAAAAGTCCAAGCTGAAAATAGGATAAAAATGCCAAATACTAACATGAAAAAGGTTGTGCTTCAAGCATATAACACTAGAAAATATTTAGTACCATGCACAAGCAACCCTAGATAATACTACTTAAAAGTCGAAGCTGAAAAAAGGATAAATGCCAAATACTAACATGAAAAAGGTTGTGCTTCAAGCACATTGAGTTAAATTAAAATAATAAATCATTACCAAAAAAGTGTTTGTGTTTCGTTCATTACAAGTCAAAATATCAAATAAGCTCACAATTAAAGAATTCTTACTGTAAAATATGCAGGAATTTTGGGTATCAAAATCTTGAATTGATCAGGAGACTGGCCCTATAAAAAAAACCACGGGCAGAAGCATTACAACTGTGAACAGAAACTTTATTTGTAATTCTAAATAATGCAAAATACCAGGGGAAGAATAACATTTAAGAAATATTGGGAATTACACAAGCATACATCAAGCCCCAAAGTTTCACTATTGAACTAGAAAATTTCCGTTGCACAAATATACACACAATTTTCAACTGGTGATGCATGTTTTGCTGACGATAATATTGAGTATACTGGATAAAAGCAATGCTCTAAAACAGCCAAGAACCAAAATGACCTAAAGCTGAAAAACACAAAGAATTGGTGCCAAATTCAAGATAGCTATCAAAAAATTGACTGATGCCAAGTTTTAAGAGAGACCAATAAGAAGAAATTAGAACTTTCCTCTATAAAGATATAATTGTTTATCATCTTGGCTTATTCAACCACCTTGTGCGATAAGCATCATGAAAATATCTGAACACACAATTCAGCATATGGATCAACGTGGTTATTTTCTTGGCCATGAATGAAATGGTATGTGTTGGTTACAATCAAAAGGCATGTAAAATGACAGGAAACTGTCGCCTCAGTGTATATCTCCTAAACTTGTTGGATACAATTGAATATGCATGCATCGCTTGAAAAACATAGAAAACTTGAATATAAAAATTACATGAATGGGATTAAATTAAGGCAAGGAGGTGGAAAGTGGAAGGATTCTATAAGGGCTTGTTTGAGATTGTGGTAGCGGTTCAAAATGTTTTTCACTTAGAAATACATCAAAATGAATTTTATTTTATTTTTTAAAAATCATTTTTGACATCAACACATCAAAACGATCTGAAAACATTAAAAAAAATTTCATTTTAAGCAAAAAAAAAATCAAATTTTTTGGGAACACGGTGCAAACATGCTCTTAGATAAATATCATTTGCATCTAGGAATGGCAACGGATCAGATTGGAGTCGAATTTTGCTCCACCTGACTCCTATCTGGAACATACTCACCCATCACCAGACTTTAACTCCAACCCAATCAGATAGGGTTGAGTCGAGGAAATTTTCCACCCTAGAGTGACCGGATCCCCTTTTTTTTTAATCAAAATTTCAAAGATAAAATCTATGGATCATAAAACCATCAAATATAGTTTAAACTTCAAATCCATGTGTAAAATCATTAAAATACTCTATAAACAAAAAAATTGCATTCCATGCTTCACATTGAAAATTAAAATGTTTTACTAAAAATCTATACATATTTTTAAAAAATAGCAAACAAATTGTGGGGGCCAAGTCGAGGCCTCGGTCAAGTGATGCACTTACCCACACCTAACTCTGACTCCAACTCCAGTCAAATTGGGTTGGATTTTATCCAACTCCATTTGACCTTGATCAAACTGGAAAAAAAATCCAATCCAATCTGAATAAGTTACACCAGATATCCGATGGATCGGGAGAAATTGCCATGCCTCTTTAAATCTATGTCATCAAAGATGTGACTTTACACCAACTGTGAAGATATAGCAACCTTCCCTTTATATCTGATATTGGTTTTCATTTGTGTGTGTCAAATAAGATATTAGTGATACTAGAAACTGAAGTGTTTATGCCAAAAAAAAGAAGAAGTTGACTCATCCAATTAAGCATTTTAGGGAACCACAGAGAAGTACACACACACACACACAAAAAAAAAAAGCAGTTGTTTTCATCAATTCATGACCATATATATCCAAAAAATAGCATCTAAATAACAGCATGTGATGGCATGAAATGTGATACTTCTACACTATCACAAGTCCTTGGATTCAAGAGAAATGAAACTGGAACCAAAATCGAAATGCAAACCCTTGACATATTACATCACATATCATGGTGCCCACCTTTTCCTTTTCATGACTGCCAATAAGAAGAAGGTGACCATCTATATTGATGCTTGTTATCACAACCTGTGAATCATTAAAATTCATGCATTACACCTTATTGTTAAAGCAATAGCAACATCAAACAACATTACATGCATTTTATAACCATTTTGTTTATATAAATGCGTACACAAGGCAGTTAAAGACCATGTGGTTGATTTTTGCAACAAAAGATCTTTTCTAAGATAACCCTTTTTTTCCTACAAAAAATCCTATGTTCGTAGATAAGTGAGGCAATTGACAAGAAATTGCAATCTCAATGAAAAATCTAACTTAGGATGACAATCATGCCATGAAAATGAGAAATATTGCATACAAATCATAAATCTTGTGTTATCAAGCTACCCAATAATTGGACATACAATTCACCGAAACAGGAATCCACAGAGAGTTCCAATTTCACAATCCATTGAAGATGAATAGGTTTCAAAATAAGATCAAGATACAGTAGTTTAGCAAAACCTTTGCAGGTCCAGCAGCATGAAGCTTGTTACAAGCTTCCCGGCCATCATGTTCAGATACAATCCTGTATAGAGAATCTCATCAGAAGGCAAAAGATTGAACGAAAGAAGAAGCTATAACAAAGAGAAACAACATACTAGCCATTCCCTGTTATTGCAAGACCCAGATAAAAACTTGTCAATTATCAAAAGTTTCATATTGAATAAAGATGAAACCTAGGCAGAATGAAGATATTGAAAATCTTATCGTCATGAGGTAAAACCAGTTGATATGCAGATATCAAGTCAATTTGCATGGTTGAAGTCTTTGTACATATTAACTACTTATGAAGCATGTTCCTCCAAGAGATACAAAGCATGCTACTTTTAATTTCTCATCCATAAAGAGTAGGGATTGCACATGTCCACAACTAAAGCTTCCTGCCATAGTCAATAGCACAAGCAAGGTCATTCTCATATGTTACAATCTTATATGAACTAATACATCTTTTGAGAAATTCACCCCTCAAAAGGTGAAACCCTGCAAGAAAGTAGAATAAAAGCACTAATATATGGGAGCCAGAAAACGAAGAGGTGCAACATAAAAGTTTTAGCAATATTCAATTGAAGGATACATGAACAGAATGCCTAGATGTAAGTAGCTTGAACTAATAAGAATAACGCCCCCATCACAAATTAGAGTTTTTAAAGACTGCAAAATGGATGAATGAATCTGAGTACTGGTGCCTTATTAAGAGATGAAGCCCCTTTTATGATTGAAATCTTTACATTTCATCATATTTAAGGACTTGGGACTTTTGAGTTGGCTGTGTATAAATTTTGGAAGCTTCTGGAAATGTTTTAGTTAAGAAACCATGTGAGGTTTAACTGCTAAAATTTCCAAATGTAGACAGGATAATTGTAATTCCATTCTCACATTTAACATATACCATTCATGGACTAATTTGTTATATATTCCCTAGTCTCAGTTTCACAGATTGTTCAACATAAAACTAGGAATGCTAGTAAGAAATTGACAGAAACATATAGAATCAAAATTTTCACTTCACCATTCTATTGTATGTTATCGACAAATACCTGAATCCAGTCAATTGTTCTGCTTCAAATTGGTTAGGGGTCAGCATTGAAGCCACTGGAACAACCTGCAACATGAAGGTCACCCACTTTGTCACCATTACATCAACTTTATCACTTACCTTCGCATCAAAAATTTATTAAGCAAATCAAACCATTATCTAGATCAAATGAAGAATTATTTTCTCCTCAACTTGTTTAATCAAAATGATCCACCCAACTCAATTGAGGGTAAAGTTTTGCATATTGCTTCCACATAACCCAGAGATTTCAAACTTTGCCCAAGATTCTAGTATAGAATAAAACATATGCATGCCCACAGGTGTAACACTTGAACTGCTCACCTTCTCACGATATACTTCAACCAACTCTGGCGGAACATAAAGCTTCCCTTCATCACCCAGAACAGGATCACAAACTAAAAAGAAAAATAACATCATGGACAGACATTCTATATTTCATTTGAATAAAGAAGACAAAAAATGGAAAATATGTATGGTGTAACAATGACCTCCTTTCTATTTTTACAGCAGAGCTAAAGTGAAAAACACAGAGTAGGGAATCTATCTGTATAGACAAGACAGGACTTTATTAGAGGCCTTACTAGCACTACAAATACCAGCTTGAAGTCCACAAAGTTCATTGGACCAGTTTCTTTTAAACTTGCCGTGGATAGAAAAGAAATTATAGCCATTACAACTCTTCTGTTGATATTATGACTGGCTTTAGTTTCACCATGATCACTCACATGCAGACAAGGATCTATATATAGACAAAGTTGTTAACAAATACAACAATATTTCTGGCCAATTCAAAGGTATCTTCACTCAGCTTTACTAGTCATGGATATGCATATCACATAACCTTTGAGCTCACATGCACATGTGGTATAAAGATGATGATTCTTTAAAACAAACAGGTAAGTTGTCTAATGAACATAGTAAGAAGCACACACTGTAGTCAAAGTCAATTCAGGTAGTTGAAAATCCGCGGGTTTATTCTGGAGGTAGGAGGAAGCAAAGAGCAAACATGCTGGAATAATCCACTCACCATATGTAAGTTTTGGATTTATAGAACGAAGCTTCTTGACAACTTCCAATACGGTGTTCAAGAATGAAACAGAACCAATATAACCTGCAAAATAACAGCAAAAACTAATCCAAATAAATAGAAGAAGAATTTTCTCATTAATTAAATAAATAAAATAACACAGCAATTCATTTGGCATGCCTGTTAATAAATGAGTATAATACAGCAAGTCATTTGCTTTGAGGCCTTCCATTAGCTCCCATAGTTGCTGTCCATTTAAAACTTGTCCTTTAAAGGTTGGATATCCTGTTCAATTTTCAGATCCATTAAACATTAACTGACCTGTAATTTGGCTAGGGGACCATGCCTGAATTATACAGATTGACAAGCATCGCACCGTATATCTGAGACTGATTGAGTGAAGTAGTATAAGCAGCTTGCCTGTGTGATTTGAGAACTGTACTGAATTGACTGGATCCACATCATAGCCCAATAGTTGGAGAGGAAAGACAGCTGATTTATTTCCAACATATCCCTAAATGGAAATAGACAATACAAATGTTAATATGGGAATAGAATCTACCAAATCTAAAATCATGCCAACAGTGCACATTAAGAATGCATTTGAAAACTACAGACACCATGGCATGTATAACTACCTGGATGAACAACATGACCTACATAAGCCATAGGAACCACTACATTGTAACCTCAATGGAATGATACATTAGGTTCTATATGATAGATTCAGCTTGAACATATATCAGTAACGTTTGGACTGTACTCAGACATGCGAACTAAAAGTATAATGTCCAACCCTCCCACTAAGATTGCCTTTTTCATCTGTTTGCAAAATATGTTCTTTCATAAAGAACATCACTAGACAATAAGGCACTACATATCCCTTTTTGTCCATGGATTACGATGATTAAACTTAATCTTGACATGATTAAGATGAACTGAGGACAATCTGAAATTCATTTACATTTATATTATTCTCTTAATAATTTAAGAAGATTCAGTTCACATTTAGCAGCACGCCAACATGCTATAAAAGACACACAAACATCTGCCACGTCACCATCATAGGCAAGCACACACCGCACTCAACCCCGCTCCACACGCACCCAAAGTGGCAAACCCACAAATGTTAAAATCACGACAAAGATAGAACATTTGAAAATTAGATCCATTTATAACCAATCATTCATTAATTAAATCATCACTCCACCTTCCTGGTTTCCCCGATCACCTAACTCGTCCCTTTTTATCACCATCCAATATTTGCAGCAAAAAGCAAATGCAACAATTCGCAAGACACAAAACACATGAGTCCAAAACCAATAACACCTCCAACATTTACAAATTATTATCACGACTTCCTATAAAACCACATTTCACATAAATTTTCAAACTTCTTATCATAATCACTCAAATAATTAAAATTTTCACAAATCACAACCAAACACAACTATCCATAGAAAGTCTCAACTCTGTATAAACTTAGATTAACACAAAAGTCAACACTTTGACCATGAAAGTCTCAACTCTCACTTCGCCTCCCTTCACTTTCGCAATCACTTTTCTCGAGAACCAAACAGGAAACGAAAATCAAAACCTCAGATTCTCTACAGAGATAGAAAACGAATACCTGAACAGTATGCGATTGAATGCTGAGAACGCGACCGGTCTCTGAAGGAAGAGCCAAGGACAAGATCGGAGGCGCCATTTCGAACTTTCTCGAACTGATCGATCTTCGGATTCCGTGAAAGAGAATTCAAATACAGAAGCAAAGGAGGAATTGGAATCTAATCCTCGATAACAGTGAAATGAATTACCTGGAAATGAAAATGCGATGAGTTTCTCGAGGGATTCCACGGCAAGAGCGAAGCAGCATGGAAAGAGTGGAATAATTATATATATATGACAGCTTGAGATAGCGTGTGATTTGTGTGTGGTGTATTTATACTTAGAGTTTGTGGTTGAATTTACCAAATGACACTGAGGATTTGTGGATATTGCATGAATGCTTGTTCAGGGTAAACTACGTTTCACTCCTCGTATATCAAGAAACGTTTCAATTCGATTCTTATAGTTTTTATTTGTTAAATTGTGACCCTGAGATTTGAGATTTGAGATTTTCAATGTAAATTTTAATTATGAAATTCAAAAGTTAAAATCTAGTTTACCTAGTCATTTCAACACCAAGAAGATTTAAGAAAACAAGTGAAACTACATTAATTTAATAAAAATAATTGGTTTGGGTTAACTAACTCAATAACTCAATCCCTTTTTTAATTAATCCCTAAATTGAATTTGATAATTATAATTAAATTGCTTAGGAAAACTAAAAAGGTGGGTACTTTCTTGGAAATTTCTATTTCATATTATTTATTATTAAGGATTCTTATGGGATATTATCATTTGAAAGTTTGCAAGGAAAGTTGTGAAACACAATAGATTAAAATATATTAAAATAAATTTTTTATTTTAGAAAAAATATTTTTGACATTAACACATCCAAACGATCCAAAAACATTAAAAAAATAATTTCAAGTAAAAAAATTTGAATTTTCATGAAATGTCGTTTGGAACTACACTCCAAATGACACCTAAAGGGGTGTTTGACACACCTTTTGTTTTTAGATGCTTTTCAAAGTGCTTTTACCTTGAAAATATAATAAATTGATGATTTTTTTTGTGTTACCTGAAAATTATGATGTGCTGATGTTAAAATAAAATAAAATCATTTTTAAGCGAAATACTATTTTGAAAAGTATCATGCATCACAATCTTAAACACCTCATAAAACAATAAATAACTTTAAGAAATTATAAAGAAAAATTATCTATAAAGTTAAATGGTGTGGTGTTTTTACTATAGTCACATTATTGTTCACCCTCTTACATTTTATTGTGGATTATAATAGTAGAATTTTTAATAAATTTTAATTTGATTCTTGAACCTTTTTTTTGCACAATTAAGCTCAAATTAGAGTCAATTACATGTTTTTTTATGAGGGTTGAATTGCAAGACAGGTGATTGAAGTGCAATACATAGGTAACATAAGTAGCATATTCGAATTTGTTTTGTTGGTGAAGTATATTTTTACCCCCCATGTTTTTTTTATATAAGGTGATCGGTTGCAAGACGGGTGATTGAAGTGCAATACACGGATAACATAGATGGCATGTTTGAATTTGTTGGTAAAATACATTTTTGCCCCTCATGTTTTTTATATAAGGTGACCACTCCTTTATATTTTTCAAATATTCATTTTAGTACTAAAATTTAATTTTATCATTTTTCAGTTCTTATTGGTGAGAAGAAAGAAAGGTAATCATCGAAATCCAGCTTGGAGAGAGAAAGGGTTTGTTTCAATGATTCCAGCCACCAAAATGTTAGATTTTTGTTTTAAATGGTTCCATATAATGAGGGGAGTTTGAATTACGTGTTATGTTACCTTAAAAATACCTAAAAAAATATATAAGTCAGGGAAGAAATTGGGTTTCAAGTTGATTATTAGTTTTGGACTGGTTTTTTGCGCTTTTGGAGGCTAAGAATTGGTTGAACAAGGTTACAATGATGTTTTCTAAGTGTTTGGGGTTGAAAATTGGTTTTAAGAGGGAAAAAACCAGGCACTTTGATTTTCTAGCTACCATAGTAACCAAAATTTGGGTATGCCAGATAACCCATCATATATTTTTTTTCAAATTGAATTGCGAGGGCAACATATCATCTACTCCATTATCTTACAAAAAACAAGGGCCTACACGCATGCCTTTTAGTTATGGGCCAGATGTTAGACCTGACCTCTTTCTTTGTTTTGTTTTTTTTCTTTTTTTATTTAAAACTTTTTTATATATGTTTTTTTAAATAATTTTAAATTTATATTTTACTTCTATGTGACTTTTGTTTTTTTTGCTTATTTATCTTCTTTTAAATAGTGATTAGTTTTTAATTATTTTGAATTTATTTAATTTTTCAAGAGATTCGTATTATTCATTGGTAGCTTTTTAAAATATTTTTTATATATTAAATTTTTTTTAGAGGTGAAAAATATTTATTTATTATGATATTTTTAATATATGTAGCCTTGCATAGTAGTTTTTTCTTTTTATTTTATCCAGTAAATCTTATGAGTTTGTCGATTTCTATTTCAATTTGATTTAAATAAACAAATTCATTAAACACAATCAAGTAAATTGTCCATATTATAATATTAAATATTTTGATTTATATTTTTTTTTTATTTTTTTAAATTTTTTTTCTTTTAAAAAAAAGATTTAAAACCCAAAATGGGTTTGTTGGGTTGTCATTTTTTTTTATTTACTGAACTTGACTTAAATATTTGAGTTAGATAAAAAAAAATGGTTTCAATAAAATCTCCAATTAATTAGTTAAACTATAAACGGAGTGGAGTAAGAAACGGAGTGGAGTAGAAAGAAAGATGTGGAATTTATTTAAGGGAGCTAAAATAGAGTTTACCCATGGGTAGAGCCGACAAGAGCAGGGATGGCAGTTTGGAGAAATCAGTGCACCGGTGGGGTACGGTCCTCGCTGGAGATTTGGGAGTTGAGCCTCGGGAGAGCGTGGGGGCTGATTTGGAGGGCAGAATTTGTTTTCAAGTGAGAATCAAATTGTTTCCAAGTGATATATATATATAGATCTGTGTGTGTGTGTGTGTGTGTGTGTGTGTGTGTGACGTTAGACACAGAATCAAAATTAATAAATATAAAAAAGCATGAAACTTGTAATTTTGACCTCTAATTTTTGTATATATTTTGATAAAAAGAAAAAGATAAACAACATTTTTATGACCAGTCTCTTGTTCTTCTCTCTTTTTTATTCATATCTTTGGGTTAGTTTTGTAACTCATCGAGTATCGGAAGGCTTCTGAAAAAAATCTAGAATATATTGTTTAGGTTAGTTTTGTTATTTTTTACTTTTATTTTTTTATTTCTTATTTAGAACTTTTATTTCACTTTTAGTTTTAATTATGACTCTCAATCTCTTACAGTGTGTTTGGCAGTGTGGTAGTGGTTGCTTTTCAAATAGCTTTTCGTGCCGAAATACATGCCAATGATATTTTTTCATTTTTAAAAAATCATTTTTGATATCAGCACATCAAAATGATCCAAAAAGTATAAACCGCACTCAATTTTAGCAAATAAAAAAAATTAAAATTTGATCAAATGCAGGTTCAACCGCAGAGCCAAACATGCTCTCATCTTGTGTAGGTCAGTTTTTTTCCAATGTGTTAGAGGGTGGAGAGAGAAGGAAAGAGTTGGAGTATAGAGAGACATGTGACAAAGTAAAGAAAAAGAGAGGATGGAAAATTAGGGAATAGAGTTGGATAAGAGGCCTTTGTTATTAATAATGTAGTTTTACTATCTCATCACAGTGTTTCTATCATAATTTTTTTGCTTAAATAAATATTCGGTACAAAGAAATTATCATATAACTTATTATTATATAATTAAATAAAAAAATTATTGAATTAATGACGTGTAAGACTTATGTCGCGAGTTTACTTTGTTAATTCAAGTTCACTTAATTTTTTTAAAAAATAAACAATTAATTTTATCTTTTAATATTGAGTTAATTCATGATTAAGCTTTCTAACTTGTTTTTTTTTCAAGATTATCCCTGTGAATTTCAACCCGATTCAACCAAATTGACTTCCACTTGCAATTTTTTTTTCAATTAGGCCCTTAATTGACTTGCTATTTGTTTCAAAATCATCATCGAATTTCAATTTTTTTCATTCTTAGCCAAGTTAAATTAATTAAACCCTTTTCTAAATTTCATTTTGAATTGAAATCTTGATTTTAGCCCAAAACTCCCAAACTCAATATTTTTTACTTGCGATTTTCGATTATCGGTCCAATTTCAAATGTCAGCTATATTTTTTATTATTTTATTTTCTTTATGATTTTTAAGATTTCTCTTACAAGAATTAAATAAAAATGAAGAAAACAATGAAATTATTAAAATTAACTTAAAATCACTGAAAAGATATATTGTTTTAATATTTTTCTAATTTCTTGAAATATATAAAAATAGGAGGTCAAAAAACTGTATTACGTCATTAGTTATCTTCTAATCCTTGTTTAAGCATTGAGATTGTCGTTGGCTAGTAGTTTTGCTTCCTCTAGTCATAGCTTTGAAAGGTGGGTTTTTTCTTTCCTGTGCTGTTGTAATTAGGCTTCTACTTTCAAGTCTTTTTAGTCATTTGCTTCGAGGTTGATACTGCTTGTTTATGGATTGAATCTGCCTTATCTAAGCCCTAATCAGAGATTATTATTATTATAATTATTTTTATATAATTTGCATGAAATGCCAGGTAATGTCTCCAGAAAAACAATAATTTAAAATCCAGAAGTCAAAACTTGCTGGGTTGAGAGTTGAAAGGGAGAGTATTTTGCAGGTTAATTAAAGGATAAGACTTCTACTAATGCTGATTATGATTCTGAAACCCAGTCTGATCAGTCCTCTTCAATGTGTTTGCTGTTAACAATCAAAACCACCTAAAAAAATATTAAAAATTATTTTAAAAAGAAAGAATTAGAGGCACAAATAATTTCTTTGATCGACTTTACATTTCGCTGTGTTTGAGAAATATTTTTAAAAAAATTTAATTTTTTTTTAAATTTAATATGTTTTTGATATTTTAAATCATTTTAATATACAAATCTTAAAAATAATTTTTAAAAAATTAAAAAATATTATTAACAAATTTTTTTAAATAAAAAATATTTTAAAAAACAATTATTATTACATGTACAAATACACAAGAAATGCAAACGCAATAAAATATATACCTACCAGCTCCACTATGCTTTTGTTTAGTAGATAAAAAATTGAATATTGCTCACCGGCAGGCTTAAAACTACATCGGCAAGGATAGAGATGTCTACTTACCGGTAAGCAGGCGACTCAAAATGAAAGGCGTCCCTTATCCAATCTAACAGTAGGAAAGTCCCATCATTCACCTAAACGCCTAAAACCACCATTCCTATCACAAACTTGCTGGTGAATTGGGACGCACGTTCAGCTTGAATAGTTTTTTTTTTTTTTTTTTAATTTTCAAAGTTTCATTGTTCCAACTATAGAGACAAGAATTTGGCTTGGGTTTTGAAAGTTGTTCTAACTATAGAGAAAATTTTTTTTTAATATATTTTGAAAGTTGTTTATTTTATATATAAATGTTTTTTTTGAAAAATAATTACTTACAAGGCCACTTAAATACAACAAATTAAAGATATTATAATTAGTAAAGTTCTAATTAAATCCAATATCCTAATTATTTAAATATAAAATAACAAATAAAGTAAAGAAAATCCCAAAACAATATTTTCCAGATCTAAGCTTGGTGTGAAAACAAAAATTAGTTGGCTTTTCGTAATCAAGCTTTGAAAACAATGTGATAAAATTTCAACTAACACTCGAATCAAATCAGATATTATGCTCATTTTTATTAAATTTCAAATTGGATTTTTTTTAAAAAATCCTTAAAACACAAAAAATAAAAATAATACAATAAAAATAATTATACAAAAGAATAATAATAATAATAATAATATGCTCTACTCCGGACTGTCTTAGTGTCGCTATGAGAAGACAGTCATGAGAATCGTTGCTCTAGTAACTTAAGTGGTCTCAAGTGACAAGAATGCATACGTACGGTTTATACATAGAATGATATATACAGGGAACAACAACAAGAAGAAGAATGGATAAGACTTTGGGCCACAAACTAATTTAAAACAAGAACAATTGGTAAAAAAACAAAAAAAAAACTAATTTAAAACTAAAAAAAAATCAAAATTCGAGCCCCAAACACACAATAGAAGCAAAGTCCACACTTTATATGCACATCACATTCTTCCAAAATTATCTGAGTCAGGCAACCGTGGATCAGACCCACATCTTCAACAGTGGCCTTCTTGCTCCTATTAGAATAACCGTACGTAGCTAGTTGATACAGTGAAGGAGGCTATTGATGAGCTATAATTAGGAATTGCTATTGTCTCTGGTATTACCAGTGAAAGTCACATGCAAGAATCTTTCGACATTCACGTACGTACTACCTGCTTGAAGTACTCTTTTCCGCCATTGAAAGAACTCTTGAGCTAGCTGCATCAGCAGGCTCACCTTCAGTCACCCCTGTCCATATAGATAATGTGAACCATGGTTGGCATGTATTATGCACTAAAATGATTCATTCAACACATATTTTTGGAACGTTAGGCACCTGCCATCATCCCCATAAGCATCTAAAAGACCACATAAATTACTTACTTTTCTGAATGAGCTGTGATGAAGCTAAAATCTTCACACATGAATAATAACAACATGGAGATTCGCCTTGAACTCTTATAAAAATTCTTGTAAGAAATCCCTAATTATTATAAATTTCTAAATGATCTCTGAACTCAAAATATTCTTGTCAAAAGTCCCTAATTATTATTTCATGTATGATCATTAAAAGCCTTTCAGCATGTCCCGTGATCAAATTATCAAAACCCGGCCTCCTAGTAGCTTGGTAGCAGAACCAACCAATAGTTGTTGACATCTGTAAGTATAAAGCTGAGCAGGTGAACAAACTAAAGAAAAAGTCGCAAAGGAGATTTCACAATAAAACAATGTTTGAATTTGTCCTACTAACCGTTCCTCTCATCTTCTAACCGCTTCTTTATATTCATAAGACGGCAAGGACAAGATTTGAATCCCAAGCCCTCACCTGCTTTGCAAGCAGATTGCTGTATTTATAGACTTTGTAATCGATAGTAATCTCGCAGTCAAAATAATAACTGTTCTTCAGCAATGTAAAACTAGAAAACTGAGATGGTTAGCTCTTTTACAGGTAGGATAATGAATAGACATCAGTCAATCAATGTCCAAGAAAACAGTTGGGCTCCTCGGAGTTGTGAGCTAGATTATTGTTAATTCTAGCACAGTCATCGGAAAACCAACAACTAATGAACTTTCTCAAGGATAAAACAAATATATTGGACTGTTGGACAGCCAACTGCTGGTCAAATTTCAAGGTCATCAATTTGCTAATGAAAGTTCCAAAGGCTAGCTAAATATGTCCATCCATGCTGTGTTATCTCCTTGACTTCAATGTTTACTGTATATAAGCTGAGCTTACATGATTTTGTTGTTTAGGCATGGGATGGAGGGTTCTTGAATATCAGTTATGAAATATCAACGCTGAATCTGTCTAACTTGGCAGGACCGTTTGCTCTCAACACGAAAGGCTGAGTCAGCCGTTCTTGATCATATGCAAGACCTATTGTAGTACAAGCATCCATTGCATGCATGACTGTTAGATGGTAAAATTTCCATATAAACCTACCAGTCCATACTCTTGTCTAACCATGTGCCCACATTATGCATGAAATTCTAAAAGTGATGCATGGTGCTTTTAGAGGTCAAACCATAAAATATTATTTGAAAGACAAGAACAGAAAGTGAATACAGAAAAAAGGAAAAATCCATGGTGAAACTTCGTGGTATATAACTTTAATTTAACCCTTCTGTGCAGCTCATCCTGCACTATCTCCTCTTCCAACATGCAATGTGTTTTCTTCAACTATTAATTTGACAGCATATTGTATATCTTCTAATTTTAAGCAATAAATATATGGAAACATTATATATTTTCATATTTATTTGTCCTGTTGAGTTAAGTAGCGAAAATCTGGAGGAGGCAGCAGCAAGTTTACAAGTTGGTGGTTGTATAGTTTTCAGGTGGACTTGGCTTCCCTTCTGTGGATCGTTAGTGGTCAGTACAGCAATATCTTATTCAACATTTTCACCTGCTAGATGTGGGATGTTCTGCACTGCGCTCTCTCTCTCTCTCTCTCTCTCTCTGTGTTCTTCTAAGCATTCTGCAGCTCTTGCTTGTTGCATTAGCTTTACTCAGAATGGGGTCAAAATAATAATAATAATAATTGGATTATATGAAATTTCACTCGTGAGGAGCGCAAACAAGGGGCTCAAACAAGGGGCTGTTAAAAAGGGAAGTAATACTCTACTTTTATAGGAATTAAAGTAAAAAAAAAAGAGGAATTAAAACTATAACGTCTGTTCAAATATAACATTTCTCCGTTCCGACTACTGAAAACAAGAAAATCTAGTTTTTCTATTTGAAAAATATATTTTAGAGATTCTCCGTATTTTTTCAATATAATTTAACTTTGCTTCCTTATGCTTGAAATCCATGCGTTGTTAGCTTTTCTTGCCTTTTGTTTTTACAGCTTTAGCTTGACTATTTGAGCTCATGTAACTGTCCATGCCTAAAAGCTCTCGTATACCTTTGAGTCAATTAATCTCTTATTAAAAGTCCTGTGCCATGGGCAATATATATCAATGATCTGTTGAACAAATTTAGTACCTGGCAACATATTTTTGCTTGAAATTAAGCAACATAGTCTACGAAAGCTGAAAGAATAGCTGCTGAAGTTTGGGGCAGCCTTCTTGCCTCTCATTCTGTATACCAAAAAAAAGAAAAACAAAAACGTTGAACACAAAAAATGAGCGTAATTTCATTTAGTAAATCATAACCTTTTGCTTATGGATTCAAGTTCAAGTTAAAAAAAAAGAAGAAGGAGATGAATTCATGATCTAATAGTCTAGCTAGTGGTTAAGACTTGAGATTTGCATAGACAATTTACAATTCAAATTTGAGTTCATTCTCTTAGATTTATTTGAGTTTACTTAGTATTTCGAGATAGAAAATTAAGATCTGATAATACATTTAAAAAAAAATATAGATTGGTAGTTTGTTTAGGTTGGTAGCTCAAACAAACTTTCTCATCCCCGTTTCTTTTAATCTTGGATCCTGAAAAAATTATTTGGGTCTCGAGTCTCGACCAATAGCAAAAACATTTCTAACTATTGTCACATACCTTGGAGTATTTTCTTTCAATGCTTTCCTTATAGATTCTCTAAAAGTATACAATCTTATGTAGGGTTGGTGTCTCATTTTTAGCCAATCATCTCAATGCATCATGTTTAATGTAAATCAAACACCTTTATTCTCAATAGTTAGTTTTAACCAACATGTCACTGACAATTATCAGTCTCTCCATCAATAGAGGGTCATCGCACAATAACTAATAATGAAAATCAATATTTTCAATAATATTTAACTTTTTATCTATTGAAGTGAGCTGACGTGATCAAAATCTATAAATAAATTAGATCATAGGTAAACACAACAAGTTACAATTTTTCTTGGATTCAACACTTTTGAACACTTCAATTTTCCTGCACGCTATTTCACTATTTCTCTTATACACCTGCTGATTTAGGTATTGGAAAGTCATGATTTATTTTTCATACCAAGCTCATGTTTAATTAAGTCCGATGTTTTGTTTCATGATGAATTAAAAACCTAAATTTTGCATGAGATTTTTTTCATGACTTAATCAGGATAAATACTAAAAAGATATAATTATGTTTGATAGAAGAAAAAGATAAAAACATAAAATAAATATTTTTAAAAAAAAAATTTTGAAATAAATTTTATACTTTTTAAAATAAATAAAAAATACACAAAGACAAGCCTCCTTTATCCCACTATCTTCATTTTTTTTTTCCGAGACAGCAAACAAACACCAAAGCCAAAAGAATTTATAACTTAGTTAGCATTCATGCTTCCTCAGTTTGAAAGTTTTTCTTCATTACCATTCACCAAACCTGGTTTTCTCAGCAAACACAGCGAAATCTCATCCAATAATTTTAAATATGAAACTTTGAATTAAACTTATGAAATATCCTTTCAAAACTCATCTTTCGTGAATGGGCATTGATTGATTCCCTTAAAATTTTAATGGCAAAAGTCTCCTGCTGCAGCATTGAGGTTTTTTGGGTGGCCCACGTAATTTAGAATTAAAGATGTGCACGGATTTCTTGGTATTAAAAAACTCTTGATTTCCTTAATAATAATAATAATTAATAAGTATAAAACACTATTTAGAACACAGAGTAAATAAACTCAACTTAAACCTATTCAATTAATAATCAGAGGAACATATTTGGATCATAATCAAACCAGAATCATATATATTGCATACTATATTCATTTAGTTACATTAAATGCAAAATTAAGGATATTAATTAGAATCACTAGCTAGTGGTACTGTTTGGAATGCATCTCAATGACATCACTGGCAGCACAAGAGGGCTCTCACTTTGGATTTTTTTTTGTTTCTTGCATGTACTAGGGTTTTGACTTTCGCTTAAATTCATAATTTCTCCAAAAATATAAAAACTTGTACTCGTAACTATGGATGACTCATGATTTGCCATCGCCTACAAATTTTGTTACATACATGCATGCATGTATTTGATTACACATGGCACTATACACACAAATGTATAAGCAAATCTATATATATCCATATAATATATATCACCATTTAAGTTAATTCTATAACATTTACACTACATTAACAATTCAATGCAAGACTAAAAGTTAATTGAGACTATCGTTTTTAAATTGTAATGTTGTTTATCTTTATTATAAATATATTTAATGACATTTATATAAATTGAAAGAAATTTAAATGAGTTCTATCAATGTTATTAAACTCGATTTGACTTGATCTTAGTTTTTCATTGAACCAGGTGAGACATGATCAGATCATACCTAATTGATTTCATAGGTCAACTTATGACCCGGTCAAATCTCATGTGGGATGTGATTTGATTTTTTTAACAATATAATTTTGGATTGATCTAATTGTTTAACCAAATTTCTAATATCTATATAAATTGAGAGATATCTATATGAATTTTATTAATGTTATTAAATTCAATCTAACTGAACCTGAGTTTTATATTGAACCGGGTGATACTTGATCAGATCAAACTCAATTGATTTAACATATCAACTCATGCAAATTTCAAATGAGATATGATTTCATTTTTAATTTTTTTTAAACAATATTATTTTAAACTGCAAAGGTTGTTCATGTCATCAAAAACTGTTAAGTATATGACATGATATCATTCATATAATGCAGTAGATAGAGTGATGATGCACCATTCTGATGGTGAAGCTTGAAAATATTTTAATAGGATACATCCTTAGTTTTTAGTGAAATTAAGGAATGTGCGTCTTGGGATATGCATAGAAGGATTCAATCCATTCAGGTCATTTACTATTCCTTATTCTTGTTGGTCGATGATACTCATGGTTTACAACTTTTCATCGAGGATGTGTATGAAACCAAAGTTTATGTTTTTATCTACGGTCATACCCGGTCTTAATAGTCCATGTCAGAAAATAGATGTTTGTCTTTATCTGGTGATTGATGAGTTTAAGCAATTGTGGTCATCCAGGGCTTTAACAAATGATGCATCAAGGAAACATAAGTTTCAAATGAAGGCAACTTTGATGTGGATTATCAATGATTTTCTTGTGTATGGAATGATTTTTAGTTGGAGCACGTATGAAAAACTAGCATATTCATATTGCATGGAAAATAAAAAATGCTTTCACGTCAATAAATGGTGGTAAAACATCTTCTTTTGATTATCACAGGCGGTTCTTATCATCAGATTAAAAGTACAGAAAAAAAATATAAATGACTTCTTTGTTGGCAAAGTTGAAAGGGATACTGCACCGCTGCTACCGTCGGGTGAAGAATTGTAAAACATGGTATCAAAGTACAAAGATATTATATTTGGTTTTCATTCTGGTAAATAGAATTTTCTTGGTTTTGGTTTGACTCATAATTAGGCAAAACAAAGTATTTTCTATGAGCTTTTTTATTGGAAGACTAATCTCCTCCATCATAATTTTGATGTAATGTACATTGAAAAGAACGTGTTTGAAAATATTTTCAATACGATTATGGACGTGAAAGAGAAGACAAAGGACAACATCAACGCTAGAATGAATATATCTTTGTTTTGTCACTGTAAAAATATGGAGTTGATTTATGATGAATTATGGGTTGCAAAGTCGAAAGTCAGCTTTATCTTACGAAAAAAAATACACAGTTACTTGTCTACCAATGTCTTAAGAGTTTATGTTTTTCTAATGAACAAGCTTCAAACATATCAATGTTAGTGAATTTAGAGGATTGCGAATTATATGGAATGAAGAGTCATGATTATCACGTGTTTATGAAAACACTAATTTAACTAGCTTACCGAGATTTATTGTCAAATGGGATATGGGATGCACTTATGAAGATCTGTTACTTTTTTAGAAATATATGCTCCAACAAATTACAGACACAATACATAGAGAGGCTTGAAATGAATATCGTCTAGACAATCTGCAAACTTGAAATGATATTATTTTCATTGTTCTTCGACTCAATAGAGCATCTACCCATACATCTATAATTTGAGGCAAAATTTGGAGGCTCAATCCAATATAGATGGATGTATCCACTCGAGAGGTTAGGGATTACATATGCATCGTAATTAAAATTCTATTTTTTTAAAAAAAATCAACACATTTATTTAATTTAAAAATATATATATTTAAATTATTACTAACAAGGTTACCAACAGACTCAGACGTCCATCTGTATATTCTAGAAAGTTGAAAAAGAATTACCACAAATACTATTGTCACTGTTTACTCACCAACATAATAACAAACGGTTTGTTTGATGTTTATATGTCAAATTCATCAACAGACATACCGACAAACAAAAAATAATCACTGATGGAATGACATACAATTTTTTTTTATCGGTGATATGTTATATTTAGCGATGGAAGTACTGATGGAATGAAGTGGATAAATGTTTTTTGCGCACTTTGTTCGTTAGTAAATTTATCTGTAAAATTATTACCAATGGACCACAATTCATCAACAATAGTTTATCTGACGGATTATTTCCTTTCATGAACCCGTCGATAAGTTTCATGTCGACAAACTATGAGCATAAATACTGATAGAAAATTTTGTTGGTAAACCTAAAAATTCTATTAGTGATTGTTTAACCCAATTTCTGACTTGAATCTTTGGTTGGATTACTTTACGAGACATTGTTATGTAACTATGAATTTTACTAGCAGTTATGATATAAATCTATCAACATAGAATATAAAAGCATTTATTTCAATTGCCACTGGCACTTAAACAAATGTGTTTTCTATATACAATATAAGTAAAAATATATAACAATCACTATTAAAATTAAGAAAAATGTCACAAAAAATATACAATAATGTCAATTATAAAATATAAATATTATAATAAATATCTATTATAAAATTTAATTTATCAATTTTTTTGAACAAATGCCATTAAAAATTAATTTTTTATAGTAAATAAAATAATTTATTATTCACGTTACCAAAAATTACACAAGTAAAGAAAGTGATAGGTACTTAACGGCAAGCAACAAGAGCGTCAAAGGAAGTAGCTTATCCACTTTTAACTGTAGGACATTCTCGTATCTCTAACTCACCTCAAAACCACCAGTCCAACTGTCCAAGTCAACCTTCCAAGCGCTTCACACCCTTCCTTTTCAACTACTTCTATAAATGCATATCTCCCCTGCCGTCGACTCGACTCCTTGTTTCAGTCTTTCCCAATTTTCCGTTGCCTCTCTCAATCTCTCCTGCTACAATTCTTGGAGTCCGTGAAGGGAGAGTACCAGAGCTATGAGAAAACCTTGCTGTGATAAACAAGGAAATAACAAAGGAGCTTGGTCCGTGCAAGAAGATCAGAAGCTCATTGATTATATTAAAACTCATGGTGAAGGTTGTTGGCGATCTCTCCCTGTGGCTGCAGGTATATATATGTTATATGTTTAGCAATATTCAAGCTATCTATATATACAAGCTGAAGAAATTTGTGTAATTCTTCTCATCAGGTTTGCACCGCTGTGGCAAAAGTTGTAGGCTAAGATGGATAAACTATCTTAGGCCAGACATAAAACGGGGTAACTTCGGCCAGGATGAAGAGGACCTCATTATCAAGCTACATGCCCTCCTTGGAAATAGGTACGATCTCTCTCTAAATAAAGGAAAAACATAGGCCCGGAGGGCATCATTCACATATGGTCTCACAAACACATCCATGGCATACATATTGACCTTTCAAGGGGTTGGTCTGAAGGTCAAGGATGTGAGCGATCGATTCCTCTTAATTATGGCTAGATGCAAACAACTTATTGTACTTATGTTTAAGATGCATAATATGCTAAAGAATGGTTTTAATTTGTGTGGTGCTGTAGGTGGTCATTGATAGCAGGAAGATTACCAGGAAGAACTGATAATGAGGTGAAGAACTATTGGAACTCCCATTTAAAGAAAAAGCTGATAAACATGGGGATAGACCCAAATAATCATCGCTTGAACCAAATTCTTCCTCGTCCTCAAACTGAGCCTGCTCCTGTTCTTGCTACATCAACTACTACGGGGTCTAAGAATACTATTACCACAAGCAAACCAGAGAAATCATCAAATGATGACAATGATAGGGTTTCTGACACAGCCAGTTGTCTTGAAGATGATTATAAATCTTTGGTGAAACAGCAAGTTGCTACTTCTGGTTCCTCGAACATTAATCTTGATCTCACCATTGCAGCTCCAGCTTCTCCTGGTCATAAGACCAGTTTTGGAAACGAGCAACAAAATTGCAATGGGGGCAAAACTTGCCAAGTTGAGAGCGAGCCAACATCCTTGCCGACTCTAATTCTTTTTAGATGAGGCAATTCCTTGCCAGCCATGGCATGCAGTGAATTCAGTTAGTTGCCTGATGTTCTTGGAAATGAAATCAGCTAAGATGTTACCAGCTAGGTTTTTTTTTTTTTTTTTTCCTAGCTAGTTAACTAGAAGGAGAATTATTTTGTCGATAATTATTACCACCTTCATTGCTGAATAGTTAGAGATTAATTTAATGTAACCTACTTCTGTTGCATTTAAGCAATAATTAGGAAAAGGGAGAATGGATGGCTAATTAATCTAGCTCCTGATTAAATAAATTAACTAGGTTTCAGCTTCTTCATGTGTGTACACATGGCTAGGATGATAGTCTAATTATTAATAACTTGTATGATCAGAGCACATATTACATTAAGATTTAATTTCTAATTTATTTCTGGCCAATGGATCTTTGATCCAACTACTGGTAATCTATGGATAGGCAATGCTGTAATTAATAGGATTTTCAAATTTCAATGTTTATAATGTGTGCCCTAAGGGAACTCATTTTACGTTTTCCTAGATAATTAATTTCGGGTTTGGGGGGGGGCCTCGCTGATGGGTACATTTCAAGGCGCGACATTAATGACGAGGAATTTCATAACGTAGTAGACAATGGCCAGACTAATTGGATTGTAGAGTGATAATTATGGTAACTGTTTGCATGTATAATCTACTGTTTTCCTAGATATATTATATATATATATATATATATGTGTGTGTGTGTGTGTGTGTGTGTGTGAGTACTTATTCATGCATATTATCTAATATCTAAAATTTAAAAGGTGTTTAAAAGTGGATTGAAAGATTTTGTATAAAATGTTGGGATGTGGATTGACCAATTTGGGAAGGGGATTTTGATAATTAACAAGCAGATGGCCATATTTTATCGCTTAGCCCATTGAAAATGGCATTTCCCAGCCCGGAAATGATTCTTAAGATTAAAATGGAAACTGATAATTAAATTAGTGACAACTTCGGACAATAAAAATTTTTACCTTAAAGGAGGTGTTTGAGAGTGTGATAAAGATTATTTTTTCAAGTATTTTTTGGTTGAAAATACATCAAAATATTTTTTATATCAGCACATCAAAACGATTCAAAAACACTAAAAAATAATTAATTTGAAGCAAGAAAAATTTAAAATTTGTTGCAGGCCAAGCCAAATTTTTTCCAACTCTAAAAAAAGATAACCATGTGACGATAATCCAAGATAAATTAGGTTAAATTTACTAAAACATGATATAGGCTATGGATATGGCCAGAGTTAACATGCATTTTTATTTACATGTATATGAAATCCGTGGATAGTGATGAAAAAAAGTTACCAAATAAAATATAAAGTTTAAGACCTAATAACCTAATGCCAAAAAAAAATTGGTGATTAGCGGTGAAAAGAAAATATTAAAAAAAATATAACGTTGAAGAAGAAAAACTACAAGATTAACTTGGACTTTTGAACAAAAATATGACTGAGGCTGTCCGGGAGAACAAACATGATATGAGAAAAGAGGGATAAAAAAGGGGGGGGGGGAAAGGGAAAGTGGGCAAATTTTGTGAGAGAGACTAGAAAAGAAGAAACTAGTAAAAAAGACCAAAACTCAAAATTTTTCCAACTCTAAAAAAAGATAACCATGTGACGATAATCCAAGATAAATTAGGTTAAATTTACTAAAACATGATCTGGGATATGAGACCGAAACAACCCGTAGAAAAAAAAACACAAATAAAATATAAAGTTTAAGACCTAATAACCTAATGCCAAAGATGAAAAAAAATTAAAAAATATAAGGAAAAAACTCAATTAACTTGACTAATATAAGCCCAAACCATGAATTCGAACAAAAAAAATAATTTTAAAATAAGAACCTAGTAAAAAAGACCAAAACTCAATAAAAAAACATAAAAAAACCTGAGGTAACATTACCAACCCTCTCTCGAAATAACCGGGTCAATGACAAATAAGTTAATGCAAAATGATGAAAATGAAAACAAAAACTCATAAGAAAATCGACTCTGAGTCAATCCGGGTTGACTTGATTAACTCGCCACTTCCGACACGAAACCAGGATAAAAAAAAATAGACGTTCAAACGGACTTAGCAAAAAAATCTAAAGTTAAATAAAAAGACATTGAGAAAGAAAATACAAATTAACCAGGGTTAGCTTGACCAATAGGCTCTTGAAATAACAAAATAGTAAGAGAAGAAAAAAAATGACAAAGCTCAAAGACAAATAATTTAAGGCAAATGATGAAATTAAAAAGAATAAAAGAAAATTGAGAAAAAAAACTAAGTCTACTCAGATTAACTCAACCGACCTGCCACTAACGATATGAGACCAGGATAAAACAAAAGGCTCAAGGGCTAATAATTTAACGTCAAATAATGAAATTATAAAAAACTTAATTTGTTAAAAAACTGAGGTAAAAAATCTGAGTCAACCATATTTAACTTAACTAACTTATTACCCAGGATATAAGATCACGATAACGCATTAAAAAGGATAGTGAGACAAATAATGAAGTTAAGGGTTTAAAATCAAATGTCAAATTATAAATTTTTAAAAAAATAAAAAATATATTTTTCAATGAAGCCAAGAAAAAATAATTTGAAAAGCTAATTGAATTACGAAAACAAACACTCCCTAAACCATATTACCCTACTATACTAAAAAACTTGGAATTGTTTTTCAATTTACTCTTTTTTTTATTTTAATTTTATTTTTTAATTTCATCTTTAATATTTTTTTAATAATACGAATTATTATTAGGTGATATTGAGTGTATCTTCTCTTAAAAAAATTGCTTATAAGGTGAAATTTTCCCTTATAAACTCGTCATTAATTCCTTTCACAACTGAAACGCGATGACCCAACACAATGTATTAACAAATACTTCTCGTACATATGATCACTATTTCTCCATTTTCACGATACAATTACCTAAGAGTTCAATGTATTAACTTTGAGGCTAAAATAACAAAATTAAAACTTCAAGGATTAGGACTTGGTTTGAGGATTTATGTTAGCAATTTAATTGATAGATAAAAGAAGGATTAAACTATAATTAAAAGGACTTATTTTTTATTGTGGACTGTACAGTGCAGTCCACAGTAAAAGATGAGCCCCCCTCTTCTTCTTTTTTATGTTTTTAGAGTTTTTTTAATAATTTTTTTTGTTAGTGTTAAATTTTTTTTATTCAGTTATCAGACATTCATGATACGGATCTCGGGTTTAATAGGTTAACATGGCTTTACGAGTTAACCCATAAATTTGTTTTTTGCTTTTTTTTCTTTTTAATTAATTTTTTTCGTTTACTTTAATTTGTTAATGTTAAATTTCTTTTTATTTAGTTATTAGACTTTCATGACACATATTTCAGGTTTCACAGGTTAACCTGGTTTCACGAGCTGTCAATTTTTTTTTGTTTTTTTATTTTAATAATTTTTTTTATTTAATTTAGTTTGTTAATGTTAATTTTTTTATTTAATAATCAAACTTTCATGACACAGATCCCGGGTTTAACGGGTTAACCTGGTTTGGCGAGTTAACCTGAATTCTTTTTCTTTTTAATTAGTTTTTTTCATTTAGTTTAGTTTGTTAATTGACAATAAACTAAAACTGCTCAGTGTTTCACTGTGCAAGTCCACAGTGAAACGCTGAATTGTCTTCTTCTTTTTCTTTTTCTTTTCATTTTCTAGCCTTTATGGGTTTTTTTTTTCTTTTAATGAATTTTTTTTGTTAATGTTAATTTTTTTATTTAGTTATCAGATTTTCATGACACGGATCTCGGGTTTGACGAGTTAACCTGAATTTTTTTTTTTGCTTTTTAATTAATTGTAACATATACTAAAAGGGATTAGTGTTTTATTGTGAACTGCACAGTGCAGTCCACAGTAAAACACTGATGCTTTAGGTTTTTTTTTTTAAGTTGTCTCATTTTTTTAGCTTTTTTTTATGCCTTTCGGGATTTTTTTTTGCTTATTTCTTTGTTTTTTTCTTTTAACAAATTTTTTTGTTTAATTTAATTTAATTTAATTTATTAATATTAAAATTTTTTTATTTAGTTATCAGACTTTCATGACACGTTTTCCGGATTTAACGGGTTAACCTGGTTTAACAAGTTAACCAAGAATTTTTTTTTTTCTTTTTAATTAATTTTTTTCATTTAATTTAGTTTGTTAATACTAATTTTTTTTCTATTTAGTTATCAAACTTTCATGACACATATCCTGAGTTTCATGGGTTAACTTGATTTCACGGGTGAACCCAGTTAATTATGGGTTGACCGTCAATTTTTTTTGTTTTTTTATTTTCATAAATTGTTTTTGTTTAATTTAGTTTATTAATGTCAAATTTTTTTATTTAGTTATCAGACTTTCATGACACAGATCCTAGGTTTAACGGGTTAACATGGTTTGACGAGTTAACCCGGATTTTTTTTCGTTTTAATTAATTTTTTTTGTTTGGTTCAGTTTCTTAATTTTCACTTTTTTTATTTAGTTACCAGACATTCATGACACGAATCTCAGGTTTAACGTGTTAATCTAATTTGACGAGTTAACCTGTAATTTTTTTTTTGCTTTTTAATTTATTTTGTTTAGTTTAGTTTGTTAATGTTAAATTTCTTTCTATTTAGTTTTTTTTCTTCTTAGAGGTTTTTTTTCTTTTATTTTTTCTTTTTTATTAATTTTATTTAATTAATTTAGTTCATTAATATTAAATTTTTTTCTAAGTAGTTCTTGACTGATGCCTTTATTTTTTATTTTTGTTTTTTTGTTGTTTTTATGCCTTTGATTGTGGACTGCACAGTGCAGTCCATAGTGAAAAGACTTATGCTTTTTGTTTTTTTCTTTTTAATTAATTTTTTTTGTTTAAATTAAATTGTTAATGTTAAATTTTTTTCTATTTAGTTATCAAACTTTCATGACACGGATTCCGGATTTGACAGGTTAACCTGGTTTGACAAGTTAGTCCAGTTAATTATGGGTTAACCCATTAATTTGTTTTTTTCTTTTTAATTATCAAACTTTCACGATGTGAATTTAAGGTATGACGGGTTAACCTGATTTGAAGGGTTAAAACAGTTAATTCATATTTTTTTTTCTTTTTCTTCATTAGTTTTTTTCTTCATGTTGGTTTTTTTTCTTTGTTTTTTTCTTTTTAACTAATATATTTAATTATTACACTTATATGACACAACCTTGCAATCAGACACACGTCCAATGCTATTCTAGACACTTTTATGCTAAGGGTTAACCCAAGTTTAATGTTATTATTAATATTATAAATATTACTTTTGGGTTAAGCGTTATAATTAAATCTAAGATTTTTAGGTATAACTTTATAAAAAACCTAATATTTTTAAATTTTAATTTTTTTAAAATATAAAAAATAATTAATCCGCGGTATCGCACGTGGCATGTATCTAGTAGAAGCTAAACGGAAACAGCCATGAATCAGTGAAGTGCCCAAATTTGAAATTCACAAGGTGCTCGTGGTCAAGGTACAGTTGTAAAATCCAACTTGACGTTTGACTTTGAGTTTCATGTCAGGAGAGTTTATCTGGATCAATTTTTAATTTTTTTAAACAATAATTAAAATAATGTTATTTTAATTATTATTTTTTTAAATCAATAAGTTAAAGGATTTCGAGTGGGTGAAGCCCTAGTCAATCAGGTAACAAATCAATTCAGAATTTTTTTTTTGTTTTGTCTTTAACCCGTATTGGTCTACATCCAATTATAATGACAACAGCTGGCCAAAGTACAGTGTAGGTCTCTCTCTTTTTTTTCGTTTTTCACAAGAAACTTGTTTAAGAACACTGGATGGAGAGCATGTTGTCACGCGGCTGCGGCTGTATTTGTAATAAATTTGAATATATTTTTTTATTAAAATTTAATATAATTTATATATTTTAGATCGTTTTGATGTACTGATATCAAAAATAATTTTAAAAAAATAAAAAAAATTATTTACATGCATTTTAACACGAAAAATTATTTGAAAACACTTGAAATCACAATATAAACACGCATGTTCTTTTTCGGTCGTTAAAAGATAATCTCGGATTCAATTTTGTTTTATTATTATGTTGTCTAAACTAGTTTGTATATATGTTAATTAATTTTATAGATTTTATGAAATTCAAACTAATAACTTTTAAAAATCAAACTTAAAACTTAATTAATTAGACTAAACCATTCCCTTCAGAGCTTGTTGGATTCCATTCTTGATTGGAAGATGCATTGACGTAGCAATACATTATGAATTAGTGAACCTTCAAGGGAGAGATAGGGACTGTGATGATGTCTGTTAAAAAAATATTTTTAATATTAATATATGAAAATTATTATTAAAATATTAATGTTAAGAAAAAAAAATTATTTTTTAAAAAAAATTGTGTGGAACGCAGATCTATAGTGCTTCTAAAAAATTTGCTTTGTCGCTATACCCGTCCTTCCCACAAGGAAAAGGCTAGGGATCTGCAGTCCTTGGGCTGTGGGAAATCATGATCAGTACTGTGAGACCTAACAAAAAAAAAAAATGGAAAACACTTTCAAGATATCTAGTACTGTTTGTTGGGCACATGAAAGTTGAAACATCAAGTCCTGTTATTATCTATTATTACCCACATATAGTATTATTTTCTTTTTTTACCCAACTGTAACCTTTAATTATGGTTGTTTCTTAGTACAGTGTTATGTAACCAAAAACCACCCAGACAAAACAAAATCTGATCCTGTTTGGATTGAGCTACCCTGGGCCTTATGTTTAGAACAATTCTCACCATATTTAATTAAAATCCGACTAGGATTAGATTTTAAATATACGGGTTTAATATCTACTTGGTATGCCATAAGAATTTACCTGTAAAATTATATGATTCTATAAGTTAACAGGTATTTAATATATAAAATTAGACTAAAAAATTATAAATTTAATAAAATCAGATTTAACTCATGTAAAATCAGTAAAATTAAACTGAATTTACGAGTTTATTAAATTTGACTTTTGAAATTACCTTTGACTTAATAGCTACAAATTTATTAAAAATATATAAAGATTTAATTTTTATTTTTTTACAATAGTTGCAAATATTAAAAAAAGAACTCATTTAAACAAAACAATTTATACCATTTCTATTCTTGCTTATATTTTTATTTTTTATCATTCAACATATAATTTTGATTCTAAAATAGTAAATTACATTAAAATTTAAAATCTTATTAAATTGGATCTTGGTATTTTTTTTAAGGGACATTTAGCTATAATTTTATCTTATATTTAACATCATTAGATTAAATTATTTATTTTGTTCGAGAAACTCTTCATATTAAAGAAAATCAATGCAAAAGAAGCAAATTTTATGTGAATTCCTTTTAAAAAGAAACTCTTTAATATTTTCTGCATATTTATTAAAAATATATAATAATGTTACAATTCACATCTTGTAGATAAATATCAAACTAGATATGTAAAATATTTAGAGAGATGGGAAAAATCTTGAGTTTTATGGGTTGCATTGTGTGCTTTCTTCTAGAATTTGAGTTTCATTTAACATGGAGTTTTACTGATTAGGAACTTACTGTGACAGAAACAACCAAGTTGTCATTGGGTTATTATATACTGTCAACCTTTCAATAATTTTCTTTTTATTTTAAAAACTTTTGTTCCGATACATTTTATTTTTTCTAGATAAGTGAATTATAATGTTATTGATTCTCTTTATCGGATTTCAATGCAATTTAATTTCTTGAATGAAATTATTAATATATAATTAATTAAAAGATTTTATTTATAATTTTATAATTTGAATTTATATTATATTTTTTGTATCATGTTAAAAAAAAATTAACATCCTTGAATTTTAGATTTTACTTTTCGGAACGCACAATTTAATTAAAATTCTTCAGCTAATTTTTGTATTGAAACATGGGCAAACATGTCGGTTCTAGCTAAGCTTCGAAAGAATTCCATCTCGGGCCCGAGACATTGGGCATTGACTGTGTCTAGGCTTGCGTGGAGCGCCACCCCACCTCACCTTTTTCAAATCTTTAGGCCATAGCTTATGGGGATTGTTTCATTTTATATATGGTTGGTGTCGGTTCTCTTTCTGTTTTTGTGTGATTTTTAAAAGTATTTTTAATATTAAAAAAATATTAAAAAAATATATTTTTAATATATTTGATTTACTGATATTAAAAATAAAAAAATTTAAAAAAATTATTTTAATATATTCTCAAACAAAAACTTATCTTAAAAAATATTCTGCATCACAATTCTAGACATACCCATATCCATAAGCAATTTAAGATAGGTTTTTTTTTGTAATAAAAAAATAATTTTTTTAATTTTCATTGAATATTCATAAGCACATTTTAATTTTAAATTTTTGCACATTAGGTATATAATAATTAAAATAAATAATTGTTAATTATACTCTCAAAGAATCCACTGTATTGTTTAAAAACTATGAAAAAAATTAAATTTTATTTTAATAATTTTAATATAATGTATTTTAATTAAAATCTAAAAAATAAAATATTTTTTTAGAAAACAAATACTACCAAGCTGTAGAAAGAGTTGAGTTGCTTGAGCCCAAGACATTGAACTTCAATGCCTCATCTAATAGAAAGAAGGTAAGACATATCAGTGGGCTTACCAAGCTAAGCATGGGTGCTTGGTTTTTTTTTTTTTTTTTAACGGTGAAGGACATGTTTTTTGTCAATGGGATTTAATTAACCAACAATTAAAAAAAAAACTGTATTAATTTAGTTTTATCGTACAATAATCCAGTCAATGGGATTTATGAATTTTAAGAAAAAAACAAATAGATGGAGGGACCGTGAAATGACAAGACTTGTTCATTTCTTCGTTTACCTATCATAAAGAGTGTCGATGTAATAGTATCATTTGCCAACTGGCAGCCTCATCAGATTGACAACTCCTGCCGGTTGATTGTACTACTTGTCAGTGACGGAGCAGGTTCTACTCTGATCACCGACTGTTCATATTTTTTACCAGATAAACTAGATTTTCTGTGAATCTGTTGTCAAAATTGAAAGCAACAATTAAATTCAAGCTTATATTATATGGTTTTATCCTAAGATTATTGATCATAATAGCTGCTAACTCTGCAATCATTAAATACTTACACCATTAAAAAATAAATTTCTTTATATATATATATATATATATATATGTATGTAGCTATGTATGTATGTATGTATGAATCCACAAAGGATAAACTTTCTGATCATTGTCATATGATGGGCCTTCTCATGCTTAATCAGCGGCGCCTTGTAAGGGGAGTTAGAAGCGTAGCTCGTTCACTAGGTGTGGCTTAAATTCCAAGTTTTGACCTATCAAGCAAATTTCCATAATTTTCTCAGTTCATTTTCCAAATAGTTATAATAATTACGGAGGGTCTAACCTGGACAAGGATTTTACCCGAATTAAAATTATGGGTCGGGGAGACCAACCCGACAAGTTACTAAATTAATTTTTTAATTAAAACAATACTATTTTATTTTTATTTTAATAAAAAAATACGGTTTGAATTAAAATCCAACTTGAATAAGTTAAAGAATTATTATTATGACCTGTAGAGCTAATAATATTATTTTATTTATTTTTATTTTTATTTTTATTTTTTATATCTAAAATATCCTTTTCATTCGCAGTCACTTCGTTTTTAAATTTCTAGTAATTAAGAAAAATACAATTATATATCGTTTTCACCGAATGATGATGAAGCTAATTTATCCAAGCACGGTTGAATATTGTGGATGGTTGCTGTTTGCCGGCTTACTGGAGATCCTGTAGCGGTCTGATGTACTTTCTGTTGACCTGAAAGTGATAAGAACGGAGTGGCAGGCAGACAGGACAACGTTGTTGACATCTAATGTGACGTAAGCCGATCTACTTTGTACGTATCCAGTTTTTTCTGAAGGCGTCCAAGTAAGTTTATCCCCACGATGTTTCGCTTTGTGAGTGACAAGATGGGAAAGGAATCTTGCCTGCTCGTCACCTTCGCTTGATGGGCTTCTCAAAAAGTTGATTGCAACACCTCTGGAGGCTTCGGTTACTCCATTTATTAGGTGTAAATTAGGCAATTACTGCAAAAAAAACAAATAAAAAGTGAAGGCAAAGTCGTATACTTTTAAATGTTACTGTTGGGAAACAAGAAATTTAGTTGAATGTAGCGTTTCCAAGTACAACATTTATTTTATGTTCTCATTGGAAACTGTGAAAAAAATTTTAATTGATATTTTAGTTCATAATCATGATATTTATTAAAATTTAGAATGAATAGATGGATTGTTTTATAAAAAATCATAAAATTATTAAAAATATCAAAACCAGGACCCAGATAAAGATATTTTAAATCTATAGATGTGATGTCTGGGATAACAATTTCATGACTATTTTAAAGGAAATGGATTACGAAAACAACTGTAAAAATCTGAATGCATTTTAACAGTAAAATAAAAAATAATAGGTTTTTTTTAGGTTTTATTATAGTTTAGCCCAACTAAATCTTTTTTTATCTAAACCTATTTTATTAGTCTATAAATGTATTTATTGGACTATTCATATAATTTATTTGAGGCAGATCCTCATTTAGTTATGGTAAATCTATACCTGACTACTTAAAATCACCTGTGAGAGCTACTATGTGAACAATAACTTTTTAAAAATTTAATTAAAGTTAATTTTTTAGTCTACAAGTTAGATAAAAGTATATATTTTTACTAATAAAATATATTTTTAAAAAAATTTTATAAAATTATAGTTTTTACGTAAAATAATTAACTAGTTATATAACTGTATCCAATCGGCCAATTAATCGATAATTATCACGCTTTAAAAACACAATATATTCAAATATCGCATTTCATAAATGCAATAAAATAAAAGTATGCAATTTCACCTTATCCTTTTCGAATTGTATTAAAAACTTTTAATTTACTATTCTAAATTAAAAAAAAAAAACCATTGTCTACGGTTTGGATTGCAGAGAGATTGCAGGCCATGAATTTTTAAACGGAGTAATAACCCAGTCATTCTTTTCCATTTCACTCCATAAATCAAAACTATCGTGATGGTTTTGAGTTTTCCCACTCCGGTTTCACATGCTTATTTTGACTTTTCTATATATAGAGAGAATTTCCACAGATTCACACCCCACCGAATTTTCAAACTTACTGTTACTAACTATAGTATCAAATTGTTTTAGAACATCTTTAGACTAGGCATATAAATATTGTCACGGACGTAGCTCTTTATGATGGTAGCACATTTCACAGCCAGAGATGGGAAACAATCTAGGAAGAGGGAAGAAAGCAAAGGTGATGAAGATCAATGGTGAAACATTCAAGTTAAAGACTCCAGCAAGAGCCAGCGATGTAGTTAAGGATTATCCAGGGTATGTGTTATTGGATTCCGAAGCTGTCAAGCATTTTGGAATTCGAGCTAAACCATTGGAGCCTCAACAGGAGTTGAAGGCCAAGAAAATTTATTTCTTAGTGGACTTGCCAAAGTTTCCTGAGGAAAAAGATCCTAGGAATACCAGGAGGGTTCAGTCAGGCATACATATGAGTGCCAAAGATCGGCTCGAGTGCTTGATGTTGTCTCGGAGATCAGTTTCTGACATTCCGATGGTTAGATCATCGTCGGGTCAAACGTCCGACGGGCCTAACACGGTTCGGGTAAAGGTGAGGCTGCCTAAGGCACAAGTTCAGAAATTGGTGGAGGAGAGCAAAGATGAAGCAGAGGTGGCTGAGAAGATTATTGATCTTTACATGGACAATTCCGGTGAGGCTAATGGCGAGCATGATCACAACCGGCACGCGCAATGGCAGCCGGAGCTTGGTAGCATTACGGAGAGTTTCAAGACAACTAAGGTGTGTGTTAGTTGTTTTATAATTTAATTAATTTTCATGTGCTGCATGTGCATTGCCTTTGCTTTGGTGCTCTTAATTGATCATGTGAATCTCTTATAATTACATCTAAATTTTGTAGTTGCTAGGCAGATTTGCTACAGAAATCGCACTCATGATTACATCTGAATTAAAGCTGATTGTTTTTTATACGGCTTTGAATTAATTAGTTTTAAGACAGTCATGCGGCAAATCAGGGAGAATGCAGAGCAATATTTAGTGACAATATATTTTTAAATTAAATCTTTATTCCAATAAAACAACTTGGATAATTGTGATCTTGTCGACCTATGATTCACAAGGAGCATATTTTTTTTTTTATTTCCTTCCATTTTTTCTTCATTTTTCTTTTTAGAATTTAAAAGTGGGTTCTTCTTATTCAATAACTGAGCTACAAACTACAAGGTGCATGATTATTCATCTCTTCCGAACATTTTAATTTAGGGTATACGTTAAAATTCACTCAAAGTTTTTCAAAACCAAGAAATGGCATTTAACGTTGATAATCTTTCTTGAAATCCAGTTTCTCAGAAAAACTGCCACCAATTGACACCGGCGATTAGAAGTGAACGGAAGAAAAGAAAAGAAAAGGAAAATGAAAACTCTGAAATTAGAATATCAGTGGGTCATCTTTGATGAATATTGCTTATAATTTATCTGTGATTCTTTCTTATGTACACTAAATTTATAATCTAGGAGAAAGAAGTGTAGTGGACAACGAACAAATAGATGACATGCTACCGAACATCTTCAGTCTTCACCTTTAGAAGCTCTAGTCACCAAAGAGAGCGGACCCTTTCAAGGCAAACCAGTGGTCGATTTCAAGGATCTATCAAATAAATGATAATAAAAAATTAAAAACAACTTAAGCCTACTCCTGTAGGGTCACATACCTTTGTAATTAACCTTCTAATTAATTTCTTGGCTGTTCCAACCACCATGGATAGTGTAGGTTGTTGATCCTTGTTTGGTATGTATATAGTCATGTGTGCATTGGTTGACGTTAAGTAGTAATTTGTCTCTATTTTCTGGTTCCCTCTCTTCGAATTGATGGTTTGAAAGCTACATATCCGTCATTTATTATGCCCTAGTTGCCCTAACAAAAACCCTTACACATAATTTTTTATGACTTTCTGACACTATTTATTGACATTTTTGGTTTGATCATGTGCAGAAACGAGTGAGTTTTGTTCCAGAAGAGGGGGAAATCCGTTTAGCTGTTGCCTCTCACTAGCAAATTAACTAGTTTAAAGCGTGGAGGGTGACATGGTGAGCTTCCAAGAAGTCCCTCTTCATTTTAGCCGCAGACTGTCATAGGCGACGATCGTTGTACATACTTCGTCATCATCTCTTTTTGCAATTATAGATAGCCAGAATTTAGGCATGGATATGCTGTAATAGTTGTGCATCCCAATGCACGTCTAGGGTGTGGTTAAAGCTCAGTTTAAGATTTTCTTTCAAGAAAATATCCCATCTCTACGAGGACAGACCTTAGGACACTGTTATTTCCCAGCAGGGTGATCAATCTCCTGAGCTGGGCTAATATGAGACTTGCTGGATAAAGCTTACTCTCCTTCTTTAGTTTGTAAAATGTTCTACTTAAGTCCCTGAAACTTAAAACTATCCCAGTATCACGTTTACAGTTTCTAATTTTGCTGCAATGTCAACCCTCCCTTCTACTTTTCTATAAGAACAATAAATAATGAAATACTAATTAAAACATGATATTATAAATGGTCATTGATTAATATTTTATTGCCTCGAGAAACTAACAATAATATAATTTACTATTTAAGTAGTGTCTGGTTATTCTTTTAAAACATAAGAGACAGATACGATGAAGAACAGTGAAGAACATGAATTTGATCAATTAAAGAGCGAAGAACATGAATTTGATCCAAATTTTGATCAATTAAACATGCAAATTTGGATCCAAATTCCAAACCAGGAACCTCATATAGATTGCAAATGCAAACTTATATGAATGAAGTTAAATCAATCAAAACTTGCAGTGGTGCAATGGGCATGAAATTGACAGATAACTAATTTCAAACCGGGGGAAGCTCAGTTAAGAAAATCGAGAGTTTTTAAGAATATTTTTTTTCATTTTTTGTTTTACATACACTTGGTATTCTTAGACCAAGCTATAAGGACATCATGGCATATAAGACTAACGTCCCACAGGTTGAATTTATAAAACAAATTCACCATCACTTTTCCTCGAAATTCTGAAGTCAAAAGACAGAATTCTCTATTAGATACACTGCGTGGAATACGGGTCAAAAGTTGGATACATTTTGCTCTCGTTTTCATTAGAGTTTCAAAATTAGGTATGTCTTGTGAATCGAACAACCAACAGAATCCTATGAGAAGAGACCACTGACATTAATTATTTTTAATTAAGCGTGACAAGAATTATGTATGCAAAACAGACATAAAATTGAGATGTATAACTTGTCTAGATTCCAGCAGATATACTTCTTTTTAAAACAGAATATAAAACATATAATTTTTTAATAACATGAATATATAAACAAATTTATAGTGTTGTTATACCTGAAAATAATTTTAAAATTCAGTTACAGGTTTCCAATCGATATACTTGTTTTTTAAAATAGAATATAAAACATACCAATTTATGATGTGAATGAAGAGGCAAGTCTAATAATAATATAATACTCTAACAAACACATAGCATATTTAAGGTTGCAGAAATTTAAACAGAATTAAAATAGGAGATATATTCAAATTAAGATTTAAAAGAACCTTATTTAAATTTTTATTGAAACTAATATAAGAAATATAAGTTATAGAGGTTCAGATCCAAGAAGTATGAATCTTTTTATAGGATAAATGATGGTAATACAAAAGGTTATAATAAAATTTAAATATACTACAAAAAGATAAGTGTTTGTGTCTTCTGCGGAGTCGTTTTATATAGAGCCAAACAAGAATATCTTCTTTAAAAAATTTGTTAAGCAAATGATTTGCCTTTTGAAATGTTGAAAAAGATGTTTGTCAATATCATTGAAATTTGTTTGTCATTTATCCAAGTGAAGGATTAACTTTTGAAAAGTTGAAGTGGTAGCTAGTTGTTTTAACTATTTATGTCGATAGGGAAAAATGGGTCCGATGGTTTGGAGGATTTTAACTAAAACATAAATTGGGTTATGAGCCTTTTAAAATACTTTTTTTTTTTATAAAAGCAGCGACTATCTAAGATTTTTATATAGGATCTTGATTTTTAAAACTAAAAATGAAAATTGATTTAAAAAATCTAATTAAAAATATTGATGTCAACTAAGGTTAACATTTCAAACTCATGGTCCGAATAATGAGATTGAGATCATATCTTTGAAAAAAACTACAAAACTCAATTCCTAGTCAACTTAATATTGAATGATGAAATTAAAAAAAAATTAATTTTGAAAAAGTACCAATAGCAAGAAAAAAAAGGAAATCAAAAGAATAAACAAAATGACAAGATTAATCTGTTTATTTGCAGAGCAACGCAAATCCTAAACAGAGGAGAGAGAAAAGAGAAATGAGAGAGAAAAAAAAATGAAAAAGGAGTCGCCATGCACCACCAACCATCACATGCGTTGCTCCACCAGGAAGATCTCGTTGCACCATTTCCAATGGAAATATGGATGGTGGTGTTCCGTCATAGAGGGCAGTCACATGGACAGCTAGAACACAGCAGTTAACTTCTACATGAGCCAACCAATTTGTGATGTATGTTTACCAAAGTCCACTATATTTTTTTCAATTTTAATTTAGGTCCCTTATCACTTAATTATTTTATATCAACATGATTTTATTTTATTAAATCAAGCATAAACTAAGCAACAAAATTCTCCCTGAAAATTGTGAGAACCCTATATCTAAGAAACTAAAATAAACTACCAAGTTAAATAAAAAAAATTAATGTGAAATGATCAAATTAGAAAGAAAAAAAGTTGAGTGACAACAAAAAAATAATCTTTCATTGGCTATGCAAATTATTCCATGATGTTAGCATAAAAAAATGATTGAATATTTGTTTAATCTTTATTTTCGATGCTCAAACTTGAATCTTTAATTTTTTTAAATTAATAAAACTAAATTTTATTTTTTTAAATTGAGCATCAATTAAATAATAAAATATTCCGCTAACACCGCAAGGTTCCTATACATATAGATAGACATAAAAATAAATTACTAAGACAAATCTAGATCAAAGCAATGTTAAAAAATAAAAAAAAAAAGACCAAAATGAAAAGAAAAAAAAAAATCAGAGACCAAGGCATGTACTGGGCTAAGGTACACATGATAAGGAGATCGAGGTACAATTTTTGAGCTTTCCTTATTTTATATATAACATATATGAAAATAAGAATAGTTTTTTTTTTTTTTGACATTTTGGCCTTAATTAAGATTACTAAAAGTTGTTTATCACTTATGCGAAAGTAATATCTTGGCTAAAACCTCTAACTATCCATCTCGTCCTAGTAAATAGTCAAACAAATTAACCTTAGATTTTGTTTTTTTTTGGAAAGTATAAGTTTACTAATAAAACATTAAATAGCTGGAGTTGGAGTAATAAATGAAAGTAATATAAGGTTTTTTACGTTTTTTTTAAATTAAAAAAGACATGTTTTTCATCCACTTAAAAGGAATTTTGTCAAGTTAGTTAAACATTTATTTGATTAAATTAGACATCTTAGAACTAATAAAATTTGCCAATTTAAAAATTAAAAATTGGAAAATAATTACACTTTGTTAGTTTTAATTTTCAATTTTCAATTTTAATTATCTTGATTAAAATTATAAGTTTGTCAATTAAGAATTCGAAAGGAGAACATGTGTTTTCAAAACATTAAAGTGAACAGTAAGGTTAGTAATGGGCTGAGAATTATTGGGGAAGACAGTCAAGCCCAACAGAGGGATTCAAGGGGGGAAAAGACGTTGGCCTTTAGCCCAACCTCTACTCTCCTTCCTGGCCCAACCGAAACCCTCTTCTTCTTCTTCTTCTAGGCTCAGCCATACCTCTCATCTCCAAATGAACCCTCCTCTTCCAACCCAACCGAACCCACTTCTCCCCAACTTGACCCTCTCCATGTAGACCAACCGAACCTTCTTCACCGACTAAACTCTCTACGTACACCTACTAAACGTAACCCTCCTCTATTTAGCCGAACTTTGAACTTCTTTCCTTTTAGCCCAACTAAAGTGGAGAAAAAGAAAAGGAGAGGGGAATAGAAGCCCAACTAAACCCTAGGGCTCAGCGAACCGAGCCATCCTAGTCCCTAACCAAGCCCAAGGGTCCGATTGAAGGTTGATAGCCCATTGAAGAAGAAGGTTGGCAGCCCACTAAAGGAGAAGAAGAAAGATTCCAGAAAGAAAATAGCAGGCCCCATCAGTCCAATCCACTTGGCCCAACCGTGGACGAGGAGGAAAGAGGAAGAAAAAGTTAGACCCTGAAAGTCATGAAACCCTCGTGCGGCTAGATTTTCTAAAATTTAATTTTTAAAATATTTTTGTATTATTTTAATATACTAATATTAAAAATAAAATTTTTAAAAAATATTATTTTAAAAAATTTCCAAAAAAAAACATTATAAAAAACACTCCCAAGCAAGCATGTTGAGGATTGAATGAGACAAGAAGATTAAAAACACTAGATAAGCGAAAAAATACTAAAAAATTAAGAAATTATTTAATTTCTTAACGATAATTATGAATAAGATCAAGCTATATGATACGAAGTCAACTCACAAGCTACACAGAGTCAAGAGAAATGTCACTGAAGCCTTCAATAATACATCATGAAAAGAGCTAGACCTCCGTTCGCTTTGATTAATTCCTTGTTTCTGTACAACTTTTTTACATTTCTGAAAATTAACCTCCCCTGCAAAAATAAAAATAAAAATAAAAATAAAAATCTGTCTTGTTGAAGAAAAGCCTCTTCATGTTTGACACCTCAAACTTTTTCCAAGGGAGCAATTTTTTTACTCGTCTCTTTGAGTTGAATGATCAGGAATAAGATTTCCTTCACAATCATACGTAATTTTGCCTGAAAAATCCAGTGGCCTGCACCTTTCTCCCATGACGATTGACCTCCTCCAAATCTCTTCAGTTCCATCATCACAATCCTCGTCTTGCTCCAGCTTCCTCCAAGAAATCATCTTCACCATCGAATGAGCCTTTTCCCTGATATCACTATTTATCTTCGAAAGAAGCCTTTTCTCACCTGAATATGAAATTACACTTTCCTCATCTCCTTGTCTTTGTGATTTTCTTGCTTTGTGATGAGAAGCACATAGGAAAGTTACAAGAGAAAATACACTAAGCACTGCTATAAAAGCAATGAAGTTGGAGACTGGGATATTTGATAAAAAAGAATGGTTTTGCATGGCTAACAGAGGCCTTGCCATGGGAAATCAGAGGGACGAAGAAAACAGAGAAGGAGAAGGAGAGGAGATGTTGATAATCAAAGCTTAATTTGCATACCACCAGTAAATGCCATGCCAAGCACCACTTATAGGATAAACCTTAACCATTTAAAATTACGAAAGAGGACCCGACAAGTCAACATTTCGTCAAGCCGTGTGATGACGTGGCCGCTTTGTTTGACGATGGAGATAACATGTCATTATTTGATTGGGTGAAGAGCATGTGGCTCTGCCGTTTTACACAAGTTCGTATTGACCTGACCATTGACTTGGGCCGTGCATGATGGTTTGAAGCCATATTGATATTTTACTACAAAATACTTTTGAATGGTGCCTCTATTTCTGTCAATAATTTGAAAAGTGGTGCCTGCATATTGAACAACGGACGGGGAGTGTGATTCCTGCTTACCCAAGTTCACTGTTTCTGCTGATTTCCATACATGGAGAGTTCAATATCGCCCTGTGCTTGGGGACTGACTGCCAACAAGGTAGAAGAACAAAGAACCGATGGATAAAAAGGGGGACAAGCCAAAATCTTTGCTAGTGATAGAGGTAGAAATCAAATTTATCCAGGATTACGGGGAATTAATTTCGATCAAGCTTTGATCAAGAACTAGTCCGATTACGTTGTTCTCTGTTTTCAATGTAATTTTCCCAAACTAAAAGTTAGGGAGATCATTTTTGGTTCGATTCAGTTTTTACTTAAAAACATAATCAAAATCGATTTAAAAAAATCAAAACTGAACCGAAACCGGCTCAAACCGATCGATTTCAGTTCGGTTTGGTTATTTTAGAGCAAAAACCGAAACCCAACCAATTGGCTTGGTTTTTTTGGTCTGTCTAGGTTTTTTCGGTTTAACTCAGTTTTTTTTCGGTTTGGTTAGATTTTTTCGTTTTGGCTTTGTTTTTTTCAATTTGGCTCGGTTTTTTCCGGTTTGACTCGGTTATTAATTTCAGTTCGGTTTGGTTTTTCAGTTTCAGACTTATAAAACCGAAACCGAACCGGTCAATTTTTTAAAATATTCTAATCGATTTAATCGATTTTTTTTATGATTTATATTTTTCAATTAATTTTTTCTAATTTTCTTACTTTAATCAGAATTTAATTAGATTTTCAATTTTTTTGCTTCCCTGTATCAAAAGCGATAAGTATGCTCACAATCTTATACAATAAAGTGCAGGCCTTATTTGAAACTTTTCTCGATCTGTGTTCATTATAAATTCCTAATCTATTAGGAAACATAACTTCTAAAATCTAGGTATTATTTGAAGTTATTTTACATTTCTTATCATTATAAAATTTTAATTTATTTAAAAAAATATTTTATTAAAATTTTATTTCAATTCAAAAATCAAATTGAAAGTGATGTATGTACTGCATCTTGTAACAATAACAATGAATGAAATGACACAATTATGCAAAAATAATGAAGAAAGCTACATGGGCAACAGAAGTCAACTTTTATTTGTACTACAAATCCTTAAAAGAAAATCCCAATAATAAATAATAATAAAATAATTATTTTAAGAAATTAAAAAAATAGTATCCACATCACAATACCATCTTCTTTCTTTTTTTTAGACCATGATATTTTTTTAATTTTATTTGTAAAATAAAGCAGTCCAAACTAATTTTCCTTTCCTAATTTTTTTGGTCCATTTCCAATTGTAATTTCAATTTCTCATGAAAATGGCCAAAAAAAAAAAACCACACATCCTCTTGGACTCAAGGACCCCCCAAATTGATGCTTTGCAGGGAGATAACTGCAACATTAGCAATTTAACATTAATAATGTACATAGTCGAAGAAGTACTCGGGTGGCCAGGTTCTTGGATTACAAGGAATTCTAGTACTGGCACTTATTTTCCAGTTATCTCAATCCAAAATCTAGATTTTCTTGCCTGCCTCTTTCGACAGTAGCAGGAATTGTAGTACTGGCACTTGCAACAACATTCTCGAAATACTATATTAGCAGACACAGCCTGAGCATAACACGCCAGCACCATCGTGATTTCTATCTTCAGAGGAATAGGGTGGAGACTCTAAGAACCTGAGAGCTTGAAGAGGGTTTGCTGGGTTTCAGAAGGAGAAGAGAAAGGTTTTTCTTCTTGTCTATTGAAAACTCTCAACTTCTAATGTCCTACAGAGTTTCCTGGTAAAAATCTCAGATGATGAAAGTTAGTTTCTCTCTGGAAAAATATGGGATTTTCTTTTCCGTTTAATTATGTGGTTTTTTCCCCCTTTCTTTCGTTTGTCTAATCGATTTGGGGTCTGATTACTATACAATACTTTGATGGAGGGTTTTTTTTCCTTCTGAAATATCAGGTAAAGGCAGAATCTGCTCCAACATTGACTGAGTAATTTGTCATAAAATTGTAGTCTTGTTTAAATTTATGGGAGATATGAGCACCTGTGAAGTGAAATCTTTGTCATCTTCAGCCGAAACATTCGGCAGTAACCAAGATATTCTGCCTGAGATTTCCTCAAATTCAAGCGTGTATCAAAACAATGGCTTTCATTGATTTCCTACCCTGTTTTTTTAATCATGTTTCAAAAAACATGTCATTTGTGAAGAAAGAAATTCAACTCAAATTTTTACATAGATGTAATAGTCAAAAAAAATAATCCAATGATCAAGAAAAGAAAAAAAGTAGATCACCGGGAACACACTAATAATTTATTTTTTGACACATTCGATATTATTATAAAGATCTTGATGATTCTAAACACATCTTAAAAGACTTTTAAACAAGATTGTGACTAAAACACACAAGTAAGGGTAACTTTTCTTTTGAAAGGATGTTTTAAGGGTGGTGTCTACCTTCCCTTAATTATAACTAACCTCGTACCCGAATCTCTGGGACCAGTGTCTAATTTGGGATTTCTAGTTCCCTCAAATTACTAGATGGCGACTCCAATAAAATCTTTATTTTCCCTATTCGAGAAAAAACCCTTTTTGTTAAATAAACAAAAAAGTGGGAGCCGTCGCCCGACATCGTGTATCGACAATTATTATAAAGATCTCGATGATTCTAACCACATCTTAAAAGACTTTTAAACAAGATTATGACTAACTCTAAATTAACCTCGAACAAAACCTCTAACTAATCATGATTATATTTGATGATCTTTCAAAGTATAATTAAAATTATTTTGTCGAAATTTTTTTTACAATACTAGAAATGTCAAAAATAAAGTTTTGATGTTTCTTTAATGACTCTTTTTTTTTCTTTTTCAATTTTTTTCATGTCATATCAACTTATATCCCAAGCCAATGGATCTTAAATCTATCTCTTGACAATTGGTTTTTCATAAGATTTTAGTTACTTTTGTACATGTTAATTAATTTAAAAAATATATTAAATTTGAAATAACTATTATTCTCAATAGTAGTTATGAGCACTGTTATTTATAATTGTGGTTATGTTTAAACGGTAATATTTTTGTATTACTTCTAATATGTGTTATTTTTCCAAGATTTTTATTAATCGATACCATTCAGATCCATGCATTCCATCAATTTTCTTCCTAATGTAAAATTTTCTTTTCTTTAGTATTTCCATTCTCTGAAGTGACTACATTAAATTTCCTTCCTCAACTAAGAGGGGGGTTTTTTTTTTCTTTTAATCGAAGAAGGGAGAGGGGTGTTTTAAAGTTAGTCACTTCCCACTCTTCAGAAAATTAAAAAAAAAAGGGCTGGTTTAACTATTTATATAAACAAATAAACAATTAAAAGTTAAATATTTATTTAATCATCATGTAATATTGTTTTTATTAACGTGGGTATCATGCGATATTTTTTTTATTAACATGGGTGTCCGGATCAGCTTAGCGCGCTTTGACTAATCTCACGGGCAAGTTAACAACTATATAAGCCTCCAGTGATCATCACATTAATAACCAAATACTTCAAGCTTGAGATCACAAAAAAAATAAGTTCTTTGATCATATTAACATTATCATAATTACCATTCAAACCTGAAATCATAAAAATAATAAATTTTTTAATTCCAAACTTACATGACTGAATCAGCTACTAAATTGTGGAAATTTCTTTATTTTATAGCTCAACTGGGTAGGGTAGCGTGTGTGACTCATATATTTTTCCAGTGTATCTTAGCGGTTAAGAAATAACACTAAAAACTCGAACTTTGGCCTCCCAGGTCCAGAATATGGTTCTTTGCCTTTTTGTTAAACTTTATTTTATTTTATTTTTCTTGTTTTCTTGCCCTTTATTTTTTTTTACTTTAAATTCCGTCCTTTAACTTTTTTCTTATGTTTTTTTTTTTTTTGGTTATCATCCTTAAAAAAACACAATTAAATTTAACACAAAATTCACTATTGGTTTACTTAATTCAATTAAGGACTGGATTGAGAAATCAAAATGCACCCAGCAGCTGGTTGTAGTGTTTATAGAGTTACACACAGTACTGGAATATCTGAATCATCATCTTCAGTGCAAAGATGAATATATGCAAAAAAATTTAAGCAAATTAAAGGTATCGATCTGTTATAAATTGATCTGACTCACGGATAAATGTTTTTTCGTTCTTTAATTTTTTTAAAAATAAAAATTTAGTCCAACTCACGTTATAAGGTGGTTTCACTTTTCATATTAAGTGAACCTTTTTTCTTTAGAATTTTAAGCAAATTAAAGGTATCGATCTGTGTTATAATTAAAGAAACTAAGTAGATATTAATAGGGAACCTTTTTCTTTAAAATTTTAAGCAAATTAAAGGAATCTATTATAAAGAAACTACGTTGTGAGGCGATTTCAATGCTATTAACGCTGCGTGGATTGAAATAGTATTTTTTAAAATTTTTATTTTGATACCCAAAATCCAAATTAATATTAAATTATTTTTTTTTTAAAAAAAGTAAAATTAAAAAATAGAGAACTACAATGAAAAACACAAGAAAAATATATTTTAAATTTCATATAAAAAATTCATTTTGATCCTTTTTTTTAATTAATATCTATAATTATCAAGAATTTAATTTTAGTACCAAAAAATTTAATTCTAGTACAAAACTTTATTCTTCTATGTCCCTAATTTATTCTCCTATTTATATGATAATATAATTTATTATTTATTCTCCTAGCTCACTAGAAAGACAAGGATATCAGTACAAGACTTTATTTTCCCAGGTCCCTAATTTATTGTCCTATTTATATAATAATATAATTTATTCTTCTAGCTCACTAGAAGGATAGGGATGTAAGAAAAGTAAGGATAAGGATAAAAAAAAAAGTACCTTCTTTTCAATGTCGGATAGAAATCGTTTCCTTTTTATTCACCTCAAAGAACAACAGCAACATATTATGTCGAGGAAAATAAAGAATCACCATGCTAATATTAGAAATCATGCGGCGAGGAAGAACAAAGGTAAGGCGAGTAAGCAAACACCAATCCGTAAAAAGCAAGTTAGACACTGTCATTTATTTTAGTTTCCGATCACAATACAGCAACAAAGAAAACCAGCACGCATCTAAATTACATTTTCTTCCATGGATATATAAAATTTAACACCGCACAAATCAAGTAAAGCAAGCAACACCAGCCACAGAAACCCTCGTCCAAAGTAACCATTAGATAGGGATTGCATGCGTGACTCGGGGGTAAACTACAGTGGCAGGATGGGCCATGATCCTCCGACCCTTCATGCGTTTAAAGAGAAAAACAACTGCCCCCACTGGCCATTCCACCACCCCGGCGACCACAAACGCCACGAACCCAAGAGTCGGACCTAGCACCTTGCACCGGCAAGGGTTGCTGGTTGTGCCGCATTGGACACATATCGGAAAGCCAACTCCACCAGTCATATTATTTATCGCAATTAACTGCCCCCAACAAGATGAAAATAACACAAAGCGTCAATTACCAAGGAAAAACAAGAGACTTTTCGAGAATTGTGAGGCTTGCAATGGATTGCAAAAGGGAAAATTAACGAAGAAGACGGCTTCTGTTGTTGAAATTAGTGAGTGGGCTTTCAATGTCACACCTGTTTTGAGGAGTTTGTGAATGATTTTTATAGAGAAGTTTCGAGGACATCATGGGCTGGAGGCTGATCTGATTGGGTCATGGAGGGCGAGTGCTACGTGTTGCTTATATATGGAGACGTGTCGTTTTGATGTAAAGTGAAAGGACACGTGTTCTCCTTTAATCTTTTGCTGCTTGTTTAGAGGAGTTTTCTGGCTGGGGATAACTTCACCATATAGATAGATACCATCATTTTTTAAAACCGATTGTTCTGCTGATCGTTTTTGCAGTGAACAGTCTATTATAAATAAAAAATTATGAATATTATTTTTTTAATATTTTTATATCGGTTTAATTTATTAATATGAAAAATAAATTTTAAAAAATAAAAAACCTTAAAAAATTAAAATATAACCAGTATTGAAACCTTAATCACGCTCGAGATCTTCTTTGTAGATGAACAAATTATTTTTTTAAGCTTATATGAAATGATGAGTTGAATAATATTCAACTGTGAATTAAAGACAATGCAAAAAAATAAATATAAGAAAAGGAAAAGGAAAAGGAAAACTCTGGTATGATATATTTAATAGCTCCTCCGCGAAACAAGCTGTGATTTTATAGGTAATAATATAAATCAACAAAAAAAAACCGAGAATAGTCTGTATGCTGTCGGCAATATGAACAGTTCAGACATAAATATCTGAAATATGTTGTCGGCAATCTGAACAGTTCAGCCATTAAAATCATTTTTTATAAAAAGTAAATTACGCTTCAGTTATATTAACAAAACTCTAAAAGGAAATCACAATCGCTTTCTTCACAAAATAATACTGTATATTACTACAATTTCTTTGCATGGGTTTGTTTTTGATTTTTTATGATATTTCTTTGATCTTTTTATTGATTTTTTTAAATTCTTTTTATCAATTTTATTTTTTTAATATTAAATTAATTAAAAATTTAACTTTGTAATTTTTTTCTTTAAAAAAATTTAAATTGTTATAGTGTTTTCAAGAAAGGTTTTTTTAATGATTTTTCTTTAAATTATTTTTTTATTTTATTTTTTTGATATTAAGCTAATTGAGAATTACAACTTAGCTTTCCTCACAAAACATTATGGATTGCTACAGTATTTCTTTACATGATTTTTTTTAATGTTTTTTTAATGATTTTTTTTTCAAAATTATCTTTGTCGATTTTATTTTTTTAATATTGAGCTGGTTGAGAATTTAACTTTGTAGTTTTTTTTCTTTAAAACACTATGAATTGCTACAGTGTTTCTCCACATGGTTTTTTTATGATTTTTTCTAAAATTATCTTTATCGATTTTATTTTTTTGGATATTGAGTTGGTTGAGAGTTACAACTGTAGCTTTCCTTACAAAACATTGTGGATTGCTATAGTGTTTCCTTACATGATTTATTTTATTATTTTTTTCAAAATTATCTTTGTTGATTTTATTTTTTTAATATTTAACTTTTGAGAATTTAACTTTGTAATTTTTTTCTTTAAAACATTGTAAATTGCTACAATATTTCCTCACATTAATTTTTTTAAAAAAGATTTTTTCTAAAATTATCTTGATTTTTTTTTAATATTGAGCTGGTTGAGAATTTAGCTTTATAATTTTTTCTTTAAAACACTATGGATTGCTATAGTGTTTTTCCATATGGTTTTTTTAATGATTGTTTCCAAAATTATCCTTGTTGATTTAATTTTTTTTTATATTGAACTAGTTGAGAATTTAACTTTGTAGTTTTTTTCTTTAAAACATTGTGGATTGCTACAGTGTTTCCCGACATAGTTTTTTTTAATGATTTTTTTCAAAATTATCTTTGTCAATTTTATTTTGTTAATATTAAGCTGGTTGAGAATTAAAACTATAGTTTTTATCACAAAACGTTGTGGATTGTTACAGTGTTTTTCAATATGGTTTATTTTTTTCATTTTTTTCGTTTTGATTTTTTTATGAATTTTTTCAAAATTGTCTTTGTTGATTTTATTTTTTTAATATTGAGCTGGTTGAGAATTAGCTTTGTAGTTTTTTTCTTTACAACATCGTGGATTGATACATTGTTTCCCCGCATGATTTTTAATTTACAATTTTTTTCAAAATTATATTTATCGATTTTTTTTGTATTGAGCTGGTTAAGAATTACAATTCTAGCTTTCCTCATAAAATACTATGGATTGCTACAGTGTTTTCCTACATGGTTTTTTTTGTTATGATTTTTTTTAAAATTATCTTTGTCGATTTTATATTTTTGAATATTGAGTTGGTTGAAAATTTAGCTTTGTAATTTTTTTTGTTTTATTAACTGAAAAACTAAATCATGTAGTGAAAAGTTAAATCATATGGTGAAAGTAGTGTAGCTATCTTTACAAAACACCGTGGATTGCTACAACTTATTATATTCAGTTTTTAAGTTTTTTTACTACCAACACAACTTTTTTCCCCTCATATAATATTGGCTTTATATTACCTTCAGTTTCTATTACTTATCTAACAATGATATGTAATTTTAACACCATTACACAAGTCACAGCTTGCTGGCATTGCATCGAGTATAACCTAAAACTCAACATGTTTTTTGATGAATTAAAAAAAAATTAAGAAATTGATTTAGTGATTAGAGAAATATGTTTTTTTTTAATTTTTTAAATAAAAATATTGGAGCCAATATCAAATATAACTTATTAATTAAAAGTCTTTGAATGATGTAAAAAATACATATTTCAAAATCATATAGTTATGTACACACGAGTTAAAATTAAAAAAAAAAACATATTTCTGTCTAATAAAAAAAGAGTGATATAAGTTAAAGCCAGGTAGGTGGACGTGATACATCTTTCTACTCTTTTTTTTTTTTTTTTTGTAAAATCTCATGTTTAAGTGTTGCTTTTAAATTGATTGCACAAAATCTATTTCATTTCATTAATTCAAGGCCACACTACCGGATTTAATATTTTTATTGATGGAGATTTCTGTTGGTATTTATATATATTCATAATCTATTGATATATATTTTATCGACAAGCTCGTAGACAAAACTGATCTGTCAGAAAAACTCTCGTCATTAATTTTTGGCTTGTCAGTGAGTCTGTAAGTAATAAATTTACCGATAAATTTACAAAAGGACAAAGCGCGTAAAAAAAAATTATTCGCTTCAATTCATTCCTTCAGTATTTCTATTGGGAAGTTTGCCATATAACTGACAGAAATACGATATGCAATTTCATCAGTATTTTTATTTGTCTGTTGATATATCAGTTGATAAATATAACATATCACCGATGAAATACTATCTGTAATTTTTTCAGAGAGTTAATAATAATAGTGACATTTGCAATAATTTTTTTTTCAATTCTCTGAAATATACCGATAAACATAGTTGTCATAAATTAAATATTACCAATAGATTTAGCGACAATAATTTTTTCGTTCATTCCATCAGTCATTATATCAGTAAAAAGTATTATATCACTGTAAAATTTGCTTTTTTGATTCCCACTGTAAAATTATTCATAATTCTATTGGTGTATACCAATGAATTATTATTATTGGTATATCTACGAACAAATTTTACTGTCAGGTTAATTTTATGAGTAAAGTCATTGGTAAAAATTATATATTATTGTACTTTTCTGCTTTTTGTTATATCTTCAATTTTCATTGCAACTCACTCAATATATACCGACATAATGTTGATGTCGGTGTTTACTGCAGCAAATTACGATGCTAGATTGTCTAGAATAAAAAGAGAAACGTCAAGGATGAAACTGAAGATAAAATGCTGATAATTTGTGGTAATGCTTCTCTATCACTCATCAAATCAGCACCGTATTCCTACCTTTCTGCCATTACTATATTTCTTTCCCTCAAAGGTCCGTTTTCATTCCTCTCTCCCTTCTAACCACAAACTAATCTTTTACAAAACATTACTAAGATGACTCGTACATAATTGACATTGAATTACTTCAATCAATAAAAGTGTTTATTTGTTAAAAGAAATGGGACAATCTAAGATCAGTTTGCTTTCTTGATCGAGCTGATCTTTCCATGGCATACGATTCCCTTTCAAGCATCTTCAAGCCCACTCCAAAATGCTTCTTCCATGGGAAAGTTGTGATCATGGCTCTCAGATCAATGTGATCATCGGATTTTACTCATTTATCATCACCACTTTTTAGCTCATAATGGAATATATATATATGAGGCAAAGTCCCTACAGTACATTGATGATGATCGAGATTCTTTCTTTTCCCTTCCAATGGTTCAAGACAATTCAAGCTAGTTGGAAGCATTATTATATATTAAACTCAAGCCTTTCAGGTAGGTTAATATGCGATTCAACTTGGGTTGGAAGTCGATCCGTTTAAAACTTAGATGATATCCAGATTAATTTTATTAAAATAATAGAGTCATTTTAGTTTTTTTTTGTCAAATGCTCAGATTTTCCAAGCAAGTACTTCTCTCTATCAGTGTTCTTTAACATTAACTTGACCTTTTTCGTTTGTTTGTTTTTTTTTCAAATATCCAAACCATATATTGTCTATCTTTATTATCTAAAAATATTTCAAAATTCGAGATTTTGTTGAACAGGGAATTAATTCCTACAACCTCAAATATTATACCCACGAACGTACGAAAGCAGTCGAAATACTTAATAACTTGCTACCAATTAAATTGCAATATGATGCCAATTATATGCACGAAAGCCTTGGAGGGCTTACTTTGTGTTTTTCTGGCTAGCAAAAGCGGGAAAGGAATAGAAGAATAATTCCAGCCTAGGAGTGTTTGCGAAGTGAGCTTGATTAGTAAGCTTGAGTCATTTATATTACAAATTAAAAATGATTCCACAGATTTAATAGGAGAATAATGCCAGCCTTGCACTATTTTTATTCTTTTTTTATAGAGTAAATATATTTAATTAATTAATTAATTAATTAATTAGCACTTTAGCTTTTAATCTTCTTGAAACAAAAGGCAGGTTGCTAATCATTACAGTGTATCGGTTTTACTGATGCACGTTGATGATTTTATTATTTTATCATTTGCTTCCAAATTTCAATTTCAGTAGCTATAGTTTTCAGACCTGACTCGGTTCAAAGTTTAGGGTTTGGGTTTTGATTGGATTATCGGATCTTCCGAGTCAATATTATTTTTTAAAATTAAAACGATATTATTTTAGTTAAAAAACAAACAAAAATCAACGGGTTGCAATCGAGTTTTTGAACGGGTCAATCAGGTTGTACTGAGTTTTTCCTTTCTTTTTTTTTTCAACTCGACCTAGTTCCAGTCTCGGATCGGCCGGGCCGGCCCGCCGACCGGGTTAGATTTCAAAACTATGGCAGTAGCCCTTTCCATCCCTTCCAAAAAAAAAAATTATACTTTCATTATGAAATCCAAATTCAAGTGAAATGAATAAAAACAAAAAAAGACACAAAATAACTCAAGAATCAGATAAATGACTTCCACTAAACTAATTTATACAAAAATAATTTTTTATTCAATTTATATTCGATAAAGACTCATTAAACAGGATTTATTGTTGCCTAATTAACCCTAAATAAGAATATTTTGATACAAATGGTCCCTCGCATTTACGACCTCCACATGCATTTCGCTTTCAAAACATTACAACATATTGAAACGATCTCTTCATATCTCTCTCTCTCACCATTTTCTGTTCTAAAAATAACTAAAATAACGTAACCCATACGTGCCTTTTGCCTTTAATTCTACGTGCAAACACTCCCTTACTAGTATCATAACCCTCTACTCCTCTTCAAAACTACAAATCATCTCTCTCGCTCGCTCTCGGCATGAAAATATCGTCGCCCATGCATCAAATGGGTCCTCATCAACTTCTCTTCTTGCTTCTTTCCTTCTTGTTATGCACAGTTATTCCGATAAGTAGAGCTAGCGTTACAAGAAAGCTAGACCAAACGTTAGTGCCACAAGAACCCGATGCAGGAATAAAGTGTGGATCATGCCCTTGTGTCAACCCATGTGGCCAGCTGCCTCCTCCTCCTCCTCCTCCTCCTCCGCCCCCACCACCACCACCACCACCACCACCAACTCCATATTGTACACCTCTTGCACCACCACCTCCAAGGTTCTATTATGTGACCAGTACTGTGCCTGGGAGTGTGTATGAAACTGATCCTTATTATCGATGGGGGCTTTACGATGGTGCTAGACAGAATGCTGTCACATGGTTGCTGCTTTTGATTGGTCTTGGAGTCACAGAGCTTCTGGTGATTTGGTAACTTAGAATTTGGTGTCAAATCAACTTAGTTTCTTCTTAGTTTTATTCTAATTAGTTAATTAAATAATCGGTTCCATTTCAAGTCATTTACTACATAATTTCAATGATCTTAATGATGGTCATATGTTTTTATGTTGGTCTTATCAAACATGTTGTACTTTTTATTATTGCAAGATAATAATTGTAATTATATCATTATTATTCCAATAAATCAATAGGATTATAAGCTGACGATGACCCATGAACTAGTTGAAAGGCATTAATCCACCATCAATGGCTATGGCTTCAGGTGATCTTGTTTCATTTGCATTCATTTTAGGTTTTTTTTTAGAGTAGGGTAACCTTTCTTTCCCCTTTTTTTTTGTAATATATATTGAACTTTTTTCCATTTCTATTTACCTTCATTTCAATTGTTCTAGAGACGTCTGAAGCCTTAGATTTGAATATACACGACGACCCTAACTAGTGTGAGATTGAGGCTTAATAGTTTATTGATCCAAAATTAATAATTAGCCCAGTTTCGTAGTAGTTGAGTTGTTCTCTTTATTTGTTTCAACCTGCCACGGTGTAAAGATTTTGGTAGATGGCTATATGTATGCGTGGGCTCTTGCTTTTTGCAATGGTCTCTTAACACAATGCTGGTCGAACTCTTGAAGAACAATGCCGTCCAATTCCATATATCAGGAAAAATAAGAATGAATAACCTTGATCATTCAGGAGCTTCTTGATCAATAAAGAAACTTATTTCTCCAGCAGGCTAAGAGTATAAACTTTATAACATAATTACACATTTACATGCTGCATGCATTGTTTATCAGCAGGAGACTCTTCCAAGAAAATCACACTACCATACTTTGTTTCCTATATTTTCACTCGAGATCTTGACCAGTTACACTTTAGAGTAGATAACTAGTGCATGCATGTCTAATGGACTTAATTCATCCAGAGCAGATAGCATGTGGGGAGGGGGGATGAATTTCCATTTGACACTTTCCTGCAGATTTCCAGTTTCAGAGCCCGACATTGCTCTACTAGTACTATATATGATACTATGTGAACATAAACAATATGGACCGATTAATTAATGACAAATGTAATTTACAAAATTACAGATATGTTCCATATGAAACTCTCTAGAGCCAATGATTGATAGTAGTTGCAGAAGCAGAAATTAGTGTAACAGCATATGGTCAATACGAGAGATGGGCCTAGCTAATAAAGAATATTTTCAAGCTCTTTACCAAGAAAAGAAGCCATTTATGGGTTTCCTCCATGGAATTTTCTTATCCATAAGCTATCCCTTTTAGGCCTTGATTAGCTGCCATCACTAATTGATGCCACCAACACTAGCTAGAATTTGCATCTGTTACTCTATGAGGTAGGTACGGCATCTATTATGAACCACTTACTCTCTATTGCTGGCCCCAGCTTTTACTCTTTCAACGATAAGCATTCTTAGTAGGAGGGATATCACCTACACATCAGGTTCCTGTAAGAAATTAACATGTTTCAGCCATGGTGGTCTAGTCTACTATCATAAAAAAGCCACAAATCAAGAGCTATATATATATATATATTATAATGATGTTGATTGATTTGTTCAAATTGAAGAGATTATAAGTGATCAAGGCGATACATACAGAAAGGAAGATAAATCTAATATATTACTACATAATAAATGAATCAGTCTCTTGAATTGCTTCAAGAAATCTCATGATTTATCTTAATAAATTTCTAAATTGATTTTTGTAATTTTCAAACTGTGTTTGGTAATGCACAGAAACTTAGTGAAGATCATTCACAAATTGACATATGATCGACTAACAACCGGTTTCAATATATAATCAATGAGCTTGTAACTCACTGATACTCTCACATAAGCAAGAAAAATAACGTTTCATGTTCAAGTCTCATCTTTGTTAATAAAACTCTAATAAAATTAGAACAGTACAATTAATATATACAAAACAACCTCAAAACTTAATTATCAGTCAATGGCAGGGAAACTCTGTAATGGTTTTATCACAGTACTTATGTTGCAGCACAAATAAACAAAGGGAATAGCTTTGCAAGAATCAACTTATTGGCCAGAGAGGGCGGCGCAAAAAGCTTGTAAAGAACATCAGATTTGATAATGCTGGACAGCTACATCAATTCTTTTTAATGTTAACACCAAAAGACCACAGCAGTATCATGTGGCTGTAAAGCATCATGCTACAAAGGGCCTTCTGTTTATTATTGGGCCTAAGAGCCCGTTTAGTGTTTTAATATATGTTGTTTTTAAAGTATTTTTTATTTTAAAAAATATTAAAATAATTTTTTTAAAAAAATACTTTTGACATCCATTCATTAAAACAATTTGAAAACATCTAGAAATAATTTTAAACAAAGAAGAAAAAATAAAAAAATATTTTTTTAAAAAATTACTCTTAAAATATAAAAATAAACAGACCTTGATATTATAAATTTGATATGGTATGTTATTGATAAGTTGAGAAACATATCTAGGCCCAGAAGTATATCATATCCAAATTAAATATCAATTGCCCTGGACCTCTTTGGGATTGCATTCAAAGATGGTGTTTTTAAAAATTTGAAAAAAAAATTTATTTAAAATGAATATTTTTTTGTTTCTAGTTATTTTTTATATATTGTTGTCAAAAATAATTTATAAAAAAATTAAAAAATTATTATATTAATATATTTTTAAATAAAAATATATTTTAAAAAGTAACTATTTTCATTCATCCACGAGGGACTTCTGGACCGTGGTAACATTATATTTAGGAAATAGGAAAATTGTGGGGGTTTTGGAGTCAAGATCAAGTGTAAATCTCATGTCAACGATGCGCTGGTATGGAAGAAGGCATGGAAAAAACATAGAAAAAGTATTCAAAAGGCAAGCCTGTTCAATTTTAGAAATCACAACATTGATCTTTATGAAAGATATTACCATTGCAATACTAATTGCACGGAGGAACGTGCATCCCACGCGCCACAACCTAGCACATGCCCAGTCTAATATTTGCCGAGGAACCGCTTCAAAATGTTGTTTGTAATTGAAGGATAGAGTTTAGAGAGTTCACATGAACTGTAGTTTGAGTTGTACGGAGGAAAATGCAGTTAAGAGACAGGGAGGGGGGGAAGTCAACCGTTAAAACATGTTACAGTTTCAGTGTTAAATCCAAGTATGGTAGTTTCAGTGTATGTGAATCATGGACCGTAGAACCTGGGGTGTTATTTATAAAAAGAAAAAAGGTTTCCAAGTTATAGAAACCAGAAATTATTACACAAGTCAGCTCATCATTGATCTGCTCATATAAATTATATAATATAATGTTCGTTAGTTATCTAATAGAATCACGGTAATTATTATTATTATTATAATTATTATTATTCAGTATCATAACAATATTATTGACAAATCACAACAATAAAGATGAACAATTTACTCTGCATACAACAAATTATATTCAGATAATTAAATAATTATATTGTGCAAAAAAAAAAACTATAAAAAGATCGAAATGCCTCAATAAAATCTAGAATAACTAACTAATGGATCTTGGTGAAAAGACCCAATCACCCCTTAAAAATAGTTATTTTGGTGATGAAAGCCAAAAAGAAAATTAATATTTCAACCTTCAACAAGTCAAGGTATTTACACAGTACCCTTTTTTTTAGGTTTTCTTCTTAATTATATCCATTGATTGCTAATTTGGTATAAAATTTTGCTGCACAGCTCTCTATCTACTATAGGCGCCCGAACCTCCAAGAACTTGCTATAGTTCATGGATCGGTGGATAGTGGATCAAAGCAAGGTACATGAGTTACATGCAAGTGTTACAAACATCCTAAATGTTGTGTCGTTGAGAAATGAGAGGTAATTTGTCTGTATAGTAATTAAAAAGGATATATCGCTTGTGTTCTTATTTAAGTTGAAAGAATTTTTTTTAATATATTGTTGCTTTTGTTCATCTTATTTTTTAATGACTAGATATAACGGCTATAACATAAGATTTTCCACAGATTTAAGTTAGTTAATTTTAAAAGGGTGTTATGCTCGCAAAACACAAACGGTTTTATGGTAGAGAATGACCCCTCCCTTGGGACAAAGACAGGGACGACAAATACAAGTATACTAGTTATATGACTCGTGTGATGCCCGCGGGTCATTTTTTTTATAAAAAATATATAAAAAAAAACTAAGATTTAAAGGTTTTGGATTTTTCTATAAAACTATACCCAAAAATCTTGGGTTTGGATACAACGCTTGACCTAAAAGTAATATTTATAATATTAATAATAATATTAAACTTGCATGATTCAAGTTTAAGTGAGCATGACTGCAACACCGGACCCAAGAATATTGGATGTGGGTCTGAATATAAGGTCGTGTCATAAAAGTGTGATAATTAAATAAATTAATTAAAAAGAAAAAAAACCAACAGGAAGAAAAAAAACTAATGAAGAAAAATAAAAAAAAAATCTGAATTAATTGGGTTAACCCTTTAAATCAGGTTAACCCGTAAAACCTGGGATTCGCGTCATGAATGTTTGATAACTAAATAGAAAAAACAAATTGACGGGTTTACCCATATTTAACTGGGTTAACCCATCAAACCAAGTTAACCCGTCAAGTCCAGGATACGTGTCATGAAAGTCTGATAATTAAATAGAAAGAAATTTAATATCAACAAACTAAACTAAACGAAAAAAATTAATTAAAAAGAAAAAAAATCCAGGTTAACTCGTCAAACCAGGTTAACCCATCAAACCTGAAATCCGTATCATGAAAATCTGATAACTAAATAAAAAAATTTAATATTAACAAACTAAATCAAATAAAAAAAATTCATTAAAAAACAAAAAAAAATAAAAACAAAAAAAATAAAGACAGTTCTATAATATAATATAATAATTATAATAATATAATATATTAATAAGTGAAAGGATAGTAATAATAATTATAATATAATATAATAATTATAATAATATAATATATTAATAAGTGAAAGGTGTGGGGAAGCTACAGTGCTTTCCCCACGCCTTTTAGAATATTACTTAATAACAATTTTTCCTGTCGATGCTTTAGTTTGTGCGTGCATGTCCTCATCGCTATTGAATCATATTAAGATTATTAAGATAGGTTAGGGCACAAATACATGATCTTTAATTAGCTCTAATGATTTCACTCATTTATGTAATAAATAATCTTTCCATAATCTTATACGTTAGATTAACTCTAAGAGATGTAGTTTAACTGGTCAGATTCTAGGTTTACTCTTTAAAGATCACCGGTTTGAGTCTCATAAAACCCAGGGCTACTGGAGATTTACATAATCGTTAACTTCAGGATCCGTGGGATTAGTCAAGGTGTACGCAAGTTGACCCAATCACCCATAATAAAAAAAATTCATGAAAAGAGAAATCGATTGCTAATTGAAGTTGAGTTTTATTTAATAAATTTAAGCTTTATTTAATAAGTTTTAAAAATATTTTTAAAATATAAAAACAAACATGATAAAAATTTATAAGTTCATTCAATTATGCCCCACAACTAGAGTAAAGTGGGCATACCCCATGATAGTTCAACTTGAACCACACTAGCCTAGCACGCAGGGTAAGGCACCTGCCTGCCTTCCATCCCGACCCTCTTGCTCACCTCCATACTACGTTTAAAATCGTCCAAGTCTTGACTTGTACAACGACAAGCGATTTTTCCATCCCTAAATCCCTACCTCATCTCTTTATAGGTTTGGACTAAAAGAATTTCTGAAATTTTAATATTGAGGGGCGATATTCCCTTGTGACCCCCTACAAGATTAGGTGAATTATGTAGCCATTTCTTTTGGCATTAATTAAACAACGTCCCAAAATCTTAATGCTCTCAATGATGACCATTGTTCATGCATTTATTAATTTGCAATAATATTCAAAAGCCCTTACAGCCTTATAAGTAGCCAACCACACGTCCAATGCCCATCTACTCTTTACTTGGCCTTTTTTCTCATTCTCTGTTCCTTGCTCATCTTTCTTTGCCACGCTCGTTCTCTCAATGGCCAGAAGTTTCATCCATGTAACCTCTATCCTAGTTTGTCTCATAACACTAGCAATTTCACCAGCCCAATTTGTGGCACAAACTAGCCAAAATACAGAATACTATTCACCCCCACCACCTTATAGTACTCCCGGTGTGTGCCCCTACCCTTGTCGACCACCACCTATACCTACTACAATTTGCCCACCTCCGCCTCCGCCACCTTATCTGCCGCAATTACCGCCACCACTGCCCTTCTATCCGTCGCCTGGAGGGTATGTGCCAAATATCCCCCCATTTTGGAATTATGCACCTCCTCCTCCTAACCCCATATTGCCTTACTTTCCATGGTATTACATGTATCCTCCACCACCACCGGACTATTCACTAGCAATGAGTCCTAAGGGGATTCCAATGGCAATTATTCCATGCATAATTATGGTATCGTTGTTTACCTCTTGATTTTAATTCTACACTTTGATCCATCGTACTTACATCCAAGTTGTAGCAGGAATAATGAGCATTGATGAAATGTAAAAGATTAAGAACTCATCAAGATGAGTCCTAGTATTTTCTCCATATATTGTGGTGATTATGTAGCTAGAGTTTCTTGATTAAACATTGTCAACTGATGTATATACAAAAAACCCCTGTTGTATCTTCCAATTCTATCAATGTGTTAAGAGTATCTCAAGATAATTTCTTGAAGTTTCTGTTTTTATCATATAGTTTGTAAGATTAGTGATGATCTATGTATCATCAATGTTTTATTTGTTTACTAGGAGGCTTATTCTTGGTTCTAATTCAAGATTTTAAGCTTTAATTAAGGCTTTAGAGTCATTATCAAGCTAATGATATTGATGTGCAATTAGTTTTGTAAGCTTTTGTCAAGAAGATTCTCTCGACACCATCTTTTTCCATCTCTCAACTAGTAGGTCAAAATAGTAGAGAATGGCCATTACATAGCATCCCCACTTAAGCCAAGGTCTAGTGGTCACCAAAAGATTCTTTGAATTTGTTATGGAAAGTTACAAAAAACAACTAGTCATCATCTTGACAATTCCTTCTTTGTTTTCTTGTGTGGTGGTTACCATGTTGTTCTCCTTGTTACTAATTTTTGTTCCTCTTTAAGGCTTTGAATTTGCCTTTAGTAATGTCTTTTCTTAATTTCATGTTTGTCTATTGTACCAAAAGCAAAAGAAAAAAGAAAAGGAAACACCAAGGTGTGTTCAATAACAAAGTCTTACCCTATTTTTTCAAGAAAGATTAAAAAAAAAAAAGGTGTGGATAATTTTGTAGCTATAGTAGATAATAAGATAAAGTTGATCTAGTATTTATATAATATGATAGAGAAGAATTGAAATTTCTAAACAATGATGATGCTAATGCGGTGTAAGAAGATATTCAAATAGATATGTTTTAACAACAACAAATGAATTTAGTTAGAAAAATTATTGTTTATATTAGAATGCTTGTTCAAGTTTAAGTGAGATCTCAAAATATAATTTATATTATTTTTTAATAATGTTTATGCTATCTACCAATTCTGGGTTTGGTTATGATTCTAAGGGTCTGTTTGGTAATGTGATAAATGTTATTTTTCAATATCTTTTTAACTTGAAAATGCATCAAAATAATATTTTTTTAATTTTAAAAATTTATTTTTGATATCAGTATATCAAAACGATTCAAAAACACCAAAAAATAATTTAAAACTAAAAAAATCTCAAAAATACGGTTGGACCGCAATACCAAACATTAACTTAGGCTAACATAATAGATCAAGAAAGTCCTCTAAGTTGACTCCTACCCATTTATTCTTATCATTAATTAGGTGCCTAAAATAAGCATTTGGGTCCCTAAAATATCATACATTTCTCAATTGAGTCCTTCCATCTCATTTAATTCGATATCTTTATTTGTATGATTGGAGCTCGAGGTCATGAACATGTGAACATTTCAAAGAAGTTCGATGCATACCAAAAGCATCTGGCTGCGTGCTTCTAACACAATTAACTAATGGAAGGCATCAATCACAGCATGCTAGACATCTGCATTAAATAGTTCACCAACATGATATGTGGCCTAATTTGTTTGTCGTTGTCTCTTGACTGTTCTTTTTATTTCCCTCGTTTGGAATCTTGTCAGAAGGAAACTTCGTAAGCATATGATTTTCTTTTAATGTTCTTTTTTGAAGGGTTGAGCGCTCCACCTCCTCCTCTCTTTTTTCTACATGGAACCCTTACACAATTTTTTAAAAAAAAGTCTTACCCTTTTAAGTCAGTTTATTTCATGGCAATTATATAGTTTATTCTCCCAAAATTCTTTTATTCCTTTTTATCATCCGCGTGGTATACTTTCACTTCCAAACTTGCCCTTTTCTAGATCCTATATATATATAGCATACACACTGTAAACTGTAGAAATTATTAACAAGAGAATCTAAGAAAACCATAGCTTGCTGAAGTTTAAGATTTGGTGAACAAAGTTTTTATAGAACAAAAAAGAAACACATTTCCAAACAGCATACACACTGTAACTGTGTTGAAAGGGAGCCAAACAATAAATGTGTTTATTTATTATCCAATAATACAGTACATTAAAAGTTTCTCTAACATATAATGATGATTGGATTCTAATGTTTAAAATATATGTACTGCACCTCCAATTCTAAATAAACTGTGTTGAAGTATTTCGTGACAACAATTCCTTGTTCGACCAAAAGTCCTCAAGGGCAGGAGACTCTTCATTCTGTAGTTCGGTTGTTTCCTCCTAGGTTAAATAGACAAAAAGAAACTAGGAATGCCTCATTCAGATAACACACTTTAATCTAGTCCCTTAATTGTTTCTCGGCGCCACACTGCACTAGTGGGATCAAATCGGAGCTCCCATGTAGGCCAGTAGTGTAGATCTTGCTTTAATGTCAACACTCGCGGCTTCCCATTCAGGTGGACAGTCTTTACACGGACAAACTCTCCATGCCCTAACTCCTGTTAAATAGTAATAGCATTTGCGTGATTCTGTATGATTTAAAACGCACTGGAAAGCAATAAAATTTATGTTGAGCAGATATACCTTGGTAACATTAAGGAAGGCGTCTAAATCAGGCGTCGGTTTTCCATTGATTTCAACAATCCATTGAAGAGCATATAGACCATATCTGTGTACCGGGCTTCCATGACACCACCTAATAAAACCAAAGAATTAGCCAGTTCCGACTACTACAAAGGCTCACAGCCATTGGTCCAAGACAACAAAACGGCCTACTTCAACATGCCTCCTGGCAATTAATGTACTTGTGTAGCCTGCTCGGCTTATATTGTGTCTCTTTTGCAAACCTGTTTCTTTGGTTCAATGATTGGAAAAGCCCCCCTTCTGATGATGAGATAAAGTATCAGTCAGGGGGGGGATGCCTATTCAGGGAAGGGGTGGTTTAAGTAGTTAAGAAGCTAAATGTTCTAAACAATGCTGTTCTTGAGAAAGAATGAATTAGAGAAAACCAAAGTAAAATTGAGGTGCAGCATCTATAACTCTCTTTTTTGCAGAAAATTTACAGTTCTAAACTCCACATTTCCATCTTTTCATGGTGATTCCCTTTGATGCAGCATCTACATGAGCCTACTCCATCTGACATCTTATTTTTTTGCCAAGAAAACATTTGTGCCTTTAAAACACGACTCAAATTAGCTGAGTCTGTGAAGCCATATTACCAGTCTGGAACCCACATGCAGCCACGCCCAGTCAGGACCATCTCAATTTAAATTAAAAGATATATTAAACTGGCAATAACAATATGCCTCCTATCATGTCAGTGTTACTGCCAATTTTTTCTCAATATCACCAAAACAACGAAGAAAACAAAAAAAAAAAAAAATTGCAGCTGAGAGAGAATCCTTACCTTGCCACATACACACCATGACCTTCTTCTGGAAGAAACCCAAGGGCACGCACTGCTGGATGAGAATCCTGAACTATACACCCACACCAATTTATTACACGTGTTGTGCCATTCCCATCCCTGACATCTGTTCCCACAATAAGATCAATTTCACGTCCCTGACAAACCATAAAGGAGAAAATATCACATTAATACCAACAAAGGCAAGAGAAGCATTTACAATTGATCAGGATATATAACAATATGGAGAAAACACTGAACCACATGTGGATGGATATCCATTTGCTTGCCTGTCGAAAGATAGTCAGTTTGAGTTTTCCATCATTGTCACTACACTTGTCCAATGCTTGGCAAGCATTTTCTATGTCACAAAAGCAAGTAACTGGCTCTTTGTCCACCGCCAAAATCATGTCTCCTTGTTCTAATAGATTTTCAGCTTTTGATCCAGCCAAACAACCTTTGACACGTAAAACTTGTCTTCTAACTGGATCTTTCCTGACAAGAGCCTGTAAAATATGATCAGCAATATTGAATAACAATAATGACAACATAGCCCATGACCTACATCATATATCCAATAAATATGTATGTTCAAGTAACCTTCCAAAACACTCATCTAGCTCAAAAATCTCATTAAATAACTAAGCAGTAACTTGTTCAAAGGACAGCAAACAGAAATATCAACAGGCACTAACAAGAAATGAAGAAAACAAAACAAGCTGATATGCATGATCTTTCACAAAACCTAGCAAAATGTAGAGCAAACTATAAAAGTAGGTAAACTTAATCAGACAACCAGTTATAAGGCATCATTACTCTAAATTGATAATATCCCAGGGTAACATAATCATTTTAATGATTTCAGCAATTTCCTCCACGAATTCATGTTAAAGGAGGCTCAATACATGATAAGAATATCAAAAGATTTCAAAGCATTTCAAAGGGGACAAAAGGAAGGTATTCACATTTCACAGAGAGGAAAGGAAATGCAGAGAAACAACAAAGACAAAAAAAAAAGTGTCTAGATGATAACATACTTGGACCCAGTGATCACTCAGAGCAAAACTTCGAGCTTTTGAAAGCAAAGTTGGATAAAGCTCAACCTCTAAAATCCTGACAAGTGGCATTGGCCTACTGACACCATTTATCAGAAGAGGTGGTCCCTTTGCACCATTTATGATTTTATCAAGAACTTGGCTTACAGCATAAACAGGGATGCCTCTAACAAACTGATGATCTTCTGACGTGCTACAACCAAATTTCAACTGCAATCAAGAATGCAAGACAAGAGAAGAAAAAACATCAGAAAAACACTGCAATAAGGAATTGAATTGTTGAAATTAAGTTACTAGTTCAAGGATCATACCTGAGTTGAAAAGCTTCCCCATATAGCTTGAACCCTTCCTTGCTCATCAGTTAGCACACCCGAAAATGAACTCCCAAAATCTGGAACAGAGTATAAAATTGAGACATCCACTGCAAACTGATGCTACTTTTAGAACAAACTTCATCTACATCCTTACCAGTATCGAGTTCAATGACTTCCATATTCGTTGCTCTATATCGTGGACAATCAGCTGAGCTGATATTCAAAGCAGCATAAGGATTGGTCACAATGGATTTCCTAGATGTCGCATGCAGACTCCTATTTAACCCCACAAGGTAGACAGAATCCCCGCGGCGTAATGCTGGCTCTGTCTCAAAATTCATTCATGCACACTGGTCATTAAAAATGATCAAGTTTTCATATAAACAAAAAATGGAATACCTAGGAAAAAAAATAAATCCCACCACCTCAAAACTAACTAAATGAAGAAAATCCCCTTTTCTGAAAACAGTGAGAAAAACAGCATCCATTGCTAAAAAGGGAAGGAAAAGGGAAAAGAAAACATTTTTCAGGCCATATCATTTTCAAAGAAGCTCATGATAACAAAAGGTGTCTGATAAAAATTTTGGCAGTGAAAATTATATCAAGTCTACAGAAATTCTCCCTGAATTTGATAAAAAATAATAATGCATTCACAATACAGTCAAGGATAGTATTGAAGAAAAAATGCAGGAAGTCAACCTACCAGGAAGCAATTCAGCAGCACGAACCATTGAGGCACCAACAGCTCCTAGAGCCGAGGGGTCATAAGCAACAAGAGCATAATTGTGAACAGGATGGAGAAAAACCACCTGGAATGTAATGTACAAATTAATCCTAATAAAATAAACCATATATGTCTTTCCATACATTTAACTTCTTTAAAATTTACCTCCCCAGGGATTTCAATTGGAAAAGCAGCGAAGGATAGCATCACATCTGATGCAGATATTGCAACAGTGTTCCTATCCACTGCAACTAATCCCAAGTCTTGAGAATGATAAACAATCACACCAGTTCCAAAAAAATGTTGTGAATGAACACCATCAAGCATTATTGATTGTGGAACATGAACCTAAAAGTACAAACATCAGTTTGTTAAGATTGACTCTCGTAACAAAAGTAAAACAGAAAGAAAGTGAATGGCTAAGCTGACAATTTGACAGCATCGCCAATGAAAGACTGCTGGTTCTGAACAAAAAAGAAACAACGATATAGAGGCAATTAAATTAAACGTGTATAAACAAGGGAAAACACAAAATGAAGATGGCTTGTGAACTTTAAGAGGCAAATCCAGAAAATAGAAGCTTAATTGTAGCATTGGCCATTGGCATGATCCTTTTAGGTTTCTATCAGAGAGGAAACAAATAATCTAGGTTTCACGCTAGACATTTCAAGAGTGATCACTGATAGTATATCTTCACTGATACCTATCACTTATGCAGGAAGAACTGTTACACATGTTGTTTCTACTGAAGTATGCTCAAAAGCATGGATGATCCTCCAACACATAGAAGACAGAGCAGAGACAACATATGCAGTTATCATGCTACTGATGCTAGAGAGAGAGAGAGAGAGAGAGAGAATAATGACAGCTCAAGGCAAAGATCAGACCGACTTAATCAACAGTTCAGCACTGTAGCTTATGAATAGAGGTGGCTTACAAAAAGTCTTCTGAGGAAATATTGAAGGTAACATCAGTATATTAACGTAACTGACAAAATGACCAGTTCATTAAAGACAATTAGAACCTCAGGTTTTTTACCTCAAACATCACAAGCGTAGGCTCTATCACACTTTCTGCAAATGAAGCATTAGTTGTCACTGTCATTGCACCTTGATAGTCTCTTGATACTTCACTTTCCATGGTACTTGAATTGACTGACTTAACTTCTCCAGTTTCAGACAAGGAACAATCAGTAACAGCAATTCCATTGGCAGACAAATCTGATACCCTCCGTTTCTTTGTTCCAACATCAGATTCTTCCCGAGAATGTGGTTCTTCAGAAGAATGGTCATCACTTGATTCCATACAAGTAACACCACCAGCCAACTCTAGGTTGTTACCTAGATTTACATGTTCCACATGAGTTTCCTCACCACTTGGGAGAACAGTTTGGCTCGTTACGCTTTGTCCCATATATTTAACAGCAGATGATAGCTGCAGGGAATCAGGCTGTATAGCAGGCTTTGCTGTCCATAAACCAGAGCTGTCATCACGAGTATATATCTGTGGAGGGGCATACCATTCATGGCGGTCGACTGTGACGAGGACAGACTGCAAGCATCATAGTAATCAAGAAAAGAAAAAAAATACCTAATACAAATTATATTTGCAATGATGCAATGACTGAAAAGCCAAAACTGATTTTATAGTCCTTGCATCCCAAATCACGTTTCCACCTTTCTATTTATTTTTTACCATTTCATACAATTTAAAGGAATTCTTTTACTTTCCAATTTACTCACATGGAATGCAAGTATGAAAGGAAAACTTTGCAATTGATTTCAAAGTAAAGAAAGGGTAATGGTGGAAATCAATAATATTTCCAAAACATATGAAATAGTCAAGTTGATATTCTTCAAGATATTAGAAGTCTAAAACTAGACGATTGTTTGGAACAGAGAGAGTTCAAAATAATAACAGTCCGTGATCAAAATTCCACAAAATCCAGAGCATTGACTCTTAAATTTACTGACCACCATAGATTCAGCACTAACATTATATGATCAGATAATGTTGATTCATCCAAGAAAAAAGGAAATCAGTTTACATTTCATTATTTTCCAAACTATTAAGGTCATGGGCATATGTTCACTTTGAAAAGGACAGCAATGGTTAACCATCATATACCTTCCTTCGATGACGATCTGTGTAACTTATATATTCTAAGGGCACTCGAGCACCTCTAGATAGCTTCGACAGAACTGAGATTAGCTCATCGAGTTGAGATATCTCCTCACCCGCAAACTTCTTAATGATAGCATGGCGAGGAACTCCAGCTCTAAATAGCATGTATCTGCAATGAGTAATACAATAACATCGTTGAGTAAAATGAACCAAAAGTTGAAGCCCAACTAATTAAAGGGAAAAGAATTAAAGAAAATAAAACCTTCAAAAATTCAAATCTAAGTATCAAAAATTAAGAGAATGATGCATGGAATAAATCATTCAAGATTCTAGGCTAGGAAACACAAGCCCCATAAAGTCACTATAAATCATAATAGACTTTTTCTCTCCGGTAAATCATTCATCAGGCTAGAAAATGCTTCTCTCAGCGTATCAAATCATCATAAAAATCTTTCTTCTCTCCTTAAATATCAAATAAATGCAGTAGAAACATATTAAAATGTCAAGCAAACCAATCAACAACATAAATTCTATGAACCAAAAAAAGAATTGACTTACCCAGGTTCTGAAACGTACACCAAGCCACAATGGAAACGGAAATTTCTTGCCTGTTTCATAAAAAAAAAATTTAGGTATTAAGATGATGACATGATGAGCTAGAATGAGCACGGTGATCCAAACGAGGACATTTCCATAAAAGGAAACAAATCTGATCGCTCAATCCAGTTAAGTATGATGGAAGAATGTCAATCAACCAAGTTGAAGGCAACAAAATAGTTAGAATAAAGGCATGCACTCAGAAAATCCGACATGGTTAGGACGGTATGATTTTAAAAAAGCAGCAACAAAGTTTTGATGGAAATACTCTGCACAACATAGATGAGAGCTTTCAAAGAACATCACAGGTCTAGAGTATATGCCAGGAAGCCAGTCATGCTTAGCCTGGCACTACCGCAGGTAAAGAGTATCCAGAGAACCTGAGGTAATAGACAGTTAAAAATTTTCAGCTATTTTAAGAAGGTTTAAAGTCCAGCCTACCTGTTGGTAAGATAGAGGATGAATCACTGCACCACTGACTTCTAGGAAGTAGTCAGGGGTTATTGAATGTAAATCCTGAACCTGAAGCAAAAAGGGAAACTAAATTAACTTATTGCAATGATGAAAATACAAATAAGCTTAAGAGAAAAGGGCAATACCAAGAATTCAAGCAAAGGCCTCCTACTACAAAAATATTCATTCTCAAACAATCACATAAAAACAAGATTTTTTTCCTCCAACTTTTCTCAGAAACAGGACAACAAACATCTATAAAATCAAAACCAACTTACAAAGATGCATGTTGACACTCGAATGCAAACGATGGACTCCAAGAGAAAATTGACATTAAACGTCATTTAGAATTCCAATCCTTTGCACCAATCTCGACTTTCAATTTTTTTAATGTCAATATAAAATTCTGCTTTAATTTTTGGGGATGTTTGCATTGATTTTAAGTGCTCTGACACCAATAACGGGTGCATCTAATAAAAGAGAGGAAAACATGGAGATTCTATATATTTCATGAGTGAAACAAGCAACATTATGTGTCCTATACAATTTACCATGTAACAAGCCACTCCATGTAATGAAACATTACTTTATGCCAGTAGTTCCATAATTTGATCCGGCATTCAAGCACCTCTCATGTGCGCTTCTTGCTGCTAGTGGCTATTAGCCTTATAGGAGCATATCAAAACTGATATACCAGCAATAGCCACTTCTCCAAGTTTAAGGACACTAGATAGCTGATCTGTCTAAAAAATTCCAGCATTCCACTCTGAAACCAAGTGGATTTTTTTCTTTGGAATCCAATGAGTTACAGTCCATTGAGACTCCCTTAAAACTTTTGTTCCTCCAACAAAAGAAAAGGCGCCGTAAAACTTGTAAGCATAGAGAAGCTATAGCTACAGGGTAAAAGTAGTCTCACCATTAAGTTCACAGACAATGGCGTGCCACCCCCTCTCAATCTGCAACACAATTTTCTGGTCAACGCTGTCATCAAGCAAAGTCTCCAGTTTCAGAAATTGTGTAACCACCTACAGCACATGGAAATATAGTAAAAGAGTACATGAGAGAGAGGGAGGACATTGATTGCGGTTCAGGAGATATAACATTAGAATACCAAATAATGTCCAGCAATTAGAATACAACCAGTGCCGTATAGAAATTAAAGCACCAAAATAATATGACTAAACTCATAACTCACTTCTCCATTCACACGAAAAAGGATATCCCCTGGCTCCAAATGTGTATAAGCTGGGCCACCAGGCACCTGAAACATGTTAGAGATCATTATATATGCTTCATTCTAAATCCTTCGCTTCAACAGTTGAGAATATAAAGACTCTGTGCTCACCACGGAGTCGACAACAAGCATTCCAGTTTCTTCAAGTGGTGATGCATGCCGCACAATCTAAAGGAGTCAAAAGTGTTGTAAGCCACTAGGAACCACTATTCTTTCAAAGAGTTACCCATTAGAACAGAAAAGTGCAAGCAACAAGAAGAACTATTACCTGCTCGGTTTCACTTTGAAGACCCAGCCGGCGTGTCTCATCAAATCCTTTATGAACAAATGTCATCTATATCAAAAATATCTGATGCTAAATCATTCAACAGCAATTCATCCGGCATTGTAAGAAAAAGACACATAAGTGGAACCATCATTTTCTCATAATGAGATGTTCATCTCATTGTGCACAACGAGGTTCAGTCACAAAATCAGGGGTACAGAAAAATACTTCAGACTGTAAGAGCATAATGGGAAATAACTACTAGGAGAGCTGTGCATCTATTCCAGTATCTTTATACACTACACTGACATGAGCTCAAATGGACCATACACAAGTTTTATAACAAGCTTTAAACATTCTGTAAACTATACCTGCCTAAGCATTTTGTTAGTTAGATCTCATCATTTCATATAACATCAGAAGCATTGCCAATAGCAGATATTTCTATCTTTCCACAGCCATTTTACATGAAGACAAAAGCCCAGAACAATCACTATCCAGAAGGAATCTTAAGCCTTTTGTAGTTATTGTTGTTTCGTGCTCTTAATTCCTATCCTGGCATTTAAAAAAGTGATCTGCTTTTATTTCAAATCCAGGTTTCTGTGCTAATGTGGCTAAATGGTAACAAGGCAAGCCCAAAAAACATATAACAATGTGAGCGTAAGGATGCAAATATTGCTCAAGCGCTCACAATGAAAATGTTAGCAAAAATCAGAGGTGCATGTGGAACAATGTCCAACCCAAGAAAAGATTCATAGTTCATATCAGAGAAAAGTCATTCCACTTAAAGGAAGAAGCGCTGACTGGAAACAGGTGAACAAAGGGAAAGGTTGGAAATGAACCTTTCAGATTATTTGACAAGCCATTTTAAAAGAGGGGAAAAAATCCTCAGCCCTCCTAAATAGTTAAAAATCTTAATGAAAAAAGGTACAGAATTTGGTTGATAATTTTTTTTGCCTGTTTTTTCAATCTCATTCTTATTGTTCCACATCAACCTCTAAGGAACAAATGTCCAATCTTCTTTCTATCACAATCAAGAATATCCAAGTCAATCTAAATGTGAGTCAAAATCCATGAGGATAACAATCAACAACAAACCTGAAGCGTACCACGAGGTATAGAAACTGCCTCCCACTTATTGGAATACGAGTTTCTTCCTTTTTGGAGAAATTCCAGCGCCCTAACAACCTGAAAGATTTAGCATATTGGGTGTTCAACTAAGATTAAGCTTTCAAAGAAACAAGCAAAAGCAACTATAGAAATAGACACAATCTGGATTCGTTTCAAATGTTACATGCTTTCGTAGACATCTGCTTATGCTCCACATTTACAAAAAGGCTAAGGAATGGAGAGGAAGCCAGAGAACACATGTACAACTATGTCATAAATTAAAATCCAACTCAATTTTCAACAAGATATGCAAACATTATAACTTGCTTTATACATTTTCTTTAAGTAATTCAGTTAAAAGATTTCGCAACCTAATAAAGCTCAAGCTCTCATTTATTTTACCTAAACCTGTCACTTATTTTAGATAAGTTGTCAACCAAAAACACAAAACTAGACTTCAAATTTAGGTGATGTTAAGAGTATGGCATAAAAGACGAGAAATAAGCCAAAGCATAATGAAGAAAAGCACCCACTCGTTCTAATGGTAAGAAAAAAGCTGAAGCACTTGAAGACTTGCTCCCAGCATTCAAAGCAACTGCTCTGCCTTGCCAATCGATTACTGGAGAACCACTTGAACCCCCCTTAGTTCCAGATGCAGCCTAAAAGTAAAGCAAAGCATAAATGGGAAAACAGTAATGATAGTCAAGATGCAAGAAATGAGATTAATATATCATTAACTTATAAAGTTTAATGCATGCTCTGGTTAATAGAAAATAGGGGCATGGTTCTTCATCACAAATCACACAACAAACTTAGCCGAGATTATCACATGCCATTCAAAACCTTATGATGCCATGACCTCTTATAAAGCAAATTACATGCCAAAAGTAATTGACACTCTAAAAAAAGCATAACAGTTAAACAATCATATAAAGAAGATGAAGCCACATGGATATTTCTAATATCCTTGACCCATGGAAATTATAAAAATTTCAGTAAAACAAACTACTCGAGATAATTTTGTCAACACTATTAAAAAAAATGCATAGCCAAACTGTATGCCATTGTATTGCTCAATGAAGCTATGAAAGATCATCATCACAAAACTCAACCATTTCCAAAATTAAATGATATTGAACAGAATTGTTAAACTTTTCTCTAGTTCAATAATCTGCTATAGTTCATGCATATACAGTTCTCCTTCCCATCCAATCTTGCTGATTCTTGTCTGACCAATCAGACAAGATCTTAAAAATATTCTAGCACGCAGTCCCATGGTTTCCCAACAGATATTCCATCACAGTTGTAAAAAAAATCCAAAGCATAGCCGAGGTAAAATTAGACAGACAGCATGACAACATCTAGACTATTTGGGAGTCAACAGCTTCAAGTAGTCATAGAAGGCAAATTTAATGAACTCAAAAATCACTTCAACAAGCACAAATTATTTGAAGATATTATCTCATAATTTAGTAGCATCCAAAATTAAAACACTTACTTGCATGTAGAATGTATTGAAGTCATTGTACCCATCCCTGCACCAAATATCAGTAATTGTTAGCAAAGTTCGGACAAGAAATCAACAAACTTTGACTCGTTAAGGTACAGAAACATTCTTTCACCATTATCAGATGACCTCAATTAACTACTATTTGAGGGCCTCTTATTTTTTCTCTCTGCTCTGAATTGCACAACACTTTATATTGAAAAGGGTAGAAGACCCATTTAACTTGACATAAAATGCATGTAGCATAATATATAATGCTTAAACACCAGTTCCTTGTCTATCCCTTTTTCAAACTAAACTGACCCTTAAAAGGTTTTTTCAAGTTAAAAATGAGTCTGTCTGTTTTTGCATTTCAAAAGTTGCATTTCAAAAGCGCTTTTGAAAAAAATTTAAAATTTTTTATTTTTTTCTTTACTTCAAATTATTTTTTTTTTTTCAGATCATTTTGATATGCTGATATCAAAAATAATTTTAAAAAAAAATTATTTTGATGCATTTTTAAGCGAAAAGCATTTGAAAAGCAACCGCTACCACACTCTTATACACCCCCTAAATGATGAAGCAAAAACATCAAGTGGCCAACCTACTAGTAACCACTTCAAGAGTTAAAAATCAAGGAGAACAAGAGACACCCACTATGCCCAAATATGTATCATAATACAACTGTTTTGGTGCCCAACCTCAAAGATTATTTGGAAACAAAATTCCAATACACGAAGAGAAACAAGTAGCATTTTGGTGTCCGAGGGAGGTTGTGGTGATCATTGATGAATATAACACGAAGAAAACATCATTTTATTAACTTATCAAATAGCATTTTGCTGTACAAGTATGGCATCTGAAAGACAAATTAGGAATATTAACATACTTTTTATAGTGAGGTGCATCTCTATCCAAGCGAGCAAGAGTCCCCGCCAAAATGGAAACCTACAATGTCATCTTCAAATCAGTAAGCGAACATTGACCACAGAAGGAAATCCAACAAAAAACCATCAGAATTCAGTGAAACCAAAGATAATATGGCCTCCACAACAGAAATCAGACATGATGTAAGAAGAGAAACAAGTCATCAACACTAATATATGTAAGAAGTCGACTGCAAAAAAACATTTTTTCCTTCCCTCTCTATAATTTCAATGATTTCTCAGTTCTCCTCTATGTATTTTCTTGTTTTTATGAATAAATCTAAGCATATACTTTTATATCTCAAAATTCAAATTCTAACTTCCAATCCAAGAAAACCAAGAATTCAGAATAAAATTCACATCAAAATCCCCTAAATTCGAATTGAGTCAACCAAAATATACTAATTAAACAAAAAAAGGTAAGAATCCTAGTCCATTCTTCCATTGCAAATGCAACAAAACACCAAACAAGTAAAAATAAATAACAAACATACAACCAATTACCTTCTCGCCACTATCATTACCAACAACCCTTATTTCCAACCCAACACAAGCAGCCTCGGGAGCAAGAGGAATCTCTTCATAATTCAAAAACTGAATTGCCCCAGGATCATACCTAAAGAAGCCAAAATCATGAACCTATACACACAAACTCACATCAAAATCACAATCTTTATCATAAATCCAAATAAAAGATAACGTCTTTAAACAGCAAAAAAACACAATTAACCATAAAAAAATCCAACGTTCAAAACAAAAAACAACATGGTCATCAGTATTTTCACTTACAGGATCTCTATATATCGGATACACAGGAATCTCCTCACGGTTCAGAAACATTGCCTCTGCCACCACAGGCCCTGAAAAAGAAATCCAAAATTCAAAAACCAAAATCAAGTCAAGCCCTAAGAAAAAATGAAAACAAGAAACAAGAAAATACCATACCAGCCTTGACGACATGTCGGTTAGTGAGGATAATCCCACGGCGTTTATCAACAACAAAGCCAGTAGCATAACTAGCACCAGCAGATTCGGTGTCAAAAGCACGACAAGCAGTGGTACGGAGGACGACAACGGCAGGGACCACTTTGTTAAGGGCTTTCCTCCAGTCATCCGCCGTGGCTACGTTTTCTTTGAAAGGTGGGTCGATTTCCATGCAGAGTTCTTCTTTCATGGTTGATTCAAGACTCGCCATTTCTGTTTCTGATCCTAGCCTTTCTAGTGGGTCTCCCATTGCGTTCCTTTTTTTAGGGTTTGGAGAGTGAAATGATGAGACTTGAGAGTGATTTTTTTAGAGAGAGATGGGGAGATAGGAAAATGGTTTTTTTGGTAGGAAAGAACGGGAAACACCATTTTAACTTGTTTGCACCTGTGTTCGTACTTGATTATTCTTTTTCTTTTTAAAAATCAAGTGAAGTTTTATTTTTTTTAAATAAAAAATAGAAAGGGACATATTTTTTTATCTTTAGTATCTTTCTGCGAGAATAATAAAAAAAATTATATCAAAGAGTTGGCTAGCTACTTTACTTGATTGGCTATTGTTTATTTTATTCGGGCTTCGCTTTCTTTAAAATTTTAAATATTTTAAAAAAAAATTAATTTTTTTATATATTTAAATCGATCCACTCATTTTAAAAAAATAAAAAAAATATTATTTTAATATATTTTAGTAAAAACTATAACATTTAAGCTCTCTTAATCATATTTTATTTTTATTATAATTGTTATAGTTATTAAACTTATGTGGATTATAACCTAACTTAAAGTTTAGGTCATGCAACGGATCTTTGATTTTTTTAAAAAAAAAAGAAAAAAACTTTGAAAACGATCTTGTTTCACTTTAAATAAAAAAAAAAACTTAAAACTTCAACATTTTTTTTTTAAAGAAAGAATCTGGGTTATTTAGCCGATTTAGCTTGAGCTATGCTTATATTTTTTTAAATTTTAAAAAAAAACTTGTTTAAAATTAATTTTTTTATATTTTATATCATTTTAATATGGTAATGTTAAAGATAAAATTTTAAAAAAATATTATTTTAATATATTTTTAAATAAAAAATATTTTAAATCACAATCACCATAATATTTTTAAATTCATTGGTTAACTTATGGGGTAAAGTTTTATAACTGCTTGTATTTTTTAAAAGAGACTGGTTTCCTCCAGTAATTTCTTAAATCAATTGATTACATGCGTATTTAATATTTCATTTTAATAATTTTGTTTACAATAAAAAGTTTAAAACATTAACAATAAATTAAAATTGTTCAATGTTTTAAGTATACAAGTCCACAATGAAATGCTAGCAATTTTTTTTTATTTTTTGTTTTTTGTTTTTTTTATTTTTTTATGTTTTTGTTTTTGTTTTTATTTTTGTTTTTATTATTTTTTGTTTTTTTCTTTTTCTATGCTTTTATAGGATTTTTTTTGCTTTTTTCTTTGTGTTTTTTTCTTTTAATGAATTTTTTTTGTTTAATTTAGTTTCTTAATGTTAATTTTTTTATTTAGTTATCAGATGTTCATGATACGGATCCCGGGTTTAACGGGTTAACCTGATTTGACAAGTTAACTTGAATTTTTTTTTTGCTTTTTTTCTTTTTAATTAATAACATATACTAAAACTGTTCAGTGTTTCACTGTGCAGTCCACATGAAACACTAAACTGTTTTTTTTGTTTTTAATTTTTTTTGTTTTTCTTTTGCTTTTTATGCCTTTATGGTTTTTTTTTCTGCTTTTTTTCTTTGTGTTTTTTTAATGAATTTTTTTGTTTAATTTAGTTTGTTAATGTTAATTTTTTTTTTTAGTTATCAAACTTTCATGACACGGATCCCGGGTTTGACCGGTTAACCAAGAATTTTTTTTGCTGCTTTTTTTAAAATTTGACGAGTTAACCCGGTATTTGTCTTTTGCTTTTTTTCTTTTTAATTAATTTTTTTCATTTAGTTTAGTTTTTTAATGTTAAATTTCTTTCTATTTAATTATCAGACTTTCATGACACGTATCTCAGGCTTGACGGGTTAACCCGTTTAATTTATTTTTATATTTAGTTATCAAACTTTTATGATGGAAATTTCAGATTTGACTTCTTAACCTGGTTTGAAGGGTTAACCGAGTTAATTCAGATTCTTTTCTTTTTCTTCATTAGTTTTTTTCTTCTTGTTGGTTTTTTTTCTTTGTTTTTTAATTAATCTATTTAATTATCACACTTTTATGACACGACCTTGCAGCCAGACTCACATTCAAGGCTCTTGGGTCCGGTGTTGCAGTCAGACTCACTTAAACTTGAGTCATGTAAGTTTAATATTATTATCAATATTATAAATATTACTCTTAGGTCAAGCGTTGCAATTAAACTAAAAGCTTTTGGGCATATCTTTATAGAAAGACCTAACAATCTTAGATATTAGCATTTTTTGATATTTTTTATGCAAGAAAAAAAATTTAACCCGTGGCGTGTGCCTTTGTTTTTTATATTTATTTTTTCTCTTTTCCTTTTTAAGTCTTTTACTATGGATAGCACAGTACAATCCACAGTGAAAAAACTGATGCCTTTAGTTTTTTTTTGTCTTTTTTTAATTATTTTTTAATTTAGTTTCTTAATATTAAATTTTTTCTATTTAATTATCAGACTTTCATGACATGGATCCCAGGTTTGACAGGTTAACCCAATTTATTCAGATTTTTTTTCTTTTTCTTGATTAGTTTTTTTTTTCCTGTAGGTTTTTTTTTTCTCCTTACTTTTTCCTTTTTAATTAATCTTTTTTTTTTAATTTATTTCATTAACAATAAATCCTTTTCTATTTAGTTATCACACTTTCATGATACGAATTATAAGTTTGACATGTTAACCTAATTTGACGGGTTAACCCGATTGATTCAGATTTTTTTTTCTTTTTTCTCATTAGCTTTGTTCTTTCGATTTCATCTTTTAATATTACATGCAGTCCATAGTGAAAAAGCTGAAGCTTTTAGTTTTTTTTTTTTTGCTTTTTTTATGCTTTTCATCGTGGGACCGCATGGAGTCCACGGTGAAAAGGTTGATGCCTTTTTTTTTTGTTTTTAATTAATTTTTTTATTTAGTTTGTTGATGTTATTTTTTTTTCTATTTAATTATCATACTTTCATGATACGGATCTCAGGTATGACGGGTTAACCTAGTTAATTTAGATTTTTTTTCTTTTTCTTCATTAGTTTTTTTCTTTTATTGTTTCCTTTTATTTAATATTTTTTTTATTTAATTTAGTTCATCAATATTAAATTTTTTTCTATTTAGTTATCGACTGATGCTTTTAGTTTTTTTTCTTTTTTCTTTTTTGCTGTTTTTATGTCTTTAACTGTAGACTGCATACTGAGTCCACAGTGAAAACGCTGATGCCTTTTTGTTTTTTTTTAATTAATTTTTTTCGTTTAATTTAGTTATCAAACTTTCATGACACGGATCCCGGGTTTGACGGGTTAGCCCAGTTAATGTTGTGTTAACCTGTCAATTTTTTTTCTATTTAGTTATCAAACTTTCACAACATAAATCCAAGGTTTGACGGGTTAATCTGGTTTGAAGGGTTAACCCAGTTAATTCAGATTTTTTTTTTCTTCATTAATTTTTTTTCTTCCTTTTGGGTTTTTTTCTTTATTTTTTTAATTACTCTATTTAATTAACACACTTTTATGATATGACCTTGCAGACAGACCCACATCCAAGACTATTGGGTCTGGTATTGCAGTCAGACCCACTTAAACTTGGGTTGTGCAAGTTTAATGTTATTATTAATATTATAAATATTACTCTTGGGTCAGGCGTTGCAGTCACACCCAAGACTCTTGGGTACAGTTTTACAAAAAAACCTAATACTTTTAAATCTTAACTTTTTTTTGATATTTTTATGCAAAAACCATTGACCCGCGGCATTGCGCGGGTCACGTAACTAGTGAGATTCTAAATTGTTTCATTCTCGGATTGCTCCCAACAATAAATAGTTTATTTGGATCAGGGCCACAATACGCATTTGGAATTGGTATACGAAAAACTCAGCATTCAGCGACCTATTCCACCGAGAGTAGGATATTTTTTATTTTTTTTATAAAATAAAATTGTATATATAAGTTTTTTTAATATGTTTTTCTAGTCTAAAACATCTAAGTTCAAATAAAAAATTTTATGTATTAATATAATCAAATAAATAAAAAATTATGTATACAAATAAATAAAATAGAAAATCATTAACGATACCTAAAAATAAAACTTGAGAGATCAAGAGATTAGTGTAGATCAAGATATTTAATCTCGAAAGACGGGACATTTACTCTATTGTGTTTGCTAAATTTTTTAATTAAAATAGATTTTTTATTTAAGCAAAATAGAGACACAAATTAACTTAATCAAATAAAATAAAAGATATAAAAAATATCATGTAAGGTTGCACATGTTATAAATATCATTTGAAAATAATTATTTTTATTTTAAAAAATAAAATTCATCCATACAAAAGATTAAAAAAAATTTATAAAAGTATAAAAAAAACTCTTCAAATTTAAATATATAACTAAAAAATATTTATCATTTAAAAGATGTTCTCCAAATAAAATGAAACAGAGAAGAGGTATTAATATAAGTATAAATTAAAAAAATTATAGAATTAAGTGAATTATAAAATAATTTATATATATATATATATTAATATTGATGTTTTTAATTTAAATATTATAGATTTAACTATTGCTATTGCATTATAAAATAAATAATACTTTATATAAAATATTTTTTATTGTTCCATTAAACTATTTACAACTCTATCACATATGAAATACATCCGGTAAGGACTACAGTTTTCTTGGTTTCTTAAACGTGCAACAACATCAGGTAAAATATAATCAGGAACAAAATTGAGATTGCGATCAAATTCTACAAATACTACGTCATCAAACGATCTCCGTCTAATTTATTTAGTGATACTTTATAATGTTAAACACTAGTTTTTCGAATAAAACACAATTAAAAATAAAAAAATAAAAATTTATTTTTTTATTATACTGGGTCAGACCTGGTTCATTGTATTTAGCTCTGGACATAACTGAACCCGTTCCGGCTAAAACAATGGAGAATGACTCAACTATTTACATTAACAATGGAGTCACTTTCCTTTGTTCACTTAAGTAAATAATGGATAATGAATTATAATCTCCATTAATCACTTAAATGAATAGTGGAGAGTGATTCACTCTTCACATGAAGAAAAGAAAAGCAACATTTCACTTTTTATTAGTCACTTAAATGAATAGTGGAGAGTGATTTACTCTAAAAAAAAAGAAAAAAGGAAAGCAATATTAAGCTACTTTTAATGACTCTACATTTTAAATGCAATTAATAATGGGATTTATGAATAATTAATAAAGTTTTACTCGTTATTAATTTTCTGTAGTTTGCTTCAAAAACAGAAGCAACCAGGAAACAAAAAGGCTCAACTCTCCTGGGGCCCATTGACCCCACATCATATGGTCAAATCCTGCTAGCTTGCTGATTGATTTTGATCTGGCTCGGTAGTGATTATTTCAGTATTCCCAACAGAGGACAAATTTACGGGTTGGCTGGTACCAAAGTTATAGTTTTTAGACTCCCTCAGAAAATTAATTTAGAAAAAAACATAGTTATTTCGGATTAAATTGCCAGTCAACAAGTTAATTTAAAAAAAAAACAACAATTCTTTTAGTGTTGATTATTAACAGTATATTTAATATTATAATAATAGTTATTTTTAAAATATTTTTTATTTGAAAATATATAAAAATAATATTTTTAAATTTATTTTTGATATCAATCTATCTAAATAATTTAAAAATACAATAAAAAAACAAAAAAAAATTAATCTCTTTTAATTTTCTCAGCGTTTTAAAATATAAAAACAAATAAACTCAGAAAATCCAATTAAATCAACCAAGTTTTGTTCAATCAATATCGTATCAGATTTAATAGAAACCTAATCTGGATTAGACGCTTAATCTCTAATAAAATGGCCTCTCTGAAATTAACTAAGAAGCATAGTTCTTTGATCCGCTCTTGATGAATGAACCAACCTTGGTTAGCTCACCGAGCGGCTTGTCTGTCCATCTTATCAGGTTATAGGCGAAGGCTCCTGCTATGGCTCCGATTATCGGTCCTACGATGTAGACCCATAATCCTTTGAATTGATGCTTAACAACGGCAGGGCCTATGCTCCTCGCAGGGTTCATCGAAGCTCCTGAAACCGGCCTGCAAAAAAATAACACGTTACGTGTATTTTGCTTTCTGTAGATTGTTTTGTGAAACCAATATCTCTCATTATACCCAAATTAATGAGCTTAAATTGAATAGTATATGATAAAAAATTCACCCAGCAACGAAGACATTCAAGAGTATAGTCATTCCAACAGCAATCCCAGCAAGATCTCCCACCTGCTAAAACAGAAACTTCAACAATAAGAGATACAGCAATGCTTAGAATTAATTAAGTTGTGCTTGAATCAGAACAGACCGCCCTATCATCTGTGGATACGCCGGAGATGACAAACATCAAGAGGAAGGAGATGATGATCTCAAGAACCAGTGACTGCCCATCTGAACCGGCCGGTACAGTTCCGAAAAATGCTTCTGGGGTTACATCAAGCGCTAGAGCTAGTGTGCCACTAGCAAGAATCGATCCCATTAGCTGAGCTATGATGTACAATGGAACCTTCAAAGAACAACCATGAAATATATCAAGCAGTGAGATCTCTTTAATTTGTTCGTTCCTATATGTGTAATATACATATCCAAGAAAAGTACAAGCATGCTCTCATAAACTTACTTTTTTTAGCTAAATTTGATGGATTAACTAAAAACCTAACTCGAGCCAGGTTTTAAAATAAATAAAGAAAATTAATCTATTATAAGCATGTAAAGTTAACCAATGATTCTTTTTATTCAGTCAAAAACCATCAACTTAAGACTGTCATTTTCACCTTCACAAAAAAAATAGTTAATTTTCTCAATCCCGCCTCACCCTGGCCATGTTTGATAACTATGGAGAAGACCATGTTTGATAACTATGGAGAATAGTACTCTAATTTCCTAAAAACCTTGAAGAGCTAGGAAAAAAAACACCCTAGACCCAAATATAATTAATTTTGTTCCCGTATAAAAGTAGGTCAAAACCATTATAATCCCAGAAGAAGAACACTAACCTGCCATGAAGGAAACCGGCGAAAAATGGCGAAAGCGATGGTGACAGCGGGGTTGAAATGTGCTCCAGAAATGTGACCAAGTGAATATATCATAACCATTACAATTAAACCCCATGTCACACATACGCCTGGAAAGGTCACTGACCCATAGATATTGTTCACAGCAACGGATCCACATCCCGCAAATATCACAAAGTACGTTCCCATAACCTCAGCAATCAACTGGAAAACAATCCACAAAACGCAATAAATAAACACATTGCTAAACCGTACATGGAAACCAGCTTGGTCATCAAACAAGAAAACAGACAGTTCCGAGCATAACTATGGGCTAGCAAACCTTTTGTGTGATGGTCACGGCTGCAGGTGATGTACAGCAATCAAATTTTCCATTTTCTTTGGAGTCAGTGGGTGTGGCAAGACCTTCTTCCATGCTCGTAATCTCTTGGCTTTCAATTCCGTCGGACTTTCTAGCCATTATCACGAGAAAAGTAAGAAAAAAAATGATGTAAATAGCGATAAGAAGGGGCTATGAAGGAAAAGTTTGTTGACTACTGGGCATGAGTAATCAAGTAGAGTAGTTTTTGGAGATAAACATCAAGCAGATTTGGTTTAGGATAGGTTAGAGATAATTAAGGAGATCTTGTACACTTGGGATGCGATCAGCTACTCTTGATTTAGATCTTCAGAAGGTGGAGAACTTTTTCAATTTGTGCATGGATAAAATCTTAATTATCTGCATAATTATTTTCATTGTAGCAGAAGAATATAGTTGTAAATTTCAAATTTGAGGGAACTAGGTTCCCTTGAAAGAGCTATTGCATCTGGGAAGCAGTAAATTGTTCAATTAATCTTAATATGAATCTTGATGAAGACCATGCCATTTCCAGTTCCATGTGTTAGGGTTAAAAATACTTTATATAGCTGTGGACTAGGCTTAGTCCGTGCCACAACTCTTTCCCTGAAAATACGACTAACCAGTTTTTCAGTAATCACACATGGAATGGCAACAATGTTTCGAAGGTTTTTGGTTTTCATTTCCTGTAGTGATAAAACTTGAGCAGGGTTTGGTAACAAAAGGAGTTCTATTAATTATCCAGAAAAGGGATTACTATCAAGAAAGGATGAATACAAGGCAGAAAAGGTCATCCTGTAGCCGAAAAAAAACAAAAAAATCACGAGAAGATCGACCTCAAAAAGACTAATCAACCCTTTAAGCCAAAGAAAAATTAATGTTAAAATTAGTTTTTTCAAAATAATTATTGTTTTTTTAAAAAGATGTTTGAATGAATAAGATGAAATGAATACTGTATATTTTGAAATGTGCTGATTTTGAAAGAAATATCTTCTCCTACTTCACTTATTAAAAAAGAAAAAAGATAAAAAAAAAAGAGTGCTTTACTTATAAATACTGTAAATAAAGGCTTTTTGTTGGGCAATTTTTGATTTAATGAAATTATAGTTTATAATGAGTTTTTTCAACTTGGTTCAACTTTATTTTGTTTATATGGTTTTGGTTTTTGAATCGGAAATGGAAACAAAACCTATTTCTTTTAAAAAAAATTCCAAAATAAAGTTATCCAAAAAAAATTCTTTAAATTTTGTTTTATTATAGATATCCCGAATAACTTAGTTAATTTACTTACTCCTGTCAGTATAGCCAAACAGGCCAAACAGCCCCAATAGATATTCACTTAGTCTATTCACTCTTTTTTTTTTTTTAGATTAATATGAGTATCCAGAACAATTTATATACATTTATTTTTATTTTATATTTTATTTAATATTTGTTCTTTACTCTGAGGGTCATTTTGCAGCATCGAATTCAATATAAAATAAAATTCTTTATAGACACGCAGCAGGTTGATGTTGCATGCTGACTCAAATAACAGAGGCGAATATATATGGATTCCGAGACGGATTCAAAGAAAAGGAGAGAGACGAAGAGAGGAAAAAACGAAAATGTGCATGCTTCAATAGTATATTGATTCTGGAATTTACAATGGTATATGTACAGAGAGTCGGACGTAACAGAACAGGAAAACAAATCAATGAAATTCTTTGGCAATTCCTTGAGCATCCTCCAGCAAGAACTTGTGCTTGCTTGAAAATGACCTATTGTTGTGGCTTTGGTGATAACTATAAGCCTGGTTTAGATTTGAATAAATTTGAGCTAGCTCTTGGAGACTTGGATGTCTTGATCCTCTTTGTTTTCTTTCCAGTAATATCATTTTCCCATATATATATATATGGGAAAATAAAAAGAGAGGTCTTTCTGTCGATTCAAGCACAAATATAGTTTCCTAGGACACAAGGTGGCAAGGCATTTTGTAGTGAACTTGAAGAGAGCAGAAAGCCCAAGGTAAGACCGCGAAAGCATAGCTGCCCTCGGAGGAAGCAAGTCGCTATCAGCATAATTACAACTGGTCAATTTGCGAACAACAAAATGAACGGCAGATTCTAATTAAAACTTATAATAAAGAACCCAAAATAGAAGAAGACAAAAAAAAGAATTGTTAAAAGGAATAAACGGCTTTGGTTGGTTTAGACAGGCAACTATTCAACGCTTTCAGCAGGATTTCTCCCCCTCCATGATTCCTAGCAGGTTTCTTTCCCTATCTTACCTATCTTGTCAGGATATCATGTTGACAAGGTTCCAAATGTTCTTGAAAAAATCAAGCAGCCAAAGGAGACGTGCCAAGAAATCTATGGAGCAAACACAGGCAAAGATTAATTTAACAAACACTAGGTTGATGCTGACTTCATATCCATCAATCTTGAATAACGAGTCACCCCAGACCACTACCAATATCAACGTCATAATCAAGAAACAGAAAAGAATGGACTTAAAAGGAATTCAATTCCCGGTCAGATACATGGTCTGATTTCAGGGGTATCCAATCAATTCTACGATGGAAAAGATTAGAAGATCTGGACAAAGCTCAATTATGAAAGAGAGGAAAATTTACTAATTGTATAAAATTTGGTACACCAGTTACTATACAAGCCCCGTTTTGTATTCTTTTGTAATTTGTAACGACAAAACAACATTTTTCAACCACATACAACTTCTAGATTATCGACACTCACCAGTCACCTGGTACCTAGACAACGGCCTGGACTGGCATTCTTCACTATACTTTTTTTTCCACTCTTTTCTACAAAGAAAACATCATCTCACAAACGCCACAAGGAAAGAAGTCACAAACTGATAGCCAAAAACAGTCATTTTGAAGATACTTCAGAAGTGCAACCACTAATAGGGAGGTCATTTTGGTGTAGGTGTACATACCAAAGCCCTTTGTTGTAGCTGTTTCAAGCTCTGTTCCATGCTAACCTGCACCATCTCAGCCAGCATCTTCTTTGCTTTACCAGATTGTTCATCTCCATCTATCTGGGAGATGATGTTACACACAATGTTCTCTAGTGTGTCTGGTTGAAGCTCGGATCTTGGGTACGGAGCATCCCTCAGCAAGCATAACAATGCGTGCGCTTTTGACTGAGACTTGGGTGTTCCTTGAACAGTAAGCTCAAGAAGTCCAGGGATCACACCTTCTCTGAGAATTGGTTCTCGATATTTAAAACGATCACTCTGACACAAGGTTAGCAATGCCCCAACTGCATGCTCTCGACTTTGGAGAGACCCATTTTCAAGCACTTCAACAACAGCTAGGATTCCACCTTCTTCTGATGTCAACGCAGTTCGACCTTCGTGAAAACCAACTAAAGATTCTATGAGAGCACAGCATTTTTCAGCTGTTTTTGAAGATTTTTACAGGTTTTAAGTAAACTAACTATGGAAGGGATTGGATTTGTCTTGAGAATTATGTCGAGATTATTTGAGTGTGTTGAAAGATTAGAAAGAGCCATTACAGCATCGACTTTGGCTTGTGTGTTTCCATTTCTAAGGATGTCAACAAGGAGAGGAATGGCACCGGTAGCACTTATAACTTGCTTGTTAATGGAAGAGGCAGATAGAGTAAGCAAAGATGCAGTTGCACACTCCCTTAAGATTGAATTTTGTGACTTAAGGAAGCTAATTATGGGTTCTAAAGCTCCAGCTTCCACAATGCTGATTTTGTTCCTGCAAGTAAAGCAGAAATGAGAAATTAGCAGAGAGCAAACAATTAACCACCGAATTGATAATGTCTACAAAATAAGTTACCAAAAAATAAGCTGTTTATAGCAAATATCATCAACCTTGAAGCCATTGTTACAAAGTAAGTCATACAAACAACAAAACCATGAAAACATTCATATGGAGAGAAGCATGAAACAGACAAAGGTAAAATTGTAATTGTAACCTAAACTTAACTAAAGCATGCCTCAATTTTCTAAATAGTATATGAGTCAACAACCTTACTCCTACAGCATTACTTGCATCTATATCATAGATCGAATGTCACATCCTGTAAAAATCTATGGTACACGTATAGGGTTATTCATGAGGCCTTTTCGCAAATGATTTCAGTTTTTTTCCAGCATAATCAAGGTGTGATAGAATGGGAGCCCTATAAACACAAAATCAACTATTATAGACCTTCTCAATCACAAGACAAGGTGGGAAGCATGTTAAATGGAAGCAACAAAGTAACAGTTTCCTTGTTCAAGACTCGAATGGCAGCAGCATAATTGAATTTGACCATTGAATCCTGACAAACGAGTTTTACAACAAAATAATCTGGAGTTCAATTGCCAATCATATCTACAAATCCAAGTGCAAAGCAACCAATTAACAGACTAATTCAAATGATGTCAATAGACCAGAAAAAGCACTAAGACATAGGATGCCCAAGGAAAACCTACCCAATGACCAAGCTCTCTCTCCTGGAGAAATTAATCCTCCACTTCTCTCCTTTTCTCATATCAACTCCCAAGAGGAAATTAAGTACATAATTAAATTCATTCAACTAGTTTATTCTACTCTCCACATATTACACCAAAACCAATATATTCACCATACCCTCAAAGGAAGATAGATCACAATTAAGGATTAAGAAAGGGTAACATTAGTAGTAAAAAGTTTTTACTAATAAAGAGTAGCCCGTGTAGAAAGGAAACACATTTCTTTAAAAAAAAAAGAAAAAGAAAAAGAAAAAGAAAAAGAAAATAACTTTCTTTCCCTCTCCAAGGAGTTATGGAACACCAAGAAGCCCATAATTATCATATGGTAAAGAAAAAGTGAGAAGACCAAAGAGGGAAAGAGTAACCTGTGAATCAAAGAACCACCATCTTCTCCAATCAAAACCTTCTATTTTCCAACCATAAAAGCATCCAATTCTTTATAAATCCTCAATTCATTTAAAAATTCTGCCGACAAATTCCAAACCCAAACCACCAAATAAATATCTAAGCACTTAGCACACATATTATACCGTTCAACAGTCAACAAAATCCAAAATTTACCAATGTTTAATGGCCTTCTTCCATGTACGAATATTAAATAATCAAATTTTCCCATAAAGCAAACAAAACTTACTTCCACAAATTGGATAAACTATGATCCCAGGTGTCAAAGTAGTCAAACTAATCCAAACCAACCAATGAACTTCAAAAGAGAAGAAAGACAAGCATTGAAGAAGAATAGATTCTCATTTCTGACAACATAGATTTTTAACATAGAAAACTATAGGAATCCAAGAAAATCTTATCTTAAAAGTTAAAGAAAGTGAATCAGAGTCAATCAAGTAAAGAACCAATCTCCATCCAAAATCCCCACAAACACCCATCAATTCTTTTTGATAATTCAACAAAAATACCCTAAATAAAATACAACTTCACCTACGCCCTCACAAACTACAAATTTCACAAAAAATCCCTCAGACTTCCAAACTCTGAAACAGAGCCTAAATTCTATGCTCTCATAAAAATCTTTAGAATCAATTAATTCTAAGATTTCACATTAGCCCTTCGTAAAATGTAAATTTAACTACCACAAACTCAATAAAAAAAAAAAATCTCCATAGTTCACCAGATTTCAACATAACCCCCTAATTCCAATTAATAACAAAACAGACCCAAGAAAAGAGCAAAACAAGCACAGTTCAATCTCTCACAAGTCACAACAAGAAACTTCTTTTGATAAGGGAAAAAAAATGAAAAAATCTCAAATTTTAAAAGAACCCCTGAAACTCCAAGTAATTGCAGAACACAAGCAGTTCAAATAAAAAGAAGCTAAAAAATTGCTTCTTTGAAAATTTTGAGAAAACCCGCCACAATTCACCTTAATCACAAAACTACCTAAAAAACCACAGAGATAGAAAAATGTAACGATGACATACTTCTCATCTTTAACAGCAAGATTAAGCAAAGCCAAGAGAGCCGACTCGCTCAATTCAACTGAGTCATCATCACCAACTCGTAACATACAAACCAGCGGCTTAACCGCATCAGCTAACTGTCTCCTACACCTCTGAGAAGTCTTGGTTAACCTCCTTATATCCTTCGCCGCCTCTATTTTCAAACTCAAATCCTCGGATTGGATTAACCGTAGCGCACGGCGGACTGCGGCAGAGGAGGACGGTGGCGTGTCGGTGTCGGAAGAAGAGGTGGAGTAGTGGGTGTGCGAGGAGGAGGAAGAGGAGGAGGAGGAGGAGGAGGAGTTCATTGTGAGAAAAGGGAGGAGCGTGTTGGTTAGATTTTGTTTGCTGGTAGTTTACGTTGCGTGAGAGCTCGTGTAAGAGAGAGAGAAAATCGGAGAGTGGGATTTTAGAGAGAGAGGTGGTGGTAGGTTTGTCTGTTATTGGTTGTGTGGAAGAGTGTGGGGGTCAGGGGTTGGAGTTAAGCAACATTTATTAATGTATTTATTAAAAAAAAAAAAGAGTTTATTTGTGATTGCCATAATAATTGACGAGAAAAATAAATATTTGGAGAGAAAATATGGAATTTATTTATTTTTTATAAAAAATATCTTTTTCCTTAATTCTTGAGTTTTAAATTTACAAGAGTTGCCCGTTGACGGAGAGATGGGATAAAAAAACTCTTCATTTCAAGTAGTAATTATAAATGAAATTATATAAATAGTTATACATGGAATTTATATGATTTTGTATTTAAAATTTTAAATGGTGTGAATCTAAATTCCATGTCTTCAAGGAAACTTTGAGGCTTTTTTTAATATTTAGAGAGTTATTTATAATAGTTATGAAAAATAAATATACCATGAGAATATAAAAATTGAGAGAAAGAATAATATTTGTTACATAATAAAATGACAATGATGGTGGATCAGATATTACGAGCATGTTTGGAAATGTGATTATGAATTTTTTTAAAGTGTTTTTCACTCGGAAATATATCAAAATAATATATATTTTTTAATTTTTTAAAATTATTTTTGACATCGGCACATTAAAATAATCTAAAAACACCAAAAAATATTAATTTAAAGCAAATAAAAAAATAATCTTTTAAAAAATATCGTTTTTAAAACGTAAAAATAAACAAGGTTCATAACATCAATTGAAACATAACTGATCATAATTATAAGCTACAGAGAAGTTATAGTATTAAGATCCATATATTAGCTAGCAATAAAAATAAAATAAAGAAATCCCTCATATTTCTTTTCGAATTACAACGTTATAAATAGTAAAATAAAGTTGAAAATAAAAGCATTTAATCACCACCTACGTGAAGCCATGATCAAGACATTATGAACATCTGTGAACTTCGAAAAACTATGAAAAAGTATAATTTTAGGATATGATAGTGGCACTAAAATTCTCATGAGATTTTGAGTGGTAATTATGTTTTAATTAGTTATAATAATGCTATCTTTTTGGCTGAATAATTGTGTTGATCATTGTCTACTGTCGGGGTAAGAGGTTATCGTTATCATTATACCAAATTAAACAAAAACGTGCCCGGGCGTTTAGCCCCTTTTATTGTCAAGAAATAAAAATAAAAATAAAAATAAAAATAAACAAACGTGCCTTTTAAATATGGAAGGCACCAGCTTATTGGTGAAGGTCATGATTAGTTGGAACTTGGAAGGAACTTCTTACCAGTCATATTAAACTTTGGTTGATTAATTTGCATTGTGTTTTAATTTATATTTTAGTGTTTTTTAAAAGTATTTTGACTTAAAAATAAATTAAATTCATGTTTCTTTAATCTTTTTATGTGTTGATATTAAAATAAAAAATAAAAAATATCATTTTAATATATTTTCAAACAATAAAAACTTTTAAAAATTATTATATACCACAATATCAAATAAATATTAATAGGTCTTATATAATAGATTAATGCAGGGCTCGGCAGACTTGCTCCAGACCTCAATTGGTTGTTAAAAAAATCAACTCGAAATTAATCTATCGTGGGTTAACTTATGAAGGTTTGATTATTTTTAAAAAATAAATATTAATTTTATTTATATCCGAGTTTAATAATTTTGCTCACGCGTGGGTTCTTTGAGTGTAGGTTTAGCTGAAGGAGCAAGTCATTTACTACAAATAATGGAGATAAAAATAAAGAAACGAATATATATGTTCTTTCTTGAACGTCAAGCGGTTTTTCAGAAAGTCTTCATCTTTCTCGTGAAGAATTATTTATTCTCTTAAAATTAGCTTAAAAAAAACCCTTCGAAACTAGCTTCCAAATCCACTCCCATTCTTAGCTTCTTTATTCATTAATCATTTTCTTTCCTTTCAATGGCACGTAGTCAGTGTTGGGAGACTGCAGGTCAATGTTTGCATTGCTGTAGTAAAATATTGTGCACAGAAAGCTGGAGCCATTCATAGAAGCTGCGCAGCCTGGATTGTCTCTCATCTCTATCACTGTTGTGAGTGATCATAGACGAAATAAAGTTTTTGAGTCAAGTAGTTTCCTTTTCTTTACTCTAAAAAAAATATTGTCTTGAACATGGTGGAAAGGTGTTAGCTAAATAGTTTCCCTTGGTTAATGCAGAGGCTCAATGACCTGGTATTTTTTCTTGGTGATCAGACCCAGCAACTATAATTTAGAAAACAAGAGAATATATAGTAGGTCAATAACAATTCATCAGTATCGGAGAGGGATCTGCGATAAAGAGTGATCTTATTAGGCCTGCACATGTGGTGAGACTGTGTTCTCCAATTAACATCCTTGTAGATCATGATATTGATGATAGAAAACGCACCACGTCATTTTTTTTAGTTCATTAGAGGATTGATTGGATCTTGCACTGCATTTAAGGATGATGGTGATCTTCTGTTTAATCACCATACAAGAGTGTAAGCGACCTTTAATTTTGAATGCATTGATTGGCAAAACACCAAACTAGCTAGCTAGATACTACCTTCCCACACGTCAATCTGATTTCTACAATTAATCGGTGCAAGAATACCTGCCGACGATCCTTCTCCTGCCACTGCCTTGCCTTCCAAAAGGGCAACTTACTGTGATCGATGGAGAGTATTCCTAACACATGCATGGTTGTGTCAATATCCTTGCCTCAGTCAACCTGACAAAGCCACCGTTAATAGTTAATGAGATGATGGTAGGGTATACATACGTTGAGTCATCACATCCCTCCCACCTTTTTAATTTTCTTGCCCACGACGGCATTAACGAAAAAACAATTAATGCTTACCACAAACACTGAAGTTTTATATAGTTGTTAATTTTAAAATTTATAAAATTAATTAAAATATATATAAGCTAGCTTAATTCAGAGAATTAATCAAGACACGTGTAAATTAAGACAAACATTAGTATAAATAAAACAATTAATGCCCTGACAATATTTATCATGATTTCGCAGGAACAACCCTATCCCATGCATGGAGAAAGGAATTAGGATCACGCAAATTGAGTATCACATCAAGAAAATTAAGACATAATAAATACAATAACAGGAGATATAATTTATGAAGACAGAATGCAAAAAAAAAAAATTGCCTCAATAGAAATATGATATATTTGCTTAGAAGAAGAATTCGAACCTTGGCTATACCCAAATACTATTATAGGATCGTACGTGGGAGAGTAGTTGGATTGCACTTTTTAAAATTTTTTTTTTAAAAAAACTTCAAAATAATTTTTTTTATATTTTTTTATATATTAATATTAAAAATAAAAAAATTATTTTAATATACTTTAAAAAAACACTCCAAACCATAATTCCAAACACACTTACCATCTCCCTCAACCTCCCAATTGAGTACATCACATGTAATGACTTTTCTGTTTGTTTCGTTTTAATCCAACTCATTTTCTTTATAATTTGATGAAGGCAATCAATGCATATGCTTGTTTTTTCCCCTGAATTCCAACGTTGTTGTCTATATACATGTGTGTGTGTACTGTTGGCTCAGTTTCTTCTTGAAGTTAGGTTTGTTTTTGCTTATCTTAATGGCATACGTGGTTGTTGAAGGAATTTTTTTTATTTAGTTAGCCACGTTTACAAGTTCTTTCATCTTTCACGAGCGAGTATGATTGCTTCGGAAATTGGAAAAACTTCTAGTGGATTGATTCTGGGCTGTTATCGGAAAACACCACTGGGTGACAGAGCACATATTTGAATTTTTGGTCTTCAATTCGTTTTCAACGGTTTAGAGATTGGAAAATTAGAGATTCATGGGTTTAGGTTAAAGGAAAAAGGTGTTTATGTTCTGTAAATGGAATTGACGTTTGGTTAACATACAAATATAGAAGAGATAGAGATGAAGACATAAAATAAATCTCCAGTCGATACTTCTTGTCTATGTTCCAGATATTAACCAAATGCTAACTAGGGTTTATAGGAAATCTCACAGAAGATTGATAGCATCACACAGTCTTTGAAAATTCTTTGCATATCGCCTCCCCGTCACCATACTAGTCAAGTATATACTCTGTTCCTATTTTGAGTAAGAAAAACCTAAACAAGAAACTTATATACTGAAGAACTACTAAAATAGAAACCTAGACTTATAAATTCTCAGCAAATTCAGAGTTTACAGAAAAATCCCTACAAATCTTCAAATGACAAGTATCCTTCCATTGTAGGGTCGAATTAAAACACATAAATAGTAATGTTTTTGTTGTCTGCATCACCAGGTGCTGCCAATGCTATTCCATGTGAAATCAATCATAAAATGACATTGAAATGTCCTTCCTCCGATGATCACTGGGTTCCTGCTTCTCCAATCTTTGTCTGGTCCTTCTTTTGTCTATTGTTTCTATCATTTCTATTGTTTCTAATGGCCTACTGTTTTAGCAAATTTTCATATATCAGACTATGCGTGAGAAAAGTATCGAGGAATTTCGAGTACATATATAATAACTTCAATACTTATCTTCAACATATAGGATAGAATCAGCTAGATAAATTGTTTTGACCTACAAGCTATCACAACGCATGTTGTTCATTGTTAAACACGAACGGAAGCCCCACGATTAGCAACACCCTGTCAATCAGACAAGACGTACGGAAACTAATGGAAGACAGATATAGTAAGAGAGCTTGAGTAGCAAGGAAATTGTTTCCTTTTCCCCTTACCCATTTGAAAGTATTAATGTCAGGTGTTTCGTGTCGGTCAGCAAGTCTCTGCCCATTCCCTTCTACACTGGATGCAATCTGTCCGATATGCCTCAGACCAGGCTTTTCAATTGATGACTTCATAGCCTCCTTTATTTCTCATAGATTTAGTGCTGAAAATGTGAAGAATTTTTCAAGTGCTATAAGACAAATATATCAAGTGTGGAATAAAAAGGCAGACAAATTAAGATTCAATCAACGCTGCAAAATTGTACCTGTAATTTGTGTGTGAACCAATCGATGAGAATAGCACTGAAAACATGCACACTTGTAGCATTCAAATTGAATAGTAAAAGGGTAAATTGAAATAAAAATTGGCCTGAATAGGCTTGGGATCAAATGGAAGCACAACTCCTGCAACATCAATAATCCTCTGTTAACATAAATATAGACATCTGAGAAAACAATAGAAACTGAAATAGGTGTACTATCTTCTATAATAAAGTAGAGCTACCTCTAAGATGTGCCCAGCAGCCCATAATTCATCTCCGGCAGAGATACAGACTAAAAGTCCAACCTGAAATTCTCATTACATGAAAGTGAAAATGATTTAATGTTGTTAAATAGAATAGGATCAGAATGGTTCTAAACTAGAATTGTAAGATCAAAATGGTACAAAGGAAATTCTAGTTCTTTTATTTCATAATGTTGTGAAATAGAATAGGATCAGAACGGTTCTAAACTAGAATTGTAAGATCAAAATGGTAGAAAGGAAATTCTAGTTCTTTTATTTTACCTGGCCTGGCATCACTTCTCCGTTGATACCACTAAAGTTGATGCCTGCAAGCAGGCATGCCTTGTAATGTGCATCAACAATGTCGGGGCCAAAGGCTTTGTCAACACCTCCACCACAGGGGTACTGTCCCTGAGGGCCAGGATAATCACCAAAAGGCCATTAAACGTTGTTCTGCAACAAGGTGTATTCTTGCTCAAGGCCATGCCTCTTTTTTTTTTTTTTTATCAGGTTGCTCATTATTCACAATTGGAAATCACTTTGCAGTTATCTTATAAGAAAAAAAACAAGAATAAAGAAAATAAGGGTGGGCTGGGATTAAAAAAATACCATTGCCCCTCTCAGCAACAACATCAGGATGCCTGAATAATTTTGCAGAATTACATCTTATTTTTGTCAAAACAGGCTCATCAGCAGGAGTTTAAGCTTCACACATGACTAATCCAATCAACAACAATAACCGAGAGAATGACTTCAAGCTACAATGGCCATGTCTAGTGGAAAGATATAAGATGTTCTCCAGCATTGTATCTACCATGCCCAGAACAAACGTAACAAGTTAACACAATATTATAAAGACAAAATTTGAATGGAGAAAATGAATAACATAACACCTGACTGGAGCTCTGATGCAGCTGATGGAGAAGATGACTTATTGTCAGCAACACACCAGAAGATCCCTAAAGGGACGAATTCACTGCAGAAGTAGGAAGTATCCATGATACACTGAAGAAAAAGTCGTATGATTAGCGGGCAAAATTCATGCAATCTACTGATAATTTCATTTAATTGTAGCGTGTATAACACACTATAAACTTGAATTATGTCATATCATCAAATGCGAGAATAACGTAACAACGTATTCATTAATTTAACAGTAACCAGAGGTCTAAGAAGCCATTCACTCATGCAATTTATATGGTTAGAAAACGAAAACAAAGCAAGGTAAAAATAAAATATATGGTGTGAAAAGCTTACTTTTGAATCCGAAGTGCCAAATGAAGTCGTTATCCTTTGAACAGTCCAAGTATCATTGGATTTCTTTGAAATTGATTTCAATGGAAGGGATGTGAGCTATCTTTGGCCAATCCTCTCCTATCTTTTTCGCACACCTCTTCTCCAAATATGGGCACTCATCAATTATCAACTTGCTGAGGTTATTGAGACTCTGCACCCCATCTGGAAAAGACACCAAATTAGGGCAACCCCGAATATTCAAGCTCGAAAGGGACGTGAGATATCCAATCTGATCTGGCAAAGAAGTTAATCCCGTGCAATACTGTATGCTTAGAGATCGGAGAGAAGTGATATGTTGGATACTCTCTGGCAACGAGTTTAGCTCATGACAACCAAAAGAGACAAATCCTCAAGTGCTGTCAGATGTCGCACTCCCTCGGATAGAGAAGCAAATTGATCGCAAAAATGAATCGATAAGTGACGAAGAGAAGATAAGCTACACAGCTCATTCATTGGCAGAGAATTTAATCTTTTACAACTCCATATCTCTAAAATCTCCAAAGAAGTGAGGTTCTGAAGACCTTCCTCTGGTAAGCTTTCAAGTTCGTCACAACCCTGAATTGTCAAGCTTTTAAGAGCAGAAAGGGAGGTGATAGAAGTGAAATTCCTAAACGACGTCAATGAAGCGTTGCCTCCCCTGATGATTAATGTTTTGACGGAGGGTATAATTGGTATTTCATCCAACAAAGGGCAAGAAGAGATCTCCAATTCTCGAAGGCGAGGGAAACTGCACGCATCCCATTGCTCTAATCTCTTCATTGAATAAATAACCAGTCTCTCCAAAGATGGGAATGGATTTTGAGCATCTCCATACACATGGCTGTCAATACACTTCACTCCGTCCATTCTATATAATTGAAGATACTTGAGGAACTGTAGTTTCCCAAATGGTGGAAGTTGTTCACAGTTGTAACAGTCTCTTAGCTCCATCTCCACTAGATTTGGTAGCATCAAGTTCATCATCCAATTTGAAAATCTTGAGCCTCCATATCCTTCTATACTCAACTTCTTCAGATTTGAATGAGGTTGAAGCCTATCAAGGACCTCCGAATGCACATTATTTGGTATTGATTGCCCCGAAGGTGAATTGTAATTTCCTTCCAAATTCCATGATAAAGTCAGTGATAGAAGAGCTGTCTTCAAATTCAAATTCGCACTTCTGGCATCTTTTGAATTCTTAACATTATCAAGATCTGTGATGCTCAATTCACCAGCAAGATTATCCAGCCTTCCCAGCTCCCCTATGCCACGACCATCCTCCTTACCCACAACGAAGATGCCAAGTTTTCGCAGGCAAGTCAACTCTCCCATTCCACAAGGCATAAATCGAAGTGAATAACAACCTCTGATGTCAATATAGACGAGACTTTTCATGTGCTTCGTATCTTCTGGTAATTGGACTAGTTGTCTGCAACCTCTTAGATTTAGTGTCTGAAGGTTTTGGAGGGAGGTGGTTGGTTCAGGCAATTTTTTGATGCCGGATCCGGAGACATCTAGAAACTTTAGATGTTTCAAATTACAAATTGATTGTGGTAATGTATTGAGATTGTAAATACGTATATACAATGCTCTTAGATACTTCTGTTGAGTGAAACAAAGACCTAAATTATAACTTACAGGTTGTGAGTGAAAAAGATTTGAAAGAATAATTGAGTGCAGGGATTTGAAATCCTTGTCTTCAGGAGCAAACCATGATGTGTTGTAAGCACCCACATGACGAACTGTTTTAGAAATTGACAACCTTGTATTGTCCTCGATCAAATAACATTCTCCATTCATAATGTACTCTGCAAGATCATGGATAAGATCGTGCATTTTACATGCTATGTTGCCCAGCCCATCATCCATGACTTCTTGAAAAAAAGACCTCCCAACTAATTCGTGGAAAATCTCTTCACCCCTGTCATGCAAATCTATTTTCCCATTGCAAGAAATGAAGCCATTTGCCATCCATAGAGCTACCAACAGGTCCTTCTCCATGACATAATCTTTGGGGAATATAGAGCAAAATGCAAAGCATTGCTTCACCGGTGGCATTAGATTCATATAACTCAAACTCAAGGCAGGTAAAATCCGGCTTCCTTCATTCGGCAGATCCCAAATCTCACTCTCTTTGACAGGCAACCACTCACTCACAGTTTTCTTCGAGCGCATCAGGCTTCCAAGTGCTCTTATCGCCAAGGGAACCCCGCCACACTTGTTAACTATCGCTACTCCAATCTCTTTCAAGCGACCGCGCTCTTCTGCCCTTCTCATCCCGAATGCAAGCTGCTCAAATAAAAGCCAGGAATCCTCATCTGACAATGTTGCCATACGCTGAACAGGAGTTGTGGCCATTTTATCAGCAGCAGTTCCCAAACGAGTAGTCACAATAACTGCACTTCCTTTAGCTCCACAACTCAATGCATCTTTCAATTTGCTCCAGTTATCAAGGTCATCTTCCCACACATCATCCAACACGAGCAAAAACTTCTTAGCACCTAACTTTTCTTGGAGGCGTCGTAGAAGAGTATCCAACTGTTGAATATCTGGACTAGCGCGTTCAATGGACTCAATGATGGCACTTGTCAATTTTTGAATGCTGAAATCAACAGATACACACACCCAAACCCGCAAATCAAAATGCTCTTCTATTCTTCCGTCGTTGTAGACTAATTGAGCAAGTGTTGTTTTACCCAGCCCCCCCATTCCACATATAGCATAAACAGAGAAATCATCTGAACTGGTGAGCAGCATGTTGATCAGATCTTCTTTCTCCTTTCTCCTTCCATAAATTCCTGATTCATTCACAAGTGACCCAGTCTGACGCCAAGCAAAACTACTTGCTTCTATCTCCACGGCCCCCTCGCTTAGGTGGAACTTTTGTCTCTCCATGGCAATGACATCTAATTTTTCTCTAACATTCTTCAATTTATGCACCATTCTTCGTCGAAAAACAAGTGGATTATAATTGATAGAAAAGAAGGATCGTACTCGATTTTTGAGATCTCTTCGCCGCTGATGCGACTGAGCTTCATTTGCAAAGTCACTTAGCAAATCATCAGCATCATAAACTGCATCCTTGAGGTCTCTGAGCCACACCTTTATAGCCTCACTCGTCCACTGCTTCTCCTCAGCATCTTGAAGCACAGCTCGAATAGTTCTGATCGTGCGGTTGAGTTTTTCACGCTCAGTCTCTAGGCTCCCAGCAAGTCCAAGCTCTCGAAGAAATGAGGAATTCAAGTTCCCCATGATTGTAGTCGCGAGACCAGAAAGAACTGCATCAGCCATATCTTGTTTTGGAATGGAAAAGAAATGGATGTTGAGAAGAAGCAGAAAAGGGGCAAGGAAAACGAAAAGCAGGGGAGGTGAGCAAATAAATGGTAAGCAAACACGGAGAAGATAAAACAGGATGAAATGAGATGAGAAATGGAAAAGGTGAAAGTGTTTGGTGATGGACTTTTCTTCTGCTAAGATCCTTGACTATATTGATCAGGTTAGTAAACGTCGTCTTCCCTGCACTCAATTCTTTTCCGGTGGCTGTACGCTATCTACGCTATAGATTAACCCAGTTAAAAAGTCAAATTTTAAGTTATACAGGTTAACTTTGATCCATTTAAAGAAATTTAAAATAAAATATATAAAATTTTATATAAAAAATTTAAAAACAATTTATATAAATTTAGATTATATATATATATATATATATATATGAATTTAGATTATACATATAAATAATAAATTTTAAAAACTTATTTTTAAAATATTTTTATTTTATATTCAAAAGATATTATGTTATTATATTAAGTTAAGTATTTAAATAAAAAAATTATTTTATATTAAAAAATATAATTTTTTTTATAAACATAAAATATATACTAAAATCTTTAAATTTAATATTAAAAAAATAAAACATTTATATACTTGAATTGACTTGTTGGTTAGTAAACGTCGTCTTCCCTACACTCTATTCTTCTTCAATGGTTGGGCTGTCTAACCAAGCCGCACGCTATCTACGCTACAAGCTATAGTAAGAGTGTGTTTAATATTGTGATAGTGGTTGCGGTTGTGGTTTGAAAAAAGTTATTTTTATAGAAAGTACTTTTAGTTGAGGTTAGTTTGGAAAAATATATTTTGGTTAAAACTGTGGTTGAAATTGAGGTTGAACAAAAAGTAGTTTAATGTATTTGGTTAAAAAATGCTTTTCAAATTGAGGTTATAAAATAATTAAAAAATATATATATTAATATTGATGATTTTTAATTGAAATATTAACGATTTAATTACTGCTATTACATCATGAAATAAACAATACTTTATATAAAGTATTTTTATTCTCGATTAAACTATGTTCAATTTCATCATTTATGAAATCTATTCAATAAGGATTACAGTTTCCATGGTTTCCTGAGCGTGCAACAACATCAGGTAAAATATCATCAGGAATAAAATTAGGATTGCGATCAAATTCTGCAAATGCTACGCCATCATACGATCTCCTTCAAATGTAATTATGTAGTGTCATTGAATCATGTGAAACATTAGTTTTTCAAATAAAACACAATATTGAGAAAAAAATTTAGATTTTTTTTATTTTACTGGGTCACATCCGGTTCAATGCATTTAGGTTTGGGGCGAACTCGGTTCGATGCATTTAGGTTCGGGTTTGGCCCATTAACAATGGAGCTGATCTCCACTGTTTCACGTGAACAAGTGGAGACATGGAGAAGTGCGGAAGAAGAAGAAGAAGAAGAAGAAGGAGAAGGAGAAGGAGAAGGGGAAGGGAAGGGAAGGGCCGCCCGGGCGGTGGTGAGGAAGCGCTCCACCGCTCACGCTTGCAAAGCGTGGAGACATGGTGAAGGAGGAGGAGGAGGAGGAGGAGAAGGGGTGGCGGCCCCGGGCGGTGGTGAGGAGTCGCGGCTCCACTGTTCTTCAACGTGAACAGTGGAGACATGGTGCAAGGAGAAAAGAAGGAGAAGAAGGGAGGGGAAGGGGAAGGGCTGGTTATTTCTCTGCTGCAAGGCGCGCCATTGTTACTATGTTGTAACACAGTTGCAACAAAAGCAGCCCCAAGCTGCTTTGGAGAAGGAGAAGGGGAAGGGAAATGGCTGATTATCCCTCTGCTGCAAGGCACGCTATTGTTTACCATGTTGTAACACAGTTGCAACAAAAGCAGACCCAAGCTGCTTCGATCGTTGCTGCGTTGCAAACGCAATAAAAGGCGGGGCCATGAACAGTAAATCCTGTTTTTTTGGTAACCAAAGATGCAGGAGCTGCGTTTTAAGCGAAACACAACCGCAGTAACGTAAACAAACGTTGTCTAATGCTAAATATGATAAGTTTGTGTTTTTAGTCATTTTGTAAAAATGCCTTTTAATTTATAATATATTAAAATAATAATAATAATAATTATTATTCATATATTAAAATCATTGAAAACATCTAAAATTTAAACAAATTAATTTAAATAAATTTGAAGTCTAAAAAGTACTTCAAAAAATTAAACTCCAAAGAAACGCATCCTAATAACAAATTTAAGAATATAAATTAATTATTTATTAGATGATATAAAATAAGTTTCATTAATCCAATATATATTTAAAGTTTTTTTTTTCTCATCTTAATGTACATTAAGATTACTAGTGGTTATGAAAAAAAAACCAGGTTTTTGCCTTTAAGAAAGTCATTTCATTATTTAAGAAAAATACAATAAATCCTCTAAAGTCAAGTTTAAAAATCTTTGTTTTTTAAAATAATTAAGGAATTTTATTGTAATAAAAAAATGAAAAGACCTCCTTATCTGACACGCTTCTCTTTAAAAAACAACCACCTGTTATTAGATTCTCAAACACCTTTTAGATAACTTAGTTAAATTACATGACGCGTTTCTCTTCAAAATAATTGTTTTTTAATAGCAATTATCTTTAAAATCTTAATTTTTCAAATCATCATTGTGATTATGATTATTTGGTGCCTTAAAATTGTTGAAGTTGAATGGATTCCACACCCAAAACATTTTAGGGCCCATTGGGCCCAGAGTATTTTAGATACTCTGAAAATCAAATCCATTGATACTGGGACTCGAGTATTTGTAAATTCGGCTCTTGGATGTGAACAATAATTTGTCTTCTTGTAAAAACAGATTCCATTCATAGGCAATGACTAGAGACTCTACAATTTCACGAAGAATAATAAATTTATTTCTTCCTAATTTCCCGCTGTTTCATATAATTAACAGGAATTCCTCCTATCAATTAAATAACAGTCTCTTAAACAAATAATAATTTTTTATACACATAACGTTCCCTAAAAACAGGTAGATTATGATTGCAAGAAACGAAGCATCTTACTCGATTTTTGAGAACTCTTCGCTGCTGACGCCACCGAGCTTCATTTGCAAACTCATCTAGCAAATCGTCAGCATCATAAGCTGCATCCTAGAGGTCTCCGAGCCACACCTTTATAGGCTCACTCTTCCACTGCTTCTCCTCTGCATCTTGTAGCACAGCTCGAATAGTTCTGATTGTGCGGTTGAGATTTTCACGCTCAGTCTCGAGGTTCCCAGCAAGTCCAAGCTCTTGAAGAAATGAGGAATTCAAGTTCCCCATGATTGTACTCGCGAGAGCAGACAGAATTGCATCAGCCATAGCTTGTTGAAAAAAAGTAGAGAAGGTGGAAGGATAACTAAAAACAGGGGATGTGATCAAGAAATGGTAAGTAAATATTGAGAAGAAAGGGTATGAGATGAGAAATGGAAAAAAGGTTAAGTGTTTGGTGATGGGCTTTACTTCTGGAAACACAAGAATGGTCATGGAAAAGAGAAATGCAGAAGGACCAAACAATTCCCCACGCCATGGAATAAAGCATAAAGAAGGAAATTGAACGAAGAACAGAACATAGCATAACATGACCTTGAACAGAGAAAGTAAGAATTTGTTCCTTGCCCATTAATCTCTTTAAAATTCTAGCTGGACAGCATTTGGAGTTTCACAGGGCAAAAGATTCTTACATTGTCACCTTTTCCTTTAAACAATGACTCCTCAATGTAAAAAGAAGCACTTGGGAATTTCACGTTCTACACGTCTTATAGATCAATGAGTTATCGATCAATGTAAAAAGAAGTACTTACAATTTCATCAAGTAGCAGTTCGTAATCCATTGGTTGCGCTCCGCTGCTGCTGGCGGGATAAACAGAAATTTAGAAAAAAATAAAAATTAATCATTACCAACGTATTTTTTAGCAACAAAGAAACTTTATTATTACGAGCTAAAAAAGTTTTTTTTTTTTTTTTTGTTTTTATCTTAAGCTAAAATCATTGTGGAGACTGGAGAGCTGCAAAAATAACAATCAGTGTTCCCATAATTGGTTGTGTAGACGTTCCCTCCCTGTTTTTAGCTTTTAAAAATTGCTCAAGCAATTGATCATGCGAGCAACTTCATTCTTTATGAATTCTAACTCATTTTGATAATGTGACTTTAAATAAGCTCTTTTCTCATTTTCCATTCTTGATCTTAGTCGGGTGTGATAAACTTTGAAGGGGGACCTATGTTTCACGATCTGATTTTGCACATGATAAATTGTAAACAAATACGGGATGAAAATGTAATGCATATGCAATGACAAATTTATTATTTATTTTTTTATTATTTTTTTTAGAACTGATTCATGACCTTCATAATCCTTTAAGCAAGATTTCTGAGTCGAACTGATTGCTGTAAGAGAATGTTTGCCAAGTTCTTATCATGGTTTGGTTACCATGATAAGAACTAATGTTTGCCAAGTCCTTTAGTCAAGATTTCTGAGTCGAACTAATGTTATAAATTTTAACGAAAAAAACATTAAAATGTATTTAGTCAAACAACAAAAAAAAAATGTAGCGCTCTAATAAGATTTTTAAAAAATAATCTGTACAGAAAGCGCACTCGCTGATATACATAAAAAAACGCTATGATTTCATAAAACAAATTAGTATTTTAATAAAAATACCACTTTTTTTAGTTTTATACTCAATAATTTTGTTTATAAAAAAAATAATAAAGCGTTTTTACATCAGTGTTCTAACAGAACACAAAAGGAAAATCGCAGGAAAGAATCGAAGGGGGATAATTCAGATCCTTATAATATTGTCTGTGGCTTTTTACTTTTGTATTTAAAAATAATGGTAAAATAGTTGAAAAAAATTAATTATCTTTATTTTATTTTGGATTTTCTTGAAAATGTTGGAAAATAAAAAAATAATGATGATCTTAAACATATAGGCCCATTTACATAAAGATAACTAATAAGTCAAGTGATTTGTACTAGAAGCTTAATAAAAGTGGTGGAGCTATAATTTTTAAATGAGAAGGTAAATTATTAATAAATATTTAATATTATATGCTATATAGATATGTGTTATATAAATAAATTAATTTAAAATATATGTATCAACTCAAGTCAAGCAAAATTAATTTAAGAATACTTTTAAAATAAAAAAACTTACATTATAATTGTTCTCTTCGAGATTTTATATTTTAAAACTACTTTATAATAATTTTATTTTTAATCTCATTAAAAATATCTTTCTTAATATATACAACAAACTTTCATTTATCTATTTCTAAATCTTCGAAGGACTAGAGAAGTTCTTGGCAATAATTCTATGCTGACATATGGTACATAACCTCTAAAATCATAGCTAAAAAGGATTGTCACAAATTGATGTTGTTCTTGTTAACTTGTTGTTTTGTACAAGTGGATTAAACATAAATATTGAATTTTTTCTTTTTAATTTATCTATTATGTCCCTAATTTTTTTAGTTGTCTTGTACTTCATTTTTAATCACTAGTAAATTCATTAAAACTCATTTCAATTCATATCCATTAGCATATAATATTACATATACACATATTAATTCAACAAACCCATAAATTATTATAAACCCTAACATTTTCAATAACTAATTATAAAAAAAATAAAACTAAAATTAGATAATGAAACAAATAGAAAAAAGAAGGAAACTTCCCTAAAACATAAAGCATAAGAGGCTACTTGCTTAACTAATTAATAACTTAGGAGTTGAAGAGAAATTTTATAGAACGGAGAGAGGCAAGACAATAGTGAAAAAAGAAGAAGAAAAACTTAGATCAATTAGTAGCTAATAAAGAAAATTAACCCTGTAAAGCTATTATATTAATATTTTAATATAAAAAATATTTTGAAAAAAAACAGAGATTAATGGGATAATTGCCCCCTCTTGCTTCTATGTGGCTCCGCCACTATTTAAGAAGGCAATTGATTAATTAAAATTTATGAATATAAGCACTTTAATAGAAAAAAAATACACTTCATATGTTATTATCTCAAAAAAAAGATGAAAAACAAAATAATATCAACCTGAATTTTTCTGCCGGAGAATTAAATGTCATATTGATCAAATTTCAGGAGATCATAAAGCACAGAAATTTCAGAGATGATCATCTCTTTTTCCTCGCCTATCACGGTGACAGATTCTCGACATCAAAGCCAAAGACAACATTAAGAGTTCATAGCATGACAATTGTTTGACTCCGAAGAGATTATCTACTTCAGAGCAGCTATGGGAAACATGGAAAAGGCCAGATAAGAGAAATCAGAAGGAGAAACCAAGCAAGAAAGCTATATATATCACAGCACACAGAATTCTAGAATATAAAACTTTTGGGTGTAACTCAACTGGTCAGGTTTTAGATTTGTTTTCTAGAGATTATTAATTCGAGTCCTACAAATCATAGGGCCACTGGAGACTTATATGGTCGTTAACTTCATGATCCTCGTGAGATTAGTCAAGGTATGCGCAAACTAGCCCGGATAACCACATTAATAATAATAATAAAAAGAATTCTAGCAAATGCAAAACCCTAGAAAATATGGCATCAAGAAACATGGGGAATTCACTCTAAGCAACTTCATCTCCTTTTAACCAAACCCGAACTCCCTGCCAAAGGCACATCAACTGGGGTTAACAACTTTCATCTTAATTCAATTTTTAGGTTCGAAAATTCAATTCGTTATGGAGAATGCTTATTCTTTTCTTTTCTATTTATTTAATCTTTCTTTTTCTTTTTCTTTTTTGCTAGAAATGAGTATAAAGGACGACTGCTCTGAAATCTACTTCCATTACAACAAATATGAGTAAATTATAAATTAGTCCCCTAATTATTTAAAATAAATTAAATAATCACTTTAGTTTTTAAAATAATTAACTAATTCCTTGACTACAGCTACCAAGTACCAATCATATTGCCATCCTTGTGCCACCAATCATCACTAGATAGGTGGTATTGGATTTTTTTCAACGTAAAAAAAATATCAAGTTATTGCCAACATGTTTTATAACTGTAAAAAAAAAAAAATTGTAATCATTATTTCTAAATCATGTTTTAATTTGAAAAAAAATCCAAATAATTTTAATTCAAGTATATATATATTAAAATAAATAAGAATAATATAACTGATCTCGTGCATTATCATGGGTAATGTTCTATAAGTGCTATCAAATCCGGTTTTATTGGTCACAAAAAATATAAAATTTTATTGCTCATAAGAAGTCTAAAATCCTTTTTGTTTGTGTTTTAGAAATATTTTTTTAATTTTTTTATTTCAAATTAATTTTTTCCAATGAAAAAAGATCAATTATGATAACACTTTTTGCCCATCAAGGCGTATGTCATGCTTGCCCTTGAATAGGATAGAATGAGCATGATGAAGTTGTTTTGACCTACAAGGCTACAAGCATGCATACTCCTCCCTCCAAAATGGAGAACAATTAAAACGCGTAACTTTAGAGTCTTAGGCCTCTAAAATCAAGAAAAGAGAAGCACAACTTAGAGCGTGTTTGGTATTGCGGTTGCTGTTGTGGTTGTGATTTGAAAAAAGTTGTTTTATAAAAAGTACTTTTAGTTGAGGTTGGTTTAACAAAAATAGGTGTTTGGTTAAAACTGTGGTTGAAATTGAGGTTGAACAAAAAGTAGTTTAATGTGTTTGGTTAAATTAATGCTTTTTAAATTGAAGTTATAAAATAATTAATATATATATATATATTAATATTGATGATTTTTAATTTAAATATTGTAGATTTAACTACTGCTATTACATCATAAAATAAATAATACTTATATCAAATATTTTTTATTGTTCCATTAAACTATCTACAATTTCATGACGTACGAAATCCATCCAGACTATAGTTTCTTTGGTTTCTTAAGCGCGCAACATCATCAAATAAAATATCATTAGGAACAAAATTAGGATTGCGATCAAATTCTGTAAATGCTACGTCATTAAGCGATCTCCTTCTAATTTTTTTAAATAAAACACAATTAAAAATTGAAATTGATCTAGGGGCCAAATTAAAAAAAAAAGAATTTTCCACGAATAAGGGCTTGATTGCAAGATATCATAATTCTAGTGGCCAAATTGAAGAATGACCGCCTTAGCTCAAAACGGCGCCGTTTCAAAGCAAACTATTCATCTCCTTCATCCCGATTCAGCGGAAACAACAGCAGATCATGGTAACATCCTTCTCGCCCCCACGATGCATGCCATTACTGAGGCACGAACAAAGAACGAAAACAAAGGGAAAGAAAATAGAAAGGACCCCGAGGATAAACAGAGGACGAACAAAAACAAGAACAGGGGACAGACACAAAGTGGACACACAGAACACAGGAAGTGAATGATACACACAGAAGGCGAAAGGGAGGATGAGCAAACACAGGAGAACAAAAGGACAGAAAAAAAAAGACCCAGGGAAGGAAGATCGGAGAGTAAGCGAAGGAAAAATAGAAACAGAGAGAGGAAAGCACTGGCCAACCAACGCAAGAGCACCAGCTTTGCCTCCAAGTATACCAGCCCCCCCGGCTCTCCCCGTTTGAACAACTGATCAGAAAAGAAACACAAGCAAACAAACACAGACGAAGAAGAAAAAAAAACAGAGGACCAAAACCAGTAGAGAGAGAGAGAGAGAGAGGACAAACCAGAACAAAAAAAAAGAAAGCAATAGAATAGAAAAAATTAGAGAAAAAGAAAACTAAAGGAAGAACAAGAGATATTGTCCAGAGTACACCATATTCATTTGCTTCATCTCTAGCACGTTCTCTTTCCCAATCATAACAATTGACACTGTACACACAAGTGAACAGTAAGTGAGCAGCTTATTGTGTATGGAGGCAAAGAAAAGCAGCATGAAACTGCTATTTGCTGACCTGCGTTCAAAACGCAAAACATGGTGGGTCCCTCATGAAATAAATCACGTTTTCTCCGTTACCAAACACTTGTTTTCTGTGGTTTGCTTCAAAAGCAGAAGCAACCACAGAAACAAACACCCACTTAACCATCCACATTTCAGGCCCTTCTGAAAGTGCATTAACGTGATAAAATCAAAGCACAACTTGAGATGTGATCTGCATCACATCAAAGCAAAATCTTTTTAACTAATCTCCAGGCACCGGAAAGCTGGACTTCCATGAAAATGACTGGAAATAAACCTTACATTATTCACACAAAATGCAGAATCACAAGGCAGGAAAGGAAAGCGATAAGGTCACTTGCTGCCTCAAATTCAAAGGGAAACAAATTGAAAGATATATATCCTACTGATACAAATCTTTCCATGGTTCATTGAAAAGACTACTACTACTAACAACAATATTTCATATGGAGGGTTGGTTGAAATTCTCATGGCTTCCACAAGATATGGATTCATGTTTGAAGCACGCCTTCTATCCTCAAAACACTCCTTTCCTTCTTTCTCCATACCAAGATGTTAAGAAACAAATGTAAAACACCTTATAACAAGAGAACTTAAGCAGCAAGGAAATTGTTTCCTTTTCCCCTTTACCCACTTGAAAGTATTAATGTCAGCTGTTTCGAGCCGCCCGGTGAGTCTCTGCTCATCCCCTTCTCCATGGGCTGCTATGCGTTCTTTATGCCCCAGACCAAGCTTTTCAATTACTTTCTTCATGACTTCATAGCCTCATTTCTCAGACTTTGTACTGAAAAGGTGAAGAGTCTCCAAGTATGAGACCAAAAATGTTAAGAGTGTATAATAAAGAAGCAGATAAATTAAGCTTCAATCAATGATGCAAAATTTTACTTGCAATTTGTGTGTGCCCCCGCTCAATTCCAAACTCCCTGGCAAAACAGAAGTCCAATTTCTTCTCCAGGAATGTGATCAGAGCTGAAACCATCAAAGTTCCACTTGAGAAGCTTTGAGGGATCACTAACCGGACTAGAAAGTGTTTGTAAATAAAATAAAATAAAACAATTTTATTTAATTTAGAGTTATTAAATATACAACATGAAGTAGAAGAACAAACACAAAACCTTCAGAGCACAAAATGATATACCCTTACTTAGCCCCTCACATCCATTCCAGATCTACCAATGCTGTATAAGAATTAAACAAAAGCATATATTATTTGCCAAGACAACTTATATTCTTATTCTAAAGATTTACCAGAAAAAAGATCTTATCAACTGATAAAGGTAGACATTGTATCTAACATACATGATGAGTTAACACAATAGTATAAAGAGCTAAATTTGAATGGAGAGAAGGAATAAGAATCTAAAGATGGAGAATAGCATAGTACCTGACAGGAGCACTGACGCAGCTGATGGAGAAGATGACTTACTGTCAAGAACACACAAGAAGATCCCTGAAAGGACAAATTCACTGCAGTAGTAGGAAATATTTATGTTACACTGAAGAAAAAGTCGTATGATTAGCTGGCTAAATTCATACAATCTACTGATCATTTCTTCTAGTTGTGGTATGTATAACACACTATAAATTTGAATTATGTCATATCATCAAATTAATGCGAGAATAATGTAACAAGGTATTCATTAATATCATACAAATGAGCTAGGCAAAATAAAATTTAACGGTAACCAGAGGTCTAAGTAGCCGTTCATTCATGCAATTTAGATGGTTAGAAAAAGAAAAGAAGGCAATTTAAAAAGAAAATAAATGGGGTGAGAAGCTTACTTTCAAATTCAAAGTACCATGTGAAGTAGTCATCCTTTGAACAATCCAAGTATCATTGGATTTCTTCATGGTTGATTATAATGTTATGGATGTGAGCTATCTTAGGCCAGTCTTTTCCTGTTCCTTTCTCACATCTCTTCTCCAAATTTGGACAGTTATTAATTATCAACTTGCTGAGGTTGTTGAGAGTCTGCACCCCATCTGGAAAAGACACCAAATTAGAGCAACCCCGAATATTCAAGCTTGAAAGGGACGTGAGATATCCAATCTGATCTGGTAAAGAAGTTAATCCCGTGCAATACTGTATGCTTAGAGATCGGAGAGAACTGAGATGTTGGATACTCTCTGGCAGTGAATTCAGCTCTGGACAGTGACTAAGATTCAAATCTTCAAGTGCCGTCAGATGTTCCACTCCCTCAGATAAAGAAGCAAATTGATTACAATAATGAATCGATAAGTGACGAAGAGAAGATAAGCCACACAACCCATTCATTGGCAGAGAGTTTAATCTTCTACAACTCCATATCTCTAAAACCTCCAAAGAAGTGAGGTGCCGAAGACCTTCCTCTGGTAAGCTTTCAAGTTCGTAACAACTCTCAATTCTCAAGCTTTCAAGAGCAGAAAGGGGGGTGATAGAAGTGAAATTCCTAAACGACGTCAATGAAGTGTTGCCTCCCAGGATGGTTAATGTTTTGACGGAGGGTATAATTGGTATTTCGTCCAACAGAGGGCAGGAAGAGATCTCCAATTCGCGAAGGCGAGGGAAACTACACGCATCCCATTGCCCTAACCTCTTCATTGAATAAATAGTCAGCGTCTCCAAAGATGGGAATGGATTTTGCGCTTCTCCATTCACATGGCTGTCAATACACTTCACACCGTCCATTCTATATAATCGAAGATCCTTGAGGAACTGTAGTTTCCCAAATGGTGGAAGTTGTTCACAGTTGTAACAGTCTCTTAGCTCCATCTCCACTAGATTTGGTAGCATCAAGTTCATCATCCAATTTGGAAATCTTGAACCTCCATATTCATCTATTCTCAACTTCTTCAGATTTGAATGAGGTTGAAGCCTATCAAGGACCTCCAAATGCACATTATTTGGTATTGATTGCCCCGAAGGTGAATTGTAATCTCCTTTCAAATTCCAGGATAAAGTCAGTGATAGAAGAGCTGTTTTCAAATTCAAATTCGCACTTCTGGCATCTGTTGAATTCTTAACATTATCAAGATATGTGATTCTAAATTCACCAGCAAGATTATTCAACCTTCCCAGCTCCTCTATGCCACGACCATCCTCCTTACCCACAATGAACATGCAAAGTTTTCGCAGGCAAGTCAACTCTCCCATTCCACAAGGCATAAATCGAAGTGAATAACAATCTCTGATGTCAATATAGACGAGACTTTTCATTTGCTTCATACCTTTTGGTAATTGGATGAGTTTAGCGCAACATCTCAGATTTAGTGTCTGAAGGTTTTGTAGGGAGGTGATTGATTCAGGCAATTTATGGATGGAGGTATAGGAGACATCTAGAAACCTTAGATGTTTCAAATTACAAATTGACTCTGGTAATGTATTTTGATGGTAAATATTTATAACCATGGCTCTTAGATGCTTCTGTTGAGTGAAAAAAAGATCTAAATTATCACTCTCATAATCTCCTGTTTTAGGAAGAATAATTGAGCGCAGAGATGTATGTTTGAAATCCTTGTATTCTGAAGCAAACAGTAGTGATCTCTCGGAAGCACTCACATGACGAACTGTTTTAGGAATTGGCAACTTTGTATCGTTCTCGATCAAATAACATTCTCCATTCATAATGTACTGTGCAAGATCATGGAGAAGATCGTGCATTTTACATGTTATGTTGCCCAGCCCATCATCCTTGACTTCTTGAAAAAAAGACCTCCCAACTAATTCGTGGAAAATCTCTTCACCCCTGTCATGCAAATCTATTTTCCCATTGCCAGAAATGAAGCCATTTGCCATCCATAGAGCTACCACCCGCTCCTTCAGCATGACATAATCTTTAGGGAATATAGAGCAAAATGCAAAGCACTGCTTCACAGATTGCTTTAGATTCATGTAACTCAAACTCAAGGCAGGTAAAATCCAGCTTCCTTCACTCGGCAGATCCCAAATCTCACTCTCTTTGACATTCAACCACTCACGTACAGTTTTCTTCGAGCGCATCAGGCTTCCAAGAGCTCTTATCGCCAAGGGAACCCCGCCACACTTGTTAACTATCGCTACTCCAATCTCTTTCAAGCGACCACGCTCTTCTGCACTTCTCATCCCAAATGCAAGCTGCTCAAATAAAAGCAAGGAATCCTCTGCTGACAATGTTGCCAAATGTTGAACAGGAGTTGTGGCCATTTTATCAGCAGCAGTTCCCAAACGAGTAGTCACAATAACTGCACTTCCTTTAGCTCCACAACTCAATGCGTCTTTCAATTTGCTCCAGTTACCATGGTCATCTTCCCAAACATCATCCAATATGAGCAAAAACTTCTTACCACCTAACTTTTCTTGGAGGCGTCGTAGAAGAGTATCCAACTGTTGAATATTTGGACTAGCGCGTTCAATGGACTCAATGATGGCACTTGTCAATTTTTGAATGCTGAAATCAACAGATACACACACCCAAACCCGCAAATCAAAATGCTCTTCTATTCTTCCATCGTTGTAGACTGATTGAGCAAGTGTTGTTTTACCCAGCCCCCCCATTCCACATATAGCATAAACAGAGAAATCATCGGAACTGGTGAGCAGCATGTTGATCAGATCTTCTTTCTCCTTTCTCCTTCCATAAATTCCTGATTCATTCACAACTGACCCAGTCTGACGCCAAGCAAAACTACGTGCTTCTATCTCCACGGCCCCCTCTCTTAGGTGGAACTTTTGTCTCTCCATGGCAATGGCATCTAATTTTTCTCGAACACTCTTCAATTTATGCACCATTCTTCGTCGAAAAACAAGTGGATTATAATTGGTAGAAAAGAAGGGTCGTACTCGATTTTTGAGATCTCTTCGCTGCTGATGCCGCTGAGCTTCATTTGCAAAGTCACTTAGCAAATCATCAGCATCATAAGCTGCATCCTTGAGGTCTCTGAGCCACGCCTTTATAGCCTCACTCGTCCACTGCTTCTCCTCAGCATCTTGAAGCACAGCTCGAATCGTTCTGATCGTGCGGTTGAGATTTTCACGCTCAGTCTCTAGGCTCCCAGCAAGTCCAAGCTCTCGAAGAAATGAGGAATCCAACTTCCCCATGATTGTACACGCGAGAGCAGAAAGAACTGCATCAGCCATAGCTTGTTTTGGAATGGAAAAGAAATGGTTGTAGAGAAGAAGTAGAAAAAGTGCAAGGAAAACGAAAAGCAGAGGAGGTGAGCAAATTAATGGTAAGCAAATACGGAGAAGATAAAACAGGATGAGATGAGAAATGGAAAAGGTGTAAGTGTTTGGTGATGGGCTTTTCTTCTGCTAAGATCCTTGACTAAACAGGATGAGATGAGAAATGGAACATGGCTGTGATTTGAAGGCAACATTTGTCTACTTTAATTGACTTGTTGGTTAGTAAACGTCGTCTTCCCTGCACTCAATTCTTTTCCAGTGGCTGTAAACCTGTACTGTCTAACCAAGCCACCCGCTATCTACGCTATAGTTATCCAACCCAATTCGACAATTTTCCCGGTAAAAAAGTCAAATTTCAAGTTATATAGATTAAACTAAATTAATTTAAAAAAATATTTAAATATTTCATATTTCATATAAAACAATTAAAAAAAAATTATATAAATCTAAATTATATTTAAATAATAAATTTTAAAAAATTATTTCAAAATATTTTTTATTTCACCTTAAAAAAATATTATGTTATCATTTTAAATTAAATATTTAAATTGATTTTTTTTATTTTACATTAAAAAAATATAAATGTTTTTCTTATAAATATAAAATATATACTAAAATTTTTAAATTCTACATTAAAAAAATAAAACATTTATATCCATGAATTGACTTGTTGGTTAAACGTTGTCTTCCCTGCACTCTAAGTCTATTCTTCTCCAATGACTGGGCTATCTAACCAAGCCGCACGCTATCTAATGCTAACCACGAAAACAGATGGTTGTTAACAAATGAAAAGCTGATTTACATGCGTGGACCCCAGTCATTCTTGCGTTACAAACACAGACAACTGAAAGCAGCATTGTGCTGTTTTCAGTGTGGAGAGCTCTACTGTTCACTTAAGTGAACAGTAGAGCTATGCAGATCTCCACTGTGGTTCTATACACATTAACAGTAGAACATGCCTTTATATTCACGTGAATAGTGGTATATGATTCCGGTCGGACCAGACCCAATCCGATCCAAAACTAAATACATTAAACCGGATCCGACCCTATAAAAAAATTTAAATTAATTTTTTTTATTTTTAATTGATGATGTAATATTTACAGAATTTGATCGCAATCCTAATTTTATTCCCGATTATATTTTACTTGATGTTGTTGCGCAAGAAACCAAGGAAACTGTAGTCCTTATTGAATTTATTTCATACGTGATCGAATTGTAGATAATTTAATTAAACAATAAAAAATATTTTATATAAAGTATTATTTATTTCATGATGTAATAACAATAGTTCAATCTACAATATTTAAATTCAAAACCATCAAAATATATATATATATATATATATATATATATATATATATATATATATATATATATATTAACCTCAATTTGAAAAACAATTTTTTAACTAAACACATTAAACTATTTTTTGTTCAACCTCAAATTCAACCACGTTTTAACCAAACATATGTAAATATCAAACCAACCTCAATTAAAAGTATTTTTTATAAAACAACTTTTTTCAAACCACAATCACAAAAGCTACCACAATACCAAACAACATGATAAGTTTGTGTTTTTAGTCCTTTTGTAAAAATACCTTTTAATTTATAATATATTAAAATAATAATTTTTATTATTATTATTATTCATATATTAAAATCATTGAAAACATCTAAAATTTAAATAAATTTGAAGTCTAAAAAGTACTTCAAAAAATTAAACTCCAAACAAACGCATCCTAAAAACAAATTTAAGAATATACATTAATTATTTATTAGATCATATAAAATAAGTTTCATTAATCCATTATATATTTGAAGTTTTTTTTTCTCATCTTAATGTACATTAAGATTACTAGAGGCTATGAAAAAAAACCAGGTTTGTGCCGGCCCATCTTCTAACATGATCGGTTGAAATTTATTAGCATGGATTGAAGCAGTGGTTTTGTTGAAGTGTTTTTTTTGTTTATAAATTAAAATAATTGTTTTTATTTTTAAAAATTATTTTTAATATTTATGTATTAAAATAATCTGAAAATATTTAAAAAATAATTTTAAATAAAAATAATAATTCAAATTATTTTAAGAATATTTTCTTTTGAAACGTCAAATTTAACGGTATCTAAATTAAAAAGAAAAAAGATAAGTAGATGTTCAAGTATATTTTGTATTGTAATATAATGTGTTTTTTAAAAGTATTTTTTTGTTGAAAATTTATTAAAATAATTTTATTAGAAATGTTTTTATTTTTTATATTAATGGAAATGAAAGATTTTGATGGTGGTTTAAGTGAAATAGTGTGGAGGCTTGCTTTCAACTTTACAGGGGTGAGAAGTTTACTCTCGTATTGAAAGTAGGGATGAGCAAAAAAACTGAAAAATAAATTAAACTAAAAAGTTAAAAAAATTAAAAAAATCAAACCATAAAAAAAACTCGATTAAACTGATTATAATTTTTAAAAAACTGACCGGTTCGGTTTGGTTTTGGTTTTATAAGCCTGAAACCGAAAAAACCGAACCGAACCTAAACCGAAAAAAACTGAGCCAAACCAGAAAAAACTGAGCCAAACCAAAAAAATCAAGTCAAACTGAAAAAACCAAACTGAATCAGAAAAAAACCGAGTCAAACCGGTTTTTATTCTAAAAACCGAACCGAAACCGATCAGTTTGAACCAGTTTGTTTTTTTAATTCGATTTGGTTACTTTTTTTATAAAAACCGAACCGAATAAAAAATGATCATCCCTAATTCAAAGTGTCAAAAAACCGAGCCAAACTGAAAAAACCGAGTCAAACCGATTTGAACCGGTTATTATTCTAAAAAACTGAACCGAAACCGGTCGGTTTGAACTGCTTTCGGTTCAGTTTTATTTTTTTTAATTTTTTTTTTATAAAAGCCAAACCAAACTGAAAATAATCATTTTTAATTTAAATTGCCATATAAAGTCGTCATCCTTTGAACAATCCAAGTATCATTAGATTTCTTTATTGTTGATTCGAATGGAAGGGATGTGAGCTATCTTTATTAGAAATGTCCTTTTCTTTTTCTCTTTTTCTCGCACCTCTTCTCCAAATTTGAACAATCCAGAATTTCCATAACTAAGGTAGTATTTGGCATTCTCTGTTTTTTTTTTTTCAAGTTAAACTCAAAAGCTTGCTTGGTACAACTTCAAAGCTGAATGAAATAATATAGAAACTAAATTGCATGCATAACTAAGATAGTGTTTTACAATGTTGTCAAAAATATTTTTTTGACACGACACACAAAATATACAATATAAACTCAAATCGTAAAATTACAAGAAAAATATTTTAACTAATTATATATTGACAATTTCAGTCAAATAGTAAATAATATAACATAATTAAAATAAAAGGTGAAATAAACAATACAAATATTCAAACACCTTAAAATACATAATTCAAATAAAAATTCATACATAGTTTAAATAACTTAAAAATACGAAAAAAAAAAAAGATTGAACAACTATATTTTATTGATAGAGTTTCAGAACATTTTCTAGAGGACAAGTCTTGAAACACACTGTAAGCAACTAGTGAGGTGATACAATATTCTAAGGTATATCACCAACTTCAAAAAAAAAATTAACAGAGACCAATACAGTGAACCCGTGACAACAAGAACAAAAACGTATAAAATGACATCAATTTAATCTCATGCCACCTCATCTTCCACCCTTTTTATGTTAGTAACAAGTCCTAGAAATAATGTCCAAATATCCCACCAAGCAAGACATGCATTTCAAGTTCTATCTGAGTCTTTATCGTTTCTCTTTGTAGTTAACAAATGGTTAGTCTAAAATATAGTATTTCACTCTATATAAGTATTCTTATTTTTTATTTTGCTCATTTGATTCCTTATCGTCTACCTCTATCTTCCCATGGTTTCAATCCTCTGATCATATCTTCCCGGTCTAAAATACAGTATAAGGCTTTTCCATAGCCAAGATCCTCTAATGCTGGTGTTAGTCTGCTAAGATTGAAAATTTGAGATTTGGGCAGCGGGAAAATGAGAGATTGGGGAGTGGGGACTATGTAGTGAAGTGTTAAGGGACTCGGACAGGGAGAAAATAAATTTTTTAATTTTTGCGGGTTAAAACTTGAACTCGGTCAAAATCATAAAATTGGTCTGATTTTACCGATTTTAACCGAGTTTGACCGTTTTCGAGTTTTAACCTGATTTGACACGTTATATACATGTTGACTCGTAAAATTGTAAGATTTTAAGAGTCAACTCGCGATTTTAACAACCTTAGTTTTACATTATGTTTTAGAAGTATTTTTGAAAAAAATTGAATTTTATTTTATTTCAAATTAATATATTTAGATGTTTTCAGATTATTTTGATATGCTGATTTCAAAAATAATTTTTAAAAAATAAAAAAAAAATATTATTTAGATGTGTTTTGGAATAAAAAATATTTTTTAAAAAATCACTACTACATTTTCAAACGCCCTTTAAATAGCTTAGTGAAATTACATGACACGCTTTTCTTGGAAATAATATTTTTTTAATAACAATTATCATTATTGGGTGCCTTAAAATCGTTGAAGTTGAATGGATTCCAGACCCTAAACATTTTAGGGCTCATTGGGCCCAGAGTATTTTAGACAATCTGAAAAATCAAATCCATTGATACTGGACCCATTTGTAAATTATGGGCCTAAATCTCTATCGGGCCTAGTTCGGCTCTTGGAAGTTGAAGTAACAATTTGTCTTCTTGTAAAAACAGATTCCATTCATAGGCAATGGCTAGAGACTCTACAATTTCACGAAGAATAATAAATTTATTTCTTCCTAATTTCCCGCTGTTTCATATAACAGGAATTCCTCCTATCAATTAAATAACAGTCTCTTAAACAAATAATAATTTTTTATACACATAACGTTCCCTAAAAAAAAAAAACAATTTCCCACTATTCGAGGCAATAAAAATTCCTCCAGTCAACTATTAAATCTTTTACTATTCAAAGTAACATGAATTCTTAACATAGTTATGAAAGTAAAAAAAAAAAAAAACATTTTTGCTAATTAGTAAATTAAGTAAAAATAATATTTTTTAAAAAAATTATTTTATCAACATTTTTTTATATCGGTTTGATGCATTTAAATATTAGATTTTTTTTTCATATAAAAACACACCCCGAAATTATATATATATAAAATCAATATGCATGAAAAACAGAGCATAATTAAAAATGGGATGTTTAATAAATTGAAACTCCTTTTGAAGCAATTTCTACAACACGTGTTAATACTCCAATAATAATAATAAATAAATAAATAAATAAAAACAGTGCCAATTTTCGCAATGCCGGAGGTCCTATCAAGCACCATTTCTTCGGACTCTGTATGGCAGTGGGTATCCACTCCTTTCCTCCAAATTCAATAAATATTTTTAGACAGTTGTAGGCGAAATTAAAATATGAGTGATTTAAAAATGGATAATAAAGAATTATTATCTAATTTACGGTACGAGTTTTCATTGATTCTATTAAAGAAAAAACACATTACCTCAAAATATTTTATTTATAATAAGTTTTATTGTGCTTATATCTGATCATAAAATTATCTATTGTATTCTTGCTCTGATTTCCTAAATTGTTATGTACATGTTTGATAAAAGCTAATAATTTTAAGGAAATGATTTGGGACGGATTAAAAGATTTAATCCTCACTTTAAAAATAAAGATATTAAATTTTGAGCTCATTTTTTAAATTATATTCAAAATGAGTTTAAAAATCATTTTTTTCACTCAATAATTAAACCTTGCGGGGTCATGTTAATCCCGTCTAAATTTCATAATTATATTCCATTAAAAAAGTATGAAGGATTTAATAAAAAAAAAAGATGTAATTGAAAAAAAACATTTGTGGTAAAATTCTTTTTGAAGAACCAAATAAAAAATAGATGCAAATGAATTGAAAAAACAAAAAAAATAACTCGAGAAGGTTTATTGTTCATATAGACAATACGTTGATCCACCCAGGATTTTTAATATATAATATAATGTTTTTTCCCCCACATAATTTGATCATTATTATGATACATATCCAGAAATAATGAATAAAGAAACAATTCAAATATTGTAATATCTTGAAAATCACCCTTTCTTTATCATGAGTTATAAAAAAATTTGCAATGAGACTCGTCCCAAGGACGTTCCAGTCTGTCCCCCACGTCTCAAACTTAATTAGACAAAGCAAACACTAATTAATTATCTTCTTTTATAAAGATTCTCGAAACTCTTTATGGTGGTAAGAACATCTAATTAAATCTTTGATTTAATTTTGAATAATAAATTATAATGAGGTAAGAACATCTGAATATCAAATCTAAAAATATGATTTTTATACTTAATGAATAATAAATTTGGTTTTAGATACCAGGATTTTCGTTGGCATGCTTATTTGTGTCCCACATAATTTGATTTTACAAGTTATATTCATTTAATTTAATCATTACTATTTACTTTAATTTCCCTTCTCTTAATTTAAATATTGAATTTATAAACTCATTTGTTGAGAATTATGTACGAAGATCGATACACTATCTTTAATTTATTTATTTTTATTATTTCGAGGAGTACATATAATCAATCACATATTTTAAACATAGATCAAATACATTACGAATAGATGCATAGCTGATATGGCGCGGTTGACAAAGAGTTTTTTTATATATATATAATTAAATTTACCATTTAATAAACAACACTGTCTTAATGAATATCTTTAATTAAATTTATGATACTCATCACAGGATTGTTTTTGTTCTTCGAAATTCTCATCAAAGCATTGTTATTTAAGATTTGGGATTGGGGGGTGCGTGATTAGTGATTATATAATTATGAATTACAATATCCCAAACTATAAGATTATATTCCTGTGTTTTTTTATATATATGTTTAATTGTATTTAAGTGCTTAATCTTCATGTGTATAGATGCAATTAATCTACATTAATCACAACAATTTAATGAAAACCCTATAGCATTGATATACAAGATTCCAAAAGTACAGCCGAAGCCAATTGAATGATTTTATTGAATTTTTTGTTACTTGATCTGTCATAACAGATCTTTTGCATCTCGATTGTGTTTTTTTTTTTAAAGAAGCTGATAGGATTAAATAAAACATAATTGTGTTATACAATCACATTACACAGAATAGAAATTCGCTGAGCTAACTAGCTAAATATAGAAACATAATCTTCGGATCAGTTAAGATCTTTCCACTATCTGTTCCCTGCATAGTAACCAAAACATTGCCTCAAAATACCACAATCTACAGAGGCTAAACATAGTATCGACAGATTATCTAGGGGGGGTCATAGCCAAGCAACAAAATCAGATATTCTGTGCACTCCTTGTTTAGCGAGGTGATCTGCCATGTGATTACTTTCCTGGTAAGAATGAGTGTAGGTGATTGAATCAAAACATGAAGCTAGCCTCTAAGCTGAAGAGAAGAGTTTATGATGAATCCAAGGCCTATTATGAAGATTATTCATCCAGCTAATGACATTGGCAGAATCAGATTCAATAATAATATATTTATGATGTAGGAAGCAATTAGAGGCTGATAATTCGATAGCTTTGACTACTGCTCTCAGCTCAGCTACATTGGAGTCTAAGATCCCAACCAACAAAGAAAAAATACCTAAAAGTATTCCATGGTGATTCCGCAAAACACCACCTATTCTGGAGGGGCCAGGTTTTTCGATAGAGGATCCGTCAACATTCCATTTGAATCTATTAGTCATAGGGGGAGACCACATAACACCAGTCCTCAAAGTTTGAGAATTAGTCCATCGAATCAAACCTTCAGCAAATCTTAGCAAATCTGAAGAGGAGTAGGGAAAATCCGGTTCTATAGCCTTTAACCATAAGCAAAGTCAAGTAACAATAAGGAAGAACAGAGTATCATAGTTTGGGATCTTCTGCTTAAATATCACATCATTGCGGAGAAGCCACATAGACCATGCCACAAAGAAGAACAACATCACCCATGCTTTTTTCTGAAATTTTTCATAAACCAAAGAGTCCCACTGAGAGAAGAGATTTGCCAAGTTCCTTGGACAACACCAAGCTAAGCCACACCAGTTGATGATTTTGGACCAAATGAGCCAGTGCTTGTAGCAATGGATAAAAAGGTGGTCGACCATTTCTTCCTCAACTAGGCAAATAGGACAGTTTGGAGCTGAGGTATCCAAGATACCTCTTTTAACTAACATGCTACGGGTGTTGATTTTGTTGATGATAGCCATCCAGCAAAAAAACCTCCACTTTAGGGGAGACGAGACCTCTCCAAATCCCCCTAAAGGAGAAGACAGTGTTCAATGGAGGACTGGGATTTAAAAGTCCATAGAGAGATTTAACCAAGAATCTTCCTGTGTTATTTGCTTTCCAGACAAGCCTATCCTCTATTTCTTTGTCCAATTGCACCCTTGACAGAATAGCGTACATTTTTAGCAAGAAGTCCAGTATTCCTGCCTCTCAAAACTCTGTTCCAGGAAAAAACCCAGCACCATGCATGATCGTCCCACATTCTCATCTTGTCTAGGCTGGCTTCTTTATCGTTGGATAACTGAAATAGTGTAGGAAACTTCTCTGCCAAGCTGTCATTGTCTGTCCAGTTATCAAGCCAAAACTTAATCCTTTTCCCATCTCGATCGTGTTATTACCGATCTTTTTTAATAATCATATATATATCCGTACAATTATCCAAACAATACATTATCAAATTATACTATGCAATTACATCATACATAGTATAATTTGGTATAATTATCCAAACAAGAAATACTGTTTTTTAATGGTGATTAGAATACCATTTCTTTCTTATCAATGGACTGACGTTCTTAATTATAATCCCTCACTTTAACGTTCAAATCCACAACTCCATGACACCCATGAATAAAGGGGAAATATTTGTTACCCCATATATCCAGGATCTTGTAAAAAATATTTAGAAAGACAATAAGAGAACAATTAATTATATATTGAGTAACCATTTGGGGAACAGGAGAATTTCAATGCATTTGGCTCTTCTTAATTAATGTGTGTGTGCGTGTGGACTTTTTGACGGATTCATTTCTAGAAAAGGTGAAATGATAGCGATCGTGAAGGGATCAAGCTGAATTGTACAAATCAAATTAATATGATAAATGTTCTCACACATAGAAATTTATATTAGAATATGATACATATATGTTTCTCGAAATCATGAAATTATATGTTATTGAAATCAATTGATGAATTGAATGATCAAATTAAACTTCTTATAGTGCTATTGTGCCATGCACGTTGTCTATATATCTTCTCATTCATGTCCCTTTTTTTAATAATGATTCATCCAAGAATTTATAATAAAAAAACACGTGTCAAAACCAAAAGAAATTGATATAAAATTTGCGACAAAGCTAGTACTTCATGACCATAACATAACATTAAAAAAATTTGTAGTTATTTTGTTTCAGCAACGAAGATTTTTTTGCTAGGGACGAAAGCAAGGGAAGTTACTGTACATTGTTTCATACAGATGTTAAACTAGGCCTTGCCAAGTCCAACTTCGCTCTTTGATTAGCTTCATTACCTGTAAACTTGGAATCTGTCAGGTTTGTAAATAAATTTGGTGGAAGTTGATTAAAACAGACCTGTTGGACTTCATTAAAGTTTAATTTTGTTTATCAAAATAATATTATTTTAATTTTTTTAATATTAAAATTATGTAGTTTTAAATTAACTCGAGTAACTTGGATTAACTCGTGATATCGGGTTTAATCACTATGTCTTGTTCTAAATTGTGTTCTTTAGTCAATCTGGGTTACTATATAAAAATGACTTCATCTTCAACAACGTCTCTCTTAATTGGGAACACATTTCATACTTAGTTTTGCATCGGGTTACTTATCGGCAAAGGTTGTGAATGAACACTTCATCGGGTGCGAATTGAAACTCTAAATGTATCCAGGTGGTTTCCCATCTAGCTAGACAAATAGATATATATACTAGATAGGTAGTCTGTGTTTTATCGCAAGCTAGGCTGAATTTTTTGTAACATTAAAAAATAATACTCAAATGTTGTCAAGTGTTTTTAAAGAAGGGAAAAATCAACAATACGATATAATAAAAACAAAATTAAAAAAAAATTGATTATCAATTTCTAAGAATCCAAACATAAATGGATCAATTGGGAAAATAATTAGTGAACAAAAAAATATCTAAAAA